>SMSQ01026153.1:139266-150532 GCA_019453375.1 Ctenoplectra terminalis | reverse complement strand
TAGAAATTTTTTAATTTGCTATTCAGGAATCTCGTTTCAATTGGACTGCACTACTTTTTACATGTTTCTTGTAATTTTATTCGATCTTCGATTCTAGAAATTTAAAAATTTACTACTCATGAATTTCGTCTGAGTTGCATAGCATTAACACCGACGTATTTTTATAATTTCACTCAACCTTAAATTTAACAAGTACCTCAACGCTTCTCACAAAAGAGAAAATTATCCCAAGTTACGGAACGATATTACAAATATAATACAACTTTGAAAAGAGATACCTACAAATAATTCCAACTACCATAAACCATTAAAAAACAAGTGTACCAATTTTCCACGCGACAACAAGGACCAACGTTCATCTTTACACAGTTCTACCGTCCAACTAATTGCTAAAATATAAAAGTTTCGAAAAAGTGATGTTGACTCAAAGAAGGAACAGTTACACGAGCTGAAGATCGAGAAGCTTCGGTTTCTCTGTACTCGAAGGGCGGCAAGCTTCATAATTCTGCGACATTAAAAGTTGGGAAAGAAAATAAAAAATCGAGGGACGCTCAGAGATTGGTAATAAACAGGGAAAACACTCCCTTACGCGAAAGTTTTCTAATTATGGTTAAATCTTACAGTCAGCTGGAATCGGCTTAGTTTGCAACGAGGCTTTCAGCGAGTTATAACCAAATTTTCAAGTTAACTGCGAACACAACTCCTGTTCAGAGGCAGCCGTGCTATCTGCCGCGATTTGTATGTATATTTGCAGATGCAGTTAAGCTGGTACTTGAAATTACAACTGACGATAAATAGTTTAAAAAGCGTGCTTTGTTTAATCATGCCAATTATCCTGTTTCATTGTACCCAACGTTCTACGAAATACTGAAAAATATGTAACCAGCGAAAAGGAAATATTGAGTTGCACAATAAATTCGTTGCGTTTCTGTCGGGTATTGGAATTAAGTTGTACCGTGTGTCTGGTGGGATTAAACCGGGATTATTTATTAGAAATTTTTTCCCAAATAATAAAACTCTCCTCCCAGTTGAACTGATTAAATGTTGTAATCGGAGTGAAACTTTTTTAAATAATCAATACGAAAAGCATCCTCCGTTAACAAAATAAAACTAGGCCTCGTGTATCGATGAAAAATCGGCAATAATTGTTATCCAACTATCGTTTACTCCTGACTGTGAAAAACATTTTTAATTTGAAGAAATTTGGTGAACAATTTAATCANAACATGATTACATAAAGCTAACGAGACCGAGACACGCTCAGGGGAGAAACGACACTCATTGCAGAATATCGTCGATGCATCGATGCGTTAGATTCGGCCGATAATAGTATTTGAAGCGTACAATATTCCGTGCTCGACGTGTGTCAATCAACTCGTGGATCAGGTACAGGCAAATGTTTGAATTGGAAATCATCCAAGTAGTGGCTGTCATCGGGATCATTAACCCTTTGGTAAATAATTTTGCTGCCTGTCACAGGAATGGAAGTAAAGAAATCTTGGCATCTCGAAGCATAGAATTACACTCGATAAAAGGGCAAAGATGCTTCAATTTTTTTTCAAACGTTGACATTTCTTTATAATGCATCTAATTGCATCGCGAGACTTAAATTTTTAGCTATAGTAAAATCGTTTAGATTCCTCGTATATCCTAAAAATTTCTTAAAGATTGCTGTGTTTTAGTACCAAAATTCAGAAGTTTCGTAGAATTTTTTCCAATGGATACTGTTTCTTTTTTTTTTTTTTTTCAGAGTATAAGTATTAACATCTTTCAAACTAGCAACGTTAATGGAACTTCGATTCGTAAATCGAATGGGCGTAATTAAATTCCGTTCTCACGGGTTAATCGAAAAATACAAGTTTCCTAGCACGTTTTAATTAATTTGTGTTTGAAAACCATTTCGTGTTAACAGACATGTTGGATAAACGCATCGCCAAACCCGAACATCGATTAACTCTAAATAAATTGAGATCTAACAAGAATCAACGCGAAACTGCTTTAAAATAGGAGAAAAGTGATAACTGTAAAACAAAAAAAAAAAAAAACAAAAAAAAAACTCTACTCTAGAATCCAACTACAATATATGAAAATGAAAATAATTCAAGGATACATAAAAGATTTATGTACGCTTCTAGCAAACGAATACCTAATTTCTTTCGCGGTGAGAGTGTTAAAAATGTTTAAATAAGAAAAAAACCTTTCAGTATTAAGAACAGATAAAAATAGGAGAACCAGAACTCCAAAATTATACTCTACTGAAACACTGAGTATTTCGACGTGGAACTAGATTTTCTATGAACAACACTTTTCAAGGAACTCCGATGATTTTATCAACCTGTTGGAAACAGAATTGTCGTACGCGTTTAGTTGTAGTTGTAAGAAAGAAATTCAATTGAAAATTTCGAGCAACACTCTCGGTGCACACGTCTCGAAAGAATGTCGCAGAAAGAAACTTGGACTTCGGCTGAAAACGAATTTAAAGACGTAAAATGATATGGGACGCGATATACTTGTTCCACGATGTTGAAGAAACCACTTCGGTTCGCGATAACTGTGCAAAATAGTTTCGTGTAGCTGGCTGCATCGCCACGAGCATGCTTCGTACCACTGTTAAACTACCGGTGCAAACAGGTCAAGGAAACACTTGAAGAATCTAATAATGGTGGATGGAAAAATAACTCCGTGCTGTACAAGATACTTGGGCCAGAGTCCCTTAATGACTTTGTCAACTACTCGCAACGTAAGACTTCAATTTTTAGTTATAGCGAAATCGTTTAGATACCTTACACATCCCAACGACTTCTAATAAACATTATAGGTATTGGGTTTCTGTATTTTATTTCGCGAGAAGAAATATAAAAGAGATAAAAATGAATCGAAGAGAAGAAACCATTGTTTAGGAGAGAGGCGAAAAGGAAGGAAGCCCGTCGTCTGTACATATTCGTAATAAAGTAAAATACGGTCTTCCCCATCTGGCATCGCTTTCTTGAGTTCCACTCGCGGGACTTCCACTATAATTTGAGAGCATCCAGGAACACTCGAGAGACTTTCTTTCAGGCGTACTTTATTTCTCAGTGAAATTTCCCAACTTGTTCATTAAAATTCTGCGTGTTTTACGACGCTAGCCAACTTCCTTGGCCGACTACCGACGAACTTGTTTCATTACTCCTCTTTACGACGAGAGATTATTTTCGAAATTGGATAACGCGCTCGTACCCGCTCAATTTACTATCATCCAGACTTACGACAAAATTGTAGACCAGTATAGAGTAAAGCTTGCAGTATTTTTCATTCAGAAATTCGAAATATTATTTCTCCTGAATGTTTACAGATACGATTTCCTGGGAGAGGTAAAAGGAACGATTTCACGGTTAAATAAAGTGAACTGATTATTCTAGCAAAGTGAATGTTAACCTAACTCAGATCACGGAGAGTTAAAGTCTACAGCGGATGTCTGACCACATTCAGAGGTTACACCACTTCAATATGTCCGACCACGTATAGGACCTACTCTACTTGAATAAATCTCACCACATACAGTACCCATACTACTTGAAAATATACAAAATGCCCGACCATATACGGGGTTGTACTACTTGAAAATGTCCGGCTATATCCAAGGTTGTACTACTTGAAAATATACAAAATGTACGACTGCATACGGGGCTGTACTACTCGAAAATTTACAAAATGCCCGACTATACACGGGTTTGTACTACTTGAAAATGTCCGACTATATAGGATGCTATGTTACTTGAAAATGGCTGACCATATAGAGGGTTATACTACTTTTTAGGTATTTAAAGCCCTACGTGGTCAGATATTTTTTAAGTAGTATACGTTTCTTGTGTTGTCTGACATCAATAGTAGTATACAGGGTGTCTCAAACACTGTGAACGAGTCAGAAGGGGGTAATTCCAGCGACCATTTTTAGCAACTTTTTCCATTGCGAAGGAAAGCGCGGTAGTACCAATACGATTGCTGCAAATTGAATGCTCGCTCTTTCCCGCGTCGTTCTTCATTTCCTTTCTTTCTTCCTGGGCTTTCGTAACGCAAGCACTTGTCGTTCTTTCATTTTCTACGAAGCGAACCAACCCTTTCTCTTAACAGAGCTTCAAAATCTGAACACCAGAACGCCAGACTTTACGAATTCGGCCGGTAATTTCGTTTCTCTTTAACCGCAGTATTAATCCCGTTGTTTACAACGGTTTAGTTACTTTATCTTGTATTAACGAACTCGTTTTGACTATTTAGTATTAAAGTTTTAATGTGCTAGAAACAGTTCAAAGTTCAACTGTGAAGAATTCGCGTTATCCAATTTCCTAATATAATCCCGTGTATGGTCAGACATTTCTAGTACTACAATCCGCTGTGTGATCAGACATTTTTAGTAGTATATGGTCGGACATTTTTAAGTGGTATAGATCCGACATTTCAGACATTTCCAACTCTGAATTAAGTCGGACTATATACTTTCCTATACTACATAAATATGTCAGACCATATACTTTCCAGTACCACTTAAATATGTCTGACACTTGTGGACAGACACATTTTAAGTAGTATAGGTCCCCAAAACCGTATGCGGCCAGACACATTTTAAGCAATATAGGTCCCCAAAACCGTGTGTGGTCAGACACGTTTTAAGTAGTATAGGAAAGTATATGGTCAGACGAAATTACCGGCGAAACTCGTAAGTTCTGGCGTTCTGGTGTTCAGATTTTCAACCTCTATTAAGAGAAAAGGTTAGCTCGCTTCGTAGAAAATGAAGGAACGAGAAGTGCTTGCGTTACGAAAGACCAGGAAGAAAAGAAAGGAAATGAAGGAGCACGCGGGAAAGAGCGAGCATTCAATTTGCCGCAATCGTATTGGTACTACCGCACTTGCCTTCGCAATGGAAAAAGTTGCTAAAAATCGTCTCAGGAATTACTCCCTTTAGACTCGTTCAGAGTGTTTGGGACACCCTGTATACCACTATTTATGTCTGACAACACAAGGAACCTGTACTACTTAAAAAGTGTCTGACCACATACGGTTCTGAAGGCCTATACTACTTAAAATGTGTCTGACCCCATACGGTTTTGAAGGCCTATACTACTTAAAATGTATCTGACCACGTACTGTTTTGAAGACCTATACTACTTAAAATGTGTCCGACCACTATGGTTCTAGAGACCAATACTACTTAAAATGTGTCCGACCACTATGGTTCTAGAGACCTATACTACTTAAAAAGTGTCTGCCCATGCGGGAGGTTATACTACTTAAAAAGTGTCTGACCATGTAGGGTGTTATAGTACTTGAAATGTGGCTGACCATGTAGGGGGTTATACTACTTGAATATGACTGACCGCGTACAGGGTATATACTACTGTGAATGTCTGACCACATACTGATGTGTCCTCGAACAGTTTCATTCCTGAGAATCGCGGTGTCGTTGGTAACCCAGTGAAGGCGAAAGAAGGTCGCAAGCCAGGCTAATGCTACCACCCCTCTCGACGGCCACCTCTCTACCCGGTGTATAATGCTTTACAGCACGTAGTTGGAACTACGAAAGCGCTAACCTACATATCCATCCGCATGGCAAATTATATTCAGTTGGCAAAATGAAAACTGTTCGTGATACACCTCNCACCCTGTATACCACTATTTATGTCTGACAACACAAGGAACCTGTACTACTTAAAAAGTGTCTGACCACATACGGTTCTGAAGGCCTATACTACTTAAAATGTGTCTGACCCCATACGGTTTTGAAGGCCTATACTACTTAAAATGTATCTGACCACGTACTGTTTTGAAGACCTATACTACTTAAAATGTGTCCGACCACTATGGTTCTAGAGACCAATACTACTTAAAATGTGTCCGACCACTATGGTTCTAGAGACCTATACTACTTAAAAAGTGTCTGCCCATGCGGGAGGTTATACTACTTAAAAAGTGTCTGACCATGTAGGGTGTTATAGTACTTGAAATGTGGCTGACCATGTAGGGGGTTATACTACTTGAATATGACTGACCGCGTACAGGGTATATACTACTGTGAATGTCTGACCACATACTGATGTGTCCTCGAACAGTTTCATTCCTGAGAATCGCGGTGTCGTTGGTAACCCAGTGAAGGCGAAAGAAGGTCGCAAGCCAGGCTAATGCTACCACCCCTCTCGACGGCCACCTCTCTACCCGGTGTATAATGCTTTACAGCACGTAGTTGGAACTACGAAAGCGCTAACCTACATATCCATCCGCATGGCAAATTATATTCAGTTGGCAAAATGAAAACTGTTCGTGATACCCCCCTTAACGTTCGCTCACAACATTTCCATCCAACACCTATCCACTTGAATACCGTGATAGCTGTGCACCGTGCATCCGTATTGATAAAAATGATCCCGTAATACCTCGATCATATTGGTCAGGATACTTCGAGTCGGTTGAATTGAATAACTTGAAGCTGTTGGACTGATGCATACGAGATTGCTGATTTTAAACAACGTGCGATTGAGAAGCTGAAATAATAAACCTGTAATAAACATGTAAGTACCAAGGGAACAAGATATGATTTTTTTTTTTAGTGGAAAATGATACGAATTCAATGCGGAATACAATGGAAAATTTAATCACTCTATTTCATAGGACATAGAAATGTTTAGAAAAAAGGAATTTAGAATTGTATCATCTTAGGAAACTTTTCATTACAAATCTATCGAAGTACAGCAAATTATTTTTTACTATTTATAGTATTGTTTTTGAGTTGATAAAGAAAGTTGGATTCGCTTATAGTTCACCGTGGAGATTTAATTCAACTTTAACCGAGCATGGATACATTTTTGGAACCACTACCTACCCTTAAAACTCAAACTCAAACTCTATCCCCGCACAAATGCTCATCAAAGGGCTGTCTTTGAAAGCTTAAACTTTACAACACCTTAGAGCCTATCCTTGTAAGTATGACTTTCGAGGAACTTCGAAGATCATCGGCAGAAAGAAAGAAAAAAGAAGAGTCACGTATAGATCGATCGTCGGGTGAGGATTCGTGAGCATCTGTTCTTGAAAATGCTTTCTTTCGTTCTCCATCCATCCCGATATGTCTTCCTTGATAAATCGTGGCTGACCACGATATTCGAGGGTGGAGAAGGACTATACGGTGGTGGGTGGTTCGTCTCGGTTGATCGACGAACAATATCGATGACAAATGTGTAACGACAAGACAAATTGCCTTGGGTCCCACGAAATTGGAATGGTGGTCCTATTTTTCAGTTGAAAAAGGTACTTTCCATTTCTTTTTTTCTTTTTCAATGAAAGAAATTTTGACCGATGTAAAAAATTTTTGGGAAAAGAATGTACCAGGAACTGCTAATCGGAAAGAATTATAAGACTATTTGCCAGTTCATAGTACATTGAGCCTGAATATTCGTCGCAGAAGACTGTTAAAACTAGTTTCACTACTTTTCTTGTTTACATTCTCGGTGCACGTAAAAGTTAACTGCAAAGTGCAGCGATACATTGGGGAATTTAAATACTAAGAGATTGTTATTATCTGCGATAGAATAATGTTAAATTATTCAGTATGGAAACGTACAATAAACACGCAAGGGACATACTGTTGTGGTTTATTGATTTTTAAATTGCTCCTATATATGGCAGCGCATTAGCAGCCATTAATTTTATTGTCGCTACTGAATATAATAATAAATTGTACCGATAATTAGAACGGGTGGTAGAAAGAAAACATGAAAGATAACGTAAAAGGTATAGAAAAAAGTACGATTATTTTTCCTATTACTTCGCATACTTTTTCCAAATGATATCTAAGAATTGCTAAACAATGGCTAAAAGAAAAGAAAACATCTCTCGATATGTTTTTCATGGAATAAAAAAATAAAATTATACGATGTACCGCGAGGATTTAAAGAGTTAAAAAATATGTTTAAATCGTGTAAAAATACGCACCTCTGTAACACGTGGAAAAAGTATGAACGAAACCTCTGAGAAAGAAAAAAAAACAAAATATTGCAGCTATCAATATCAATATCGATTTTTAACGAATTCGGTCTAAAATCGTTAATAATATATTTAAGAATTCAGCGACAGTGACGAACGAGCTGCACAATAAATCATGCAGCGATTAACATTGAAATAGGTCAGCCAATTGGGTTAAGGAATTTTTCTGGCTACAGATATACAGACAAGAAAATTATGCATTATGGAATACAATGAAATCCTCAAATAGAAACAGATTATCTGGTCGCAACAAAGTCAGCTCACAAAAAAAAAAAGAAAAAAAAAATAATTATGACGAGATGAGGCCTACGAAAGGGTGATAATATATATTTCAGTGAAACTATTGAAACCTGAAGATTTCATAATTAGGACGTAATTATTTCCTGCGGTTAAACTCCATTGTTGGCCAAAGAAATGTTCGTCCTGGAAAAATATCCAGATGAAGAGACACGTTGTAAGATACTGATAAAAATTAGCAAAGCGCGAATAACTCGTTTTTAACGAGCGTACCGAGGAAGAAAAGTTATAGCACAACCTTATATAAGTTCAACCCGTGTATGGCTATCGAGTTTAAAAAAAACCTCGACATAGCTTTTAAGGAAAATTATGTACATTTATCAACACCTTATATAAAACCCAAAACTTCTGCGCTTTACTTCAAATCTTCTGTCTCGAAAAAAGGTAATGCAAATCTGTGGCTAACTTTGTTCTTACACTTCTTACACTTAATAGTTTCTGAATAATAGCAACCTTAAAACAATTTTAAACGAGTTTCGGGATGGAATTTACTTTGTCGAAAAGGTCTCGCTTTAACATAAATGTAAACTTTGTTACATTCTTACTTGTTTAATTACACTGCGAAATTAACGAGCCTGAATTTCTCGTTGTCGATGGTACTAAACTCGTATAACGAGATAATACTATTTAATGCAATCGACTTCTGAAAGAGAAAATAAAGTATCGGTTCCTTGTCTTTCTTACTTTCCATACATCCAAACGAAAAATTTAATTTTAACTTCCATTCCTTCCATCCTATACCTTTACCGGTACATTGCAAGTATCAAAAAAATAATTCGATCCAGAAGTATCCTAAACGATCGAGAATGAGAAAGAAAAAAAAAATGAAAAGCATCTGAAAAATATAGGAAAATGATAAGTGATTTCAAAATTTAGACGATAGTGTCTTTCTAAAATATTAGATCGACCAGAAACCCATCTCATTTTTTCCCAACGTTAGAAAGCTAAATTTTAACCATTTAACTGTTTCAAGAACTAAAGAAGTCACTGAAACTTTACAAATTTATTTTCAGAGAAATTAAAAAGATCTACCAACGGTCTCTCCGATACATAAATATTGAGAAACGCTAGAAACTTGAATACCGAACGAGAAACATTTTCAAGGAAACGCAACAACGCTGAACGTTGAACAAACAAACAAACAAAATCTGTATGGCCAACCTAATACCCTGCATACCTCGGTATTACGCAAACCAACTTCTTCCACGAGATTTAACCGGTCTAAGAAATCGTTACACTAATCTTTCTCCGACCAACAACACACGTTACACCAACCAAAGCGGTAACTCCCTAAATAATGTTGACTTTCAATTTACATTTCCAATAATTCAATTCCATGTGCAGTTGTGCAGCTACCTATGCCCGCAACGTATGTCACGTACACATTTGAACACGTGTTACGTGAACTGGTACTGTATAAAGGGTTGTACGAGAACGGATTTGAGAGACGGCAGGAGAAACTGGAATGCCGCCAGCTTTCCATGTTCGATGATTTCGCATTAAACTTTCAATGTATAGCAGAGTCGGCGGATGTCGCGAGGAACGACAAACGAAGGTTTAGCAACGCGGCGATAAACGGACATTTTATTAAAGAACCTTTCCGCGAGAACGTTTCCATCGTTACATTATGAAGAAGTCGCTGCGAGGAAGTTGTTCTGTAAAAGGCTTCTGCGTTCATAATGGGGTAACAACTGCTTCAACTCTGGCGACAAACATTTTATAGAGAGCACTGTTTTTCCACGTGGACAGCCTGCTGTGAACTTTACGCAACGCGCGCTTCAATGTCTGATAATTGAGGGTTGAAGACGATGGTAAGAGTTTTAAAGAGGTTAAAAACTTCAGCGATGATTCTAAGACATCGGTTGGGTCAGAAGGATCATTTAATATTCGTCAAAATTGCCAGATGCGTGAGATCTAGTGCGTTGGACCTTCGGTCGATTGGATCTGCAAAATGTAGATAGAAGTAAATGTTTGATCGTTTATCGTCTGAATGGTGCAACAATTATGATGTGTCAAGAGCATATTAATGTTTGTAAATTTGTTCGATTCTTTTTAAACGCTTTATTAAATCTGTTACGAAGAATAGTTTGTAGTTCTGATGTTTTTGTTCATTTATTTTAGACGGATGATGGTTTTTCAAAGTGTTTCTGATCATTCTGACGTATGATTTTAAAAGCGTTACTTTTTTCAATATTATATTATTTACTGGTGCGTCTTCTCAAGAAGTTCGGTAGGTACTACTAACCAATTCACGCGCAGAGCTAATATAATCACTTAAGTGTCTGTTTAGACACGTTAGATTGTCTCACCGTCTGATATTTAAGCCCTGCTTACATGCAACCATTGCCATTGCAAATGAGCTAATCTAAATATTAGGTTGGTGCGTACGAAATTGCCGACTACCGATGTGGAAGCCATTTATCACGATTTCTTTTTAATCTGTGGGACGATAATAGTTGAAGAACTTTTCAGAACGCAAGTGGTGATACGGAAAAATAGAGGAAATACAACCATATCGATAAACCTCAAGTATATCAACATAACAACGGAAGATTTCACGTTGCATAAATAATTACTGGACTTATGGAAAATTGTTACTAATGTACAGCTTTGAATAATTTTTTAACAGGCGAACGATTGACGAGTGAAAACACTACTCGACGTTTCATCAAGAGATACTACTTATTTAGTTACTCGTTGCAAACCATCCATACGAATCGACACAAATTATTTAAAATAAATAAAGTACTTGGAACAACGATCTCCATTCGAACCAACGATACGATCTACACCAGCCAATAATTTCCATCGTATACTTCCTGCAGGAATCACGAGTTCGCCGTATGTCTGATCACAGACCAACCGTTTCCCCTTACAGATTTATATTCTGTTTCTCTTTCAAACTCCAACTCGTCCAGCTCGATCACGCGAAGCTATACCGTGCTAAGAACGTAATATACCA
>SMSQ01026153.1:112208-137565 GCA_019453375.1 Ctenoplectra terminalis | reverse complement strand
AAAAAAAAAAAAAAAAAAAAAAAAAAAAAAAAAAAAAAAAATAATCGCGGAACGAGGAGTCGTTCGCCGCGAGGTGGCCACGAAACGAGGTTAATGGCACTCGAGACGCTCGGCACAGCCTGTTCCCTCGGACATGTCGTTTCCCGATCAGCTGCGCCAAGCTCGCAAATGAATCAGTATTCGCGTAGGACAGACGGTGGAACCGACGACGTGAACAGGGTCACGATTGAACAAAGGCTACCCATCGACGTCGCTTTTTCCAAGCAACACCAGGGACGGCACTTATGGTTAACCCAATTTCGAGCGACGACTCGTTCCTTTCTCCTTTCTTATCGCCAGCATCGACGATGTCTCCTTCTGAATCTGATTGAACGGTAGCGGGTTGCTCGGTACCGGATAGGCCCCTTTTCGTCCAACGCCGCCTTCACGGTCAATTTTCAACGCTGACACTGGATGACGACCAGCTGACAGGGTCGAGATTGCGACGAGGAAAACAGCCCTCGCCTATATGCTCCATTTAGCGCCGCTTTTAAGATATCATCTTACCCCATTACCTCTCCGAACACTGTTCCCGATCGTTCCTCGTGTCCAACGATAAATCGTCGCTCATCGTCGACGATCCTCTCCGTTGCGGGGCACGAAAACAGCGAACGCTGGCCGAGAACGGTGCACGCATCGAATAACCTCGCGCAGGCCAAAATGGTGGACGACACTCCCGTGTTCCGCTTTAACTCGGTCGGCCGCCGCGTCCTTGTCCTCTTGGCCGCGGCTAATAATCGTGTATCGTGGCACGGGTGCCGAGTCGCGCGCCGCTCGCACGGTATCTTCGATATGGTAACACTGTCCGATTGTATAATTGTTGGGATACGATCGGTTAGGGTGCACTGGAACCGCCTTCTGGTGCACAACACAACACAGAGCACCACCGTACGCGTAAGTAAAGTGGACCACCCGGTTGGCACGTTCTCCGATCCGTTTGTTGGGTCGCGGGTCCGTTCGCGGATACTGTGCGCGGTTCAAGGAACGATATTCAGGGGTCTAAAAAGGGCCTCGGACCGGTCACCTGATCGTGGCGTGGAAAAAAGCTCCACGAAAGACGGCAGCATCGACAGGCTCCTCGCTGAGGGCATTCCAGCGCAGGCAGGGTGGACCGAAACGAACGCACCGCCATCTGGCGGCTAAGCCGTTGACCCAGCGACTGGCATGGCCGCGCAACCAGCCATCGCGTCAATAACAATCGAACAGCGCACGGCGTGTGTCTCGCTTCACCGTTCGCATCGTGGCGAGCAAACGTCATTCTATCGCTAACCGATTCTCGTCATACCTAGAACGATAACGATCGCGGTGAATCGAGATGTTTCCATTTGCGTTTCGATCCTACGATCGAACGGTCTCTCTCTTTCTCTCTCTGTCGTGCGTTTTAGAGGAACCGCGCACCAAACTGTAGGGGCGGCTGCGCGATTTGGACTGAGCGCAGCCTCGCATGGGAACCGCGACCCGAGGACGGAAATAGACGAAATCGTACGAACGTGTGGCTTCCTGTGTGGCCGTCGAACTTGGGGACATCTAGGAAGGATGTATCGAAGTTTCGACGCGGTGCCCGGTCGATTTAAGGGGTGAAGTATATCGTATGGTCAGACAGTGATCTACTACTAGCAAAATGGAAACGGATAGATATATAACGGGATAAAATAAACGAATACGATAGAATGGTACAAATGAGAGTGATATTTATTCGACATCCGCTATGTGTCGTAAATATTTCTCTTCAAATTTTACCATTTTTTAATACGCTTTGAAAAATCTTTTTGGAATTAATGTTTCAGTGTTTGTTCAAGCTACTGTGTTAACGGTATTGAGAATTTATTTTGAAGTTTCTTTAACGGCGATTAAGAATAAACTTTTGGTTTATCAATCGAACGAAAAAGTGTTTCAAAAATTGTTACACTTGAATGGTAAAAGTTGCAAGAGATCTATTTATTGAAAATCTACTTGGACGTATGAACGGTCTCGTAATGTTTAAAATTCCAGTCGCGAGTTTCCTCCTCCTCTTCTTCGCCCCTGTCTACCGAAACTTCCTCCACTCTGGATATCTGAAACATTATTTTAAGCTACCTTTCTTTCGCTCAAAAGTGGAAAAGTTTTTATTTATACGAGACGATCGTATCGAGTATTTGAAAAGAAAAGATCGATAATAATATCTATAAAAAGATACCGCGTATAGGAATTTGTTCGATACCAGTTGCACGTGTACTGAAAAACGTTTCAACGTTGTAAACGAGGAAGAAGTTATGGAAAAAAAAAAAAACTATAAATTAGTAAAATATGAAACTTCACTAATAACACGTACCGGTTCTTCGACTAAAGACCGGAAATAATTTAGCTCGTTATCTTTCTCTAATTGCCACTGTCTACGTTCTTGACATCTTCTATAATTTAATAACCAAAATCCAAGATAACTGACTGGATCACAAGGTTTCTTCGACACGATTTCCTTAATTGCCATCTTTAACGGCAATTTAAAAAACTTTCTTAACCATTTACCATCGTGAGACAATTCTAATTCATTCGTTAAGCTAGAACATTTTGTTCCACTTTCTCCCTCTTCTTCCATTCTTTCTTCGGAATCATCTTTTAAAATAAAATTATCTTTTTATAACGTGCTAAGATGTTTTTACTATTATTCATTCCTTTCCAATTAATATTGTATCGCATACTGTTAAAGCATGCTTGTATTATTTAACTTACTAAAGACTTTCTTAAGATTTTCATCAACTTTTTTATCGTTAAAATCCATGAGAGTTTTTTTAACCTTATCGTTCGTTTCGTTACATTTTTCTAAACTTCTAGTTAATGGTAAGCAACCTAATTGGCTATGGGCTGGCATCAGTGTTGTCAGCAACTCTTTGGGAGTTACTTTGCTGGCGATATTATAATATTATAATTATACGTTAAAAATATTTATACGATGTGGATTGAATAATACTTGTTAGGATAAAACAAACGTGACCGTGGTAAAAATGAAGTATACCTCTTAATTAAAATTCTATTTTGAATATATATCCACGATAAAATAATCCAAACTGAGTTTATCTTACCTTTTGTCTCCGTGAACGTGAATTCTCTGTCCAATTTTCTTAGCAAAAACGTTCAAAGGATCCGGAACGCTTGTATCGCTTGACAGTGATTGCTCCTTCTTCATTTTGGATGATCTTTATTCTGAAATGAACAGAATACTCGGATCAGTCGAGTGGTATAAAATTTAATATCATTAATTATCAGATTTAGTTGAGACGTATTCGCACAATTTGTACGTAAATTGAACGTTGCGGTAAAACAACGTGGAATCGCAATTTTCATTTAACTAATTTAATAGCAATTGCGTTTAATAAATGTATAAGGTGAGTCATAAGAATGTTACAACCATGGGGAATAATTTTTTCTAAAAGGAACTCCTAACTTTTAATTAAAAAGTGGAAAGATTTTTGTGCTTTTTTTCCTGTTATCTCTTCTAATCCCTGAACAAACATTTTATAATACTTTGCATAACAATTTTTAAGCTGGTTTACAACGTTCCCAAATATATCTGTGCGTGCGAAATAATCATAATTTCATTATAGTGCTCTCAAATCATACATTGCGTCTACGACGGCTCTACCTTCAAGCGCCAATCTTCCATGCAGCTGCAATAAATTTCGAAACAGTGACTCTTAATATTGTCATTAGCTATTTGTGACGTGATCTCGCGATAACAGTGCAGAACTGTCAATCACGGCTAGCGAATGTTTATCTGAACCGATGTTTTTCAGAAATTTCGTACCGTGCTCCAACTATAAGCAGAAAAGGATGGTCGAAGATAAGAAAAATGTGACCGTAGAAATTTCCAAGATAACGATTTTTTATGCGCCACGCTTGAAAGACAAATACGTGCGGCATACATAATGATCAAATTCTTACACATGGGCCATAAATACATCAAGGATCTTATCGGAATACAAATCTTCCGATCTCGACTGGTGTCTTCCTGCTATAAGTTTCATGAACTGCATGAGTCAGTTCGGAAAACTTCATCCGACCAAGCGAGGCAGGCACTGCATCCTGCGCATCTCGTCTAACATCCAGGACCGAGATGTCTATTGAAGATCCAAAGAAAGATGCGGATAAAAAGATCACGATCTGGCCACAGTGGCTAGCTACCTGTACGCGTGAGTATAATTTAAACAAAAAAGAAAAAAAATATAGACGTCCTTTCTATCTTGACATTATTAGCAAGAGAACAACCGGAACGATAAAAATGACCAGTTCGTACTTTCTCGTAGAAACTTTATAAATTTAAACTTGAAATATTTGTTAGTCAAAGAACAAGATTTGTTGCGTTAGTTTTGCTTAAAGTTCAAGTGCACGGCGCTTGCCTAACATTAAACTTGATCAAGACGCTCTAATACAATCTCTGGTGCATCAAAATGCGCCGCATACCGTACATCAAGGCGCCTGTAGAGCTATGTCTATGAATGAGCTAATGAAATTACTCTCGCACCCGTTGACACAACTGTTTCATGGCCGTTTGTGACAGTCAGCTTAGCTGTTATCGGAAGTGGTCTCGCGAATGGTTGGGCATCGCCGTACTTGGCTCAACTGACATCAACGGAAGCGAACATGCCTTTGAGACTGACAGATACCGAAGCGTCCTGGGTAGCTTCCCTTTTAAATCTTGGTCGGCTCGCCGGGGCTTTGCTCAGTGCAGTGTGTCAAGGTAAGGCCGTTTCTTCATTGTCAAACAGAAAATTCATCCGGTCGGGTCCATTAATTTCCCCTCTTCCGTTACGTTACGGAAACACACTTGAATTCGAAAAATGTCTCCAGTATTTTCTTCGGATCTAAAGCGTAAATATAAAAAAAAAAAAAAACTTGTAAATTAAATGGCCAAGTTCTCGAGTAGTTTTTTTAATTGAAATTATTCAACGTACCGGTTAAAAATACACGTTCGTAGTTGATCCGATCGATCCTCTCTTGCAGCACACGATCGAGTGACCAATCAAGGCAAACAATGGTGATCAACATTGTTAATCGAGAATTGAATAAGAACAAGGCAGCCACGACTCAGCATTCGTATAAAATCATGATACGAAATTGTGGTACGTAAAACAGTAAATGAAAACAAATAGTTGTAATATCGATAGAGAGTCACGATCGGAATAAACGCAATGAAAATCCAGCGAAACTTATTTCCTATCGTAAAACAAAGATCTCGAGAGAGAACTTGTAAAAGAAGTGAATTGAAAGTTTCAGTGATCCAATAAGCGATCGTCGTTTCTGAGTTGTGGCGATCTTGTTCTCAGGTAAATGTAACTTTAACATGTCACAACATCATCTTCAGAGTATATCGGACGAAAGAAGGTGCTTCTACTCGGTGGGCTACCACTGGCAGCGAGCTGGGTATTCAGCATTTGTGCCACATCGGTCATGTGGCTCTACACCTCTAGATTCTGCTCGGGAATCGGATCAGGAATAATGTGGTCTGCCCTATCTCTGTACCTAAGCGAGATCGCCAATCCTAAAATTCGTGGATCGCTGGTAAATTCTTATTGACTCGCTCATATACTGTTCAAGACACTGAAAACAAATTTTTTTTAACGATAACGAATACAAAACAGTAGAGATGGTCTAAATATGCTCTAGCATTTTTATTTCAGTATGTATTGTAAAAACCTGTTAGAGATTTTTTTTACATATAACAACATAGCACATGCCAGCTAAATTAATTAAATTGATTCTCTAAAATAGTAGCATTCACCGTATCTTTTTTTTTTTTTTTATATATATATATATCGATTTGAATATTCTGAATCAGATTTCCTATAAGATAAAGTCGTACCTGTGGTCACGTCTTCAGATATCCATGAACGTGAATGCATCTTCCGTTGGTATGTTCTTGGGCAATGCAATGGGTCCTTATCTGTCCATGGAGATGTTCGGGTACGTGAGCCTCGTTCCGAATATCCTCTTCATGATCCTCTTCAATTTGATACCCGAATCACCCTACCATTACCTCCTGCACGGGGATATCGACAAGGCCGAGGCATCCTTGAAGTGGTTTAGGCGAGAATCTGACGTCAAAGCCGAGATGCGAGATCTTCAAGAATTCGTCCACGGGGCTGAAACAAACATTTTCCTAAAGTTGAAGGAGTTCCTCATGCCAAGTACCCACGATTCTCTTTTTACTTTAAACATTTCTACAAAAGTTAGAGACAAAAGAATCCATCGTTTACCGGGAACAAGTTTCATGCTTCGTTACCAACACTTTGCCTTGATATAATTATTAAATATTCGAAATTGTTTTCGCGAAAGTTAACATCGTTGATCCACGTTCATCGTATCTATTAAATATAGCATTTCTGGTACTTCGGTATCGCCCTACAATTTTCTGTAAACTATTTTCTAACAACTTCAGAAAGCATCGTTCCCCTTCTGTTCTCGCCGTAATGAAAATTTTAAGTACCGAACTTAAGAAACTAATAACGAACCATACGATCAATCCGGAATTTTTTCTCTACTTTATTTCAGGTAATTTAAAAAAACCTCTGGTCGTAATTGGAGTCTACATGTTCTCGTACGTTAGCGGATACAGTGCAATGAGCTCCTACTCGGAAATAATCCTGACGAAAAGTGAGATCGCCGTTAAACCCAGCCTGGTGGTGATAATCCTTGGGTTGTCTACGATCGTTGCTGGCTCAACGGCCACGTTGTTAGTTGACAAATTGGGTAGAAAATGTTTTTTAATAATATCTGGTATAGGAACATCGGTATCCTTGGCACTTCTAGGGCTCCATTTTCATCTTCTTTCGCTTCAATACGATCCAACAAATCTCACTTGGTTACCCATAATCGCTTTGTTAACTTTTAATCTGTCCATGTCCTCGGGATTCCAACCGATTCCAAGTACGCTCTTAGGCGAAATGTTCACAGCAAATATGAAAAATATTGCCTCGTTATGCGTGAACTGTAGCAACGCTTTGTTATCCTTCGCGAGTGCAAAAACGTATCAGCCTTTCTTAGACCTGGTAGGTGACAAATTCGTGTATTGGACTTACAGTATTTGCGTGTTGTTTTCGGTGCCGTATGTCTACTTTCTGATCCCTGAAACAGCGGGAAAAAGTCTGTTAGAAATTCAGCGGTCGATAAAAAACTGACAGTGCATTAAACTTTATGAATTATACAAAAGCTTCGGCAAGAGAAAAAATTATTGAAAAAGGAAGAAAAATGAGAGGACCATAAGCTTGTATCGTTTAAAAAGTTTAAGTTACCATTTGAAGACTCATTCATCCCTTGTTATTTTTCACCTCGTTGTTACGCGATGCATCTCCACGAAACACTGAAAAACAATGTTAGAAAATTAATTAAATTAATTATTTTAAGCGTATTATTATTGTTAAATATTGTATCTTTTGTACGTCAATAAGACGAAGTCGAAAAGAAGTTGAAATAAAGACTAATTCTTTTATACTGTTTCCCCTAAACGATCTGTTACGATGCGTACCAGTTCCGCAAAAGTTTCAGTTTGGTTGCAAGAAAATTTTCTACGTCAATTTTCGTATCGTTCTCTTTACTTACAACATTAACTATTCCCCGAACCGTGAATCAACAACAGATGGAACAGTGAGGGACACGTGCAGAACAATTGCATTAATATTGCACGTGCTTGAAGTGAAGGGAAAACTCAAATAAAACCTTATATTTTAGTATCCAGTCTCTAATACTGTTATAAAGAATTCTCAGCCGACTTTGTTGCGACACTTACGAGAAAAAGGTTTCGCTCACAGATATCCAGTTTCGCATAAAGGGAGAGCATGAAAAAAATATCCACGACGTCGATCGATTATTATATACTACCGAATAAGATCTTCTGTAGTATAGCCGGTATGTGGCCTATCGACGAGAAAAGTTCGACGCGTAGCAAAGTATTCGCGTACTTCCGCTTGATATTCGGATTAGTCGCAGTCAGTAGTGTCTTCGTGCCCGAAATTATGGCAATAGCATCGAACTGGGGCAACTTGAGGGTCCTAGCAGGTAAGTTTAAGCATTTATTCGCTTGAACTTCATAATTTTCTGAACGAGGTTTCATCTTGTCGCTATTTATTGAATTAACTTCCTTGCCCGATCAGGGGTAGGATGCGTTTTAACAACGGTAGGGCAAGTATTGTTCAAAATGATCTATCTAATAGCGAGAAGAGAGAGAACGTACAAACTTTACAACGAAATACGAAATCTATGGGATTCTACCGATAATCCCAAAGAAAGGAAACCTTACGAAGAGCTCGCTTATTGGGCACGAATTTGTACGATAGTTTTTTACTCGTCCTGCATGTGCAATGTGTTCACTTTTTCAACCGCTGCGGCTGTCGATTATTTTCTAATTGAATACAACGAGAGTGACGCTGATAAGAGTCGACATTTGCCTTTCGAAGTCTGGTAAAATTCGTCCTCTTCCACTTGAATGTATTTTTCTGCGGATCATCGAATAATTTTAATGGAAAGAACAGAAACAACAGAAACAACAGAAAGATCGATTAATAATTATCTTATTTTACGCGATCGCGAGGAAGATTTTAAAAATTTTTAATACTTAATATCGTCATTAGGTACGGAACAGATATTTCTGCATCTCCTAGTTTCGAGATCGCTTTCATTTGTCAAGTTATATCATCCATGATCTGTGCCGCCGTAATTTCTGGCTTGGACGCTTCCTTTATGACCACAATTTTGCACGTATCTGGACAATTTAAATTAATCAACATCTGGGTTAGCAATATCGGAATTGAAGTAAATTGCGAGCCTAATTATCCACTAAAGATAGAATCGGATCTGATCAGATGCATTCGCCATCACCAACGAATGATAAAGTAACTTTTCTACTCTCTAACATTTTGTTCGTTCTATTTATTCATTTCTTTCTTTTTTCTTCATTACAGTTATAAGCACGTAATGTCTCTTACGACCATTAAGGTTCTTTCTACTTTAACGCTTCGAAAAACAGGTCCACTTATTTTGTTTAAAAACAACTGTGAACAAGATTTTCTTCGAAACCTATCTTTTTTATAAAAAGAAAAAGTGAAAACCAAACCTGTATTATATTTGGATTCGTTTTAATTAAAAGAATCTAATCAATTCATTGATTTTATATGAAGATAGAATGGAAATTAAACAAATCAACGTCTATCTCGCTTACTTCCGTTACATCTCTTTCCTTGTTAAACTATTCTATTTTATATTCTTAAGAAATGCAAAAATAAAAAAATTCCACTCTTTTTTTCACCTTCTAAAGTAGAAAGACCGCTTAAATTACAGCAATTTATTGTCTCCTTTTCGCACGTTTAATGATACCAGTGTTTTTATACAGTTTGGTGAATGATGTGAATAATTTATTAACACCCATCATTTTTATGCAACTTCTTACGAGCGGAATAGAAATTTGTTTAAGTGGATACGCAGTTCTCGATAACGAGACAGCGAATGCTGATCTACTGAAATTTATATCTTATTTAATTTCGATGGGAGTACAACTCCTGTTATGGTGTTGGCCAGGTGAAATTCTAATGCAAGAAAGTCAGGAAATAGGACACGTAGTGTATCTTAATGTACCGTGGTACAACTTACCGCCGATTTATCAAAAACAACTTTGGCTTATGATTGTTAGGGCGCAACAATATTGCAGTATCACGGCGTTAACTTTCCAAACATTGTCTATTCATACGTTAACGAGCGTGAGTAACTTTTCGCTCATTCTTACGTCTAGAAAAAAAAAATGGGAAAATAAAATGAAGTAAAAAGGTTTTTGTGGAACTGTGTTGAATTTGAAAAATACAACCATTTCTGTAAATTCTCACGAAGAGCGTTTTGCAAAATTTAAACAAACATGGATAAAGATTAAGATGCGAATTTGATTTTCAGGTATTCAACACAGCTGCCTCGTATTTTACTTTGTTGCGACAGATGCAACAAAAGCAATCTTCAAATAGATAAAAAAAAAGAAAGAAGCGCGATCTATGATTTCGCTCGTATTAAAAACAATTCCTGTCGGAAATAGTCGAATGAACGTGTGTAATCGCCTAGCATCTTTGTACAATAGCTGAAAAAGTAATCTGTAGCTGATTGATAAAAGTAAAATTTCATTTACGTATCGTACCTGGCATTGTTCTTTAATAGAATGTAGATGTTGCCTATAATGTTCGGTTTCAAAACCCTCGTCAATCGTGGAATGCTAAATAATCGTATGTATTAATTAATTTGTAATATATTACAAATTATTGTAATATATTAATGCAATAATTTACCTTAATTAATTTTACTGTATCGTGAAATTCAAAAAGTTGCGTAACACGTTTCAAAGCGGGAAACCAAGATGGACGCGCGAATAAAAATTATCTCATCATCTTAATTATATTTTCGTATTGGTAACAATGATATTTGACGTGTACATTTTCGCGGGAAAACTTCATTGCGTTTGAAATTTGAAGTTAGCAGTTTTCGCAAACCGGTCTAACCTAATCTGACAATATTGGGAAGTATATTACAATTTGTGTTATTTTTCGTAGAGAAAGTTAGTCGACAAACGTTTGACAATTTTATAGCGTTTCGCTTCCCAACTCGCATTTCATTAATGAAGAGAACACGATCTGCTTCGAAGGCACATTCTGCCGAAAAAGGAAACAGTGATGACTCCGATAAAAACGAAGTGGGAATGAAACCAGAGGTTGTTCCATCAATGTATATTTATATAATTGTCTGCTTAGATCCTTCGTGAATAAAATAAGAAATTTTTATTAGGATGAGGAACAACGTTCGATGATCCAGGATAAAAATTTGCAAAATCAAAAACTGAGCAACACAGTAGGAACATTGAAACCTCCGTCAGAAGGTATTCAAAGTTCTCGACAGAAACAAATAAGTAAACTTAACTTTAAAAGTTTGAGAGATAGTAAGTCTTTGAAATAATATCCTGATATCATGCTTGGCGCAGACTTTTATGTAATTTATATACGTAGGAAATAAAAAGAATAACGAGGAACTTAAACCAAACGTGCCGCCTCCAAAAAATAAACCTAGAGCAGTAGTGGATCTTAAAATGATGAAAGAAGAATTAAAACAATTGGAAGATCCACCATTGAGTACATGGGAAAAAGAGATATGTTCAAACAGACTACCGTATTCATTTTTTGATTATCCATGCGAAGAGTTAGCACAAAATTTATTAGGTAATATTGTTAATTGTTTACCTTGTTTGATTAGTCAATATATATACTACAAGTGTATAACATTATACATTCAGGAAAAATACTAGTTCGTTGTCTAGAGAATGGAACTGTTCTAAAAGGTAGAATTGTTGAAACCGAAGGATATTTAGGAGTAATTGACAAAGCATCGCATACCTATCAAAATAAGGTTACTCCTCGTAACATACCAATGTACATGCCACCAGGTACTATATACGTATACATGACGTATGGAATGTACCATTGTTTCAATATATCTAGCCAAGGTGAGTAAAAAATGAATCAAAATTAGAACAGAGAAGAATAATTAAGATAGATTATAAAAAAAGGATACCTAGTACTTCATCAAACAAATATTTAGAGTCAGGAGCACGTGTATTGATTAAAGCAGTGGAACCTATACTTGGCCTTGATTATATGGAATTATTAAGAAACATGCAATCGGAAAAAAATAAGAAAGAAAAGAGAATTGTAAAAAATGTTCAAACCTTTAAAAGATACGAGCTTTGTAACAGTCCGACTAATGTTTGTACAGCTTTCGTTATTGACGAAGACAGCTTCAATCGTAAAAAGATCTATGAGTGTAGTGATTTATGGATAGAATATGATCCTTATATAAAATCAACTACTATTGTAGCAGCAAATTCTGACGATTCAAACAATAGTAAAGAAAAAGTGTGGAGATATTATGTGTTAGGAAGTACTAGTGTTAGTCATAGAGATATTGAGTCCGAAGAACGTGCTTTCGATATTCAATAATTTCCATCTTTGTGCGTAATATTCTTCCATAAAGAAATCTCCTGGTAAGGTTTTAGGTGAGGGGTGTGCTGTTCTAATAAGAGCTGTTGAACCCTTGGAAGGTATTGAATACATGACTAGTCATCGAAATTCAAAGGGATCATCAAGTGCACCTAAAAAGCTTTCGAAAAATTTAAAAACACACGAATTATGTAACGGTCCATCGAAGCTATGCATAGCTTTCCAACTTCATAAAAATCATAGTAAATATTCCTTGTGTTCTTGGAAAGGTTTGTGGATTGAAAGTGATGAAATGGAAGAAATCAACATTGTCAAATGTCGAAGAATAGGAATAGATAATTATGGAGAAGAATGGACTCAAAAACCATTGCGTTATTATATTCATGGAAATAAAGCCGTGAGTAAACGAAATAAGGAAGCTGAAATACAATTGAGACTGAATTAAATTATTATTAATAGAATATATTTCGACTTATTTAATTTTTTATGTATGCATATAATCTTACATGTACAACATCGTGAAATGTATACTATTTTAAGATTATGCGAGATCTTTTTTTTATTTTTAAATCAAAAATAATTATAATGCACGCATAAAATAAATAGTTTTTACAATTGATAAAGTATAATGTATACTCTATTTATTATAAATGATAATCTTAATAAATTAATGTAATGTACAAAATAGATGCATATGTTTCAGAATATTTAAAAAATAAACAATACTTAACATTACTCATGCCCACTCCTTCATTACTTTCTCATAATCTTCTTCTTCGATAAATGGTTTATTTATAGACCTGTAATATGATTTTCATTGTTTTAATCTATTTCGTTTTAAGCCAGTTAAGTTTTACGATAAAAATATAAATTACTGGAATAACTCACTCTATCATAAGTTCTCCGCAGTATAAACATTCAGAGGCTACTAATTCATCGATGTCAGCCTTGATTTGATCTTTTCTGGATAAAGATATAGATCTAACTGATGTAGTATCTTCCGATCTATTAGAAAGAGCAGTAAGTTGACGCTGCAGATCAGCTAACTTTGTTCTTTGATCCATTGACAACATAGGTGTTAATGCAGCTACGAGGCAATCGCTATGAAATCTATGCCCACATGGAAATACATAAAAAGGTCGCAGTAACAATTGAACATCACAGGTATTGCACGTATCCTTTGCATGTACAAATGTACACCTAAAAAAAATTTCAATAATATATCACTCAATGATTTATCATTACTTATCTACTTACCGCGTTCCGAACTCTTGTATGTCCTTCCTAATAAGTTCAGCAGCTTTTGTTGCTTCTTGCATTTCTTCCTTTAGATCTTGAATATGTTGATTGTATTCCTATCAATTGAGGTTAAAATATATAATATATCTGTATATATATATATTTAATAGTAATATAATACGTGTAAAAATATTTTACCTGCAATGAATTGCAAATAGCATCTTTAAAATGATCTATTGTAACAAAATCTGAAAAGAATGGTAGTATATCTTCTATTCTGACTATATCACAATGCTGTAAAAATTCCATTGCTTGTTGTATGTCGTCTTTTTCTCGAACCACATGCTCGGCTAAAATTAGAATAAATAAGAGAATGATCATACAATGTAAAATGTTTATGCAAAATTTTTAATTACCAATTTTTAGCCATAACTTTTTCCTTAATTTATCATCGTGATCAGAAGGCATAGAAGCTATTTGTTTAGCAAGATCAACACTAATTGTTAAAGCTAAATCAACCGCTGTTGTCCACAGGCCAAGTAAAGCAGACAACTGTACACAAGCTTCTGTTAAGCCAACTTCTTGACACAATCGTAATGCGTAATGCACATCATAATGCACCATATTTATA
Source organism: Ctenoplectra terminalis (assembly GCA_019453375.1). Lineage (NCBI taxonomy): Eukaryota > Metazoa > Arthropoda > Insecta > Hymenoptera > Apidae > Ctenoplectra > Ctenoplectra terminalis. The sequence continues at coordinate 123,666 of SMSQ01026153.1, read as the reverse complement.
TCTTGTCCTAAAGAAAATTTAAACAGTGTTTCACAATATTTTTAATGATATTGTATAGTTTGAAAGTTACCTTGAGAACTAATATAACGCATTACTTCATCCTGTTTATAACGAGCATACAATGACAATAAAAAATTATGGATTGCCTGTTCCTGGCAGCTTTGTTTATAGACGCAAAATTCTAAGTATTTTATTACTTCTTTTGCCTATAATGCCAAACAATGGTTAATCGTTATTAGTTTTGAAATTTAGATGAAACTAGTGAGTAAATATCTTACATGTTTCTCGTCGCTATTGCAAGATACTAAAGCTGGAAGAAGCTTAGAAGGTTTCAACAAAGAACCTTGTGATATCAGAGCAGTCACCGCAGGCCGCGGTAATTCTTGTAAAAGAATACCAGCAAACTGATAAAATAGCTCCTTATTATTTTGACTTTTTAAAACTTCAAGAGCTTCCAAATAATTATTTTTATACAAATGCTGGCGTATCACTTCTTCATAATTGCAGTGCATTATAGTTAAACGAATAAGATTATCTTTATCACCATGACTTGCTATTAAATCATATATGGTGCTACGATTTCTTTTTACGCATTCCTAAAATAAAAATAATTTTTATTATTAAAAAAAAAAAAAAAATTTTTTTTAATCCACTATATTTCGTAATTAATACCTCGACTTTTGGTATTGCAAGAAAACTATCAAATTGTTTCTGCAGTTCTAAATATTGTGAATCGTGTAAATATGATGTATTATTACACCGTAATACACCAATTTGATTCATAAATAATTCAATCACCCATACAACGATCATGGTTATTTGTGTTTTGTCTTGTATTTTCAATCCTTCGAGTTTCTAAACACAAAGAACTGTATTATTTTAAACATTTACACAAGTTAGAGTAACAAATATAGTACCTTTTTAAGAAATGTTTTTAAAGGTTCTACTTGGAGTTCTTGTAGAAATTTTAAAGAAATTTCTTCAAACGATGAATGAGTATCTGCATAGATGAGAACACTTTTTTCGTATCTATAAGGTAATATTAAAAATTATCTTAGCGATGCCCGCATCAATAAATTACAAACTTCTAAATATTCAACTTACTCCTTATTTTTGAAAAGCATTTCAGCTTGCTTTACAAGCACTTGATCAATGTGTGCTGGATTATCATTACAATATTGTTTAGCAAGTTCGAATTCACCCTTATCGACATAAACCTATTTAAAAGTAATTGATGTATTTATTAATGCACATAAAAACATTACACCGAATGCATTAATTTTACCTGCCATACGTTCCTGTCTTCTTTATTAACTTTGTATTTAAATACTGCTCTTTCACTGTAAGCCCATATGGAGCGCGTCACATAATCTTTAGTAATGTTAAGCAATTTTCCAACAACCTATAAAAATTAAGACTTTCTTTTCAATGATATTATTTAAGCGTAACAATTATATTGACGTTGTTATAATTTTGATTCATTATACATACATCATTGTAGATGTCTTCAAATATCAAGTCCTGATTCAAAAGTGATATGCCTTTTACACGATCAGTATAAAGTAATAATGCATGAAATTCTGTTAAAACAAAAGATATTGGTGCACTAGTAGTTCTTGAGTTATTGTTTCCCATCAAACTTGCTTCAGGACAAGCTATGGTTTCCTGATTTAATAACACATTTTTTGAATCTACCTTTGGATCAATCTAAATAAATCCAAATTATTTAAAAATAAATTTTATATGTAAGAAGTTTTATAAAAAAAAAAAAAAAAATACAATGTGAAATAAATAATAAAATAATTATTACCTGAGCATACAGTATGCCAGTTTTAGTTAACCAACCAAAAGATTTTGGTAGAGCACCAAGTGCAGGATAATAAAATTGCATCTTAGAATAAGAGGAATCGCTTACTGCGTTATTAAAGGTTTCTGTAAAAATATCACTACGGTAATTACTATAAATATAATTTAATAAAATATAATATGTAACAAAAATTTACCTGGTACGTTTAAATATTTGTTAAACACTTGTTGTAATAAAGGTTTCTCTTCTGGATTTTGTACTGTTCCGATGTATTGATAAATTCGCATAAGAGTGGTAACAATAATTATATATTTGTCAGTATTCGGTATTTTATGGAACTCTAAGCCAGTAATTGGTGGTTTACTAGTTTCTCCTATATCAAATACCTAAAATAAACAAGAATCAAATATCAGTTGCATAACAACATTATACAATATTATATCATGATAACATATGACTATGATATGAAAATAATGAATTATTTTTTATTACATTATTGTTGAAAGCTCAGAAACAACTGTGTATTTCTAGCACACAAGTGAGTTACACGTGCAAAAAGTATAGTTTCTAACTCACCAATCCTTCTACCTCTTTAGCGCCATAAAGAGGTAAATAGTTAGGAAGCTTTGGACATAATGAATAATGATTTAAGGGAAATGTTTCTATTATTATGAAATAAATGTTTACCGACAGTGATATTAAAGATTAATTTATATCTGTTATTTATACCTGACGCCAATATTGTTCCAAGCTTGTATTAAATATTTTATCACCATCCAAAGAAATTTCTGTTTCAAAAATTAGTCCTTTCGAAGTTCCTAAGAGAATTGGACCTGTAGTCGTTTCTGAAGAATTTAAAAAGTTCCATCCAACAGCAGTTATCTCGTGTCCTTTGAATTTACTTGCCTAAATGAACAAATCTTAAGGACTATGTTTCTTTTAAAATAATATATTAAATATATTTAACAATATTATATTTATTAAAGCTATTCGTCTTATTTACCTGTTTTAATTTTGTTGTTTTTCTGTGTAGATAGAATAATTCAGGGGGAGGATTATCTGCATGAATGAATTTTGGTGCCAAAGTTATTAACAAATGATTACCCAAAGGATCAAGAAACATTCCCGACATATTCATATTCATTACATACTTTGATATATCAATCTCTGAAATGAATGTCTTATATCAATTTATGTTTGATGCTATTAAAATTAATTAAAAGCATTACCTTCTGGTGAATCAGGATGTTTCATATCGATACGTAAAAGAATGTTATTAGCCATGGCAATAACAATGATATTATTGTTAACAACAAGATGTATAATTTTGTCAGGTGGTAAAAAATTAACTTTTTGTTTTATAAAAATTGGCCCATCATCTTGAAACTTCATTTGGATAAATCCAGCTGTGCTCTGAAAATTCAATTAGATATTTTTAATACTCCTTCTTAATATGACAGTTTAAATTTGATAAATATCAAAATAATGTAGCACGAAATAAAAGTTTACAAAATGTTTGTAATACAAAGTCAAGACAAACTTAATATTACATATAAACTTACAATATCAGGACGAAGTTGTGGTGCATATACTAGTTTGGATCTTTGAGATGCTTGTTCGTACTGATCAAACATTGATGTCATTTTATTAATTTATTTAAAAACTGTTCTCTTTGCTGTAATTAAATACAAATAAATTGGTTATGTTATAGAGTTTTAAAGCAAAGCAGTATTGTATTACACTTACATATTAAATAAGCTGTTACAATATAATTACTTTAATTGGGTTTACTATAGAATTTTTGTATTGAATGTAAATGACTAATGTAGATTAATAAATATTAAATCCAACAAAGAAATCTCAGTAAATTGGAAATTACAGATTAATCTGAATTGTTGCACAATTTATTGTAAACATGATTGTATATCAGTTCTCAATTAAATATATAGTATTAAAAATTCAAATCACTTTATTTATAATCTACAAATGTCAAATAAATGTGTGTTTCAACACAGACTATCTTTTGAGAGTAACAACTTGTGAAGTTGAGTTGAATTGGCAGCATTGATAAAGTCCAAACACTATATATTAGTATCTTACAGAAAAGGTAGATAAAAATGTATATATATAAAAAAAAATAGATAAACTATTATTGTATATTGTTTTTTTTATATAATTATTATTACATAATTTTACACAATAATAGTTAGTAACAGATAATTCATATAATAATTATTGCATTCCAGTTTGGTGTCATCCAGTCCAGATCAAACAAGTGCAGATTTAATCTACATATATTTTATCTCAATTATCTATTTCAAAAACGTGGTATAAAAGACATTGTTTGCATTAAAGCACATCCTGATAACATCAAGTGATAAATAAGAGATCAACATTGTTTTAAATGTCTGATACTAAGGCAATGGAGGATGAAAATGACCCAGTGGTTAAAGAGGTTTGTAGGAGGATTTTTGTTTCCTTCCTGGTTTTTTAGTTTTAGGTTAACATTAGATTATATATTTCAACTGTTATAATGTATATTTTGTTACATTTAATATAATTTTTTATAATTACAATGAATATCTACTTATTTACTTTCATTGCACTCCATTTAGTTCTTGTTACATACTCCTAGATATTTTATTATGTAAAATTTTTATTTCAAATAAATTTCATAAAACAATGAGTATAAGATGATAATTATGTTTCTTTTTTATTAAATAATTATATGAATTAAAAGGAAAAAAAAGTGTTATATTTCTTTTAGATTCCAGTGTTTCTCTCAAAAACACTTGCTGATAAGCTATTTATTTTTCAATATCCTGTCCGTGCTTCTCGGGATGGATATGACAATGCAACATTTTTAAAAACTTCAATAAAACCAGAGAATCAGGAAGTTTTAATAGAAGTAGCAATAGATACACATAGCGTCAATTATGATCAAAGTAAAGGTGAGCAAATTGCATTAAATGCAGATGGAGACTCAAAGACTGATCAGGAAGATGAAGAAAAAGCATTCGATAGGTATTTAAACAATTACGGTCGTGTAAACAAATAATTTATTCGCTTTACATTATATGTTATCAATTTTATGTTATAGTAATGTTATGGATAAAACAGTTTTACAATCTTCACGAGCATTGCCAAGCTGCTCGAACTACGCGGTTGGTATTTTTCAAGATGGGGAATTGCACGTAACACCGCTAAAAGGAATTATACAAATGCGTCCACAGTTTAATTATCTTGATAAAAGTGATAAACGTGTAAGAGAAGAGGCTAAAAATATGGGCGAAGGTAATAAATTTATATCGATTTAATTTAACTCGCTTATAATGTCTTTTAATATTAATAATCTATAATGCGCAGAAGGTGACGAGGAGGAAGAAGGTCCGAAACAAGTTAATGTAACCTTCGCTAGACAAAAACCTGAATTTATGAAAAAGATGCAAGAGCTATCTTTTCAACACCAAACTAAAAAGAGTTTAGAAGAAAGATGGATTCATACAAATTATATTCCAGTAGATGGCACTCAGGCAGAGGTTAATATTATTTTTAATTTATTTTAACACTAGAATATACACTATTGTATCACTCATTTATAGAAAAATATATATGTTTTCAGCTTGCACGTTTAGAAATGTTTTGTTCTACTACCGATGAAACTGTAAATACACTGAATTTATCGACTCAGCAATATTTAGACATGTTAGCACCAAAAGTAAAAGACGAACAATATCTGAAACCAGATGTTTCCAACCATGTTACATCTCTGAATTATATCAGGACTTTACCACTGCTCGATCAAGTTAGGATACTCATGAAAGATGGTTAATAACTTCAAAATTTATGTATACAGGGTGTCCCAAAAGGTTTGTAAGTCCCTTTAACGGGTGATTCCTGAGATGATTCTGTTGTCTCTGTGTCGCGTTTGATTTCAACGAATATCTCAGAACGAATCGAAAAATTAAATTAAATTTACCCATTCACTGTGTCACTGTGTCACTGTTCTGATCTTGACCTTTAACAACTGTTAGGTACATTAACCTCTCCATAGATCCTTTAACGTCTGGTAGTGTCGTATACCTGCGATCCAACTGTTCGATACGTAGTAAATAACTTCGTTCGNTATGTATACAGGGTGTCCCAAAAGGTTTGTAAGTCCCTTTAACGGGTGATTCCTGAGATGATTCTGTTGTCTCTGTGTCGCGTTTGATTTCAACGAATATCTCAGAACGAATCGAAAAATTAAATTAAATTTACCCATTCACTGTGTCACTGTGTCACTGTTCTGATCTTGACCTTTAACAACTGTTAGGTACATTAACCTCTCCATAGATCCTTTAACGTCTGGTAGTGTCATATACCTGCGATCCAACTGTTCGATACGTAGTAAATAACTTCGTTCGTCAACTCCGTTCTCGCTCCGTGCNTTTAACAACTGTTAGGTACATTAACCTCTCCATAGATCCTTTAACGTCCGGTAGTGTCGTATACCTGCGATCCAACTGTTCGATACGTAGTAAATAACTTCGTTCATCAACTCCGTTCTCGCTCCGTGATTGATCAATGTTTTTCGTTAATAACTCGTTAACAAAACCGAATTTGACTTTTTCGCAAAGGAAAAAGTTGCATAGAATCATCTCAGGAATCACCCTTTAAAAGGACTTACAGACCTTTTGGTACACTCTGTATATGCTACTTGTATATTGTTGTATACTAATTATAAAAATCTGTTGCAGCCAAAGTAATATCCTTTGCACAATTGAGATCAATATTATCACCCGAGCAAGAAACAACTGCTGTTTTAAAATATTTACAACAAGTAGCAGTTTTAGTGCAGGGAAATTGGATTGTAAATAGCGAACTTCTGTATCTAAAGGATACTGTATCATCGCATAATGGCATTCCTGCAGAGCTTATGTGTAGAGCTAGGGATTACGTTGTAAGTGTTGCTCTTTTTTTTATAAATCATTTATCAAAGAAAATTAGTATTATATTAAAATCATATAATTTCAGCTATTATCATTCACGGAACACGAATTCCTAGATCGAAAAACAGTTTCATCCGTTATTAAATTACCTCCTGAGGAAATTAAAGAAATATTCACAAACTTAGCAGTGCATGAACCTAAAAGAGGATGGCGTCTAATTATTTCACCTACTAAGGAATTTACTGAAAGGTACTGTAACAATTTTTTTATTACAATAACAAGTATCAAAGTTGTTGCTCATCCGCTAAATACAATTTATCCGATAGGTATCCAGAAATTACACAGAGACAGGAAATGTTTTGGGAAGCAAAACGGAAACATCTACGCGAAGCTATAGAAGTGCAAAATCAAATTCCACAACGTCAGAGGCGAAAGTCGAACAGAGAATCTATTGGATCTGAAAACGAAGAAAGAAACGTAGGACGCGGAAGGAAAACGTTAAGAGATTCTTCAATGTCCGACAATGATAGTGCGACAGAGCCAGTGAAACATAAAAAAACCGTTCGATCTCGTAAAGTATCCGAGACTACGTGACCAAAGTTGATGCGCGATTAAAACGTACGATACTGCTGTGTATTGTTATCGATTTATTATTATATACTGCTGTGTATTGTTATTCAAATTATGAAAAATTGATCTAGATCATGTTATTATAACGTGTCTGTTTAGATACACTGCCAAAATTTTACAATATACTTTTATTCTTAAATTATTTAAGTAAAATATTTTCTAGTCTCAAATGATGTGTCTAGCAACCGGCATTAGAGATTCTGAAAACTGCACATGCGTATAGAGAAATCCTACGCATCGTTGTCTTAGTTATTTATTTAGAAAAATATATCTTTAGTTTCTGTATGTCGTACATAATGTAAAATTCAGTTATTAAAGAATCGTTTCAATTATGATAAATCAATTGTCGAAAGATGTACAGAAACGTAACGAGTATTTGTCCGATTACACGCGGTGATCGTAACAAGTTTGTTGGCAGTTACGCTTTCAACGGTGAATGAATAGCATGTACCATAACAAAGTTGTAAAAAATTGTTCATTTATTGTTTCCAGTAGTTACTTCCTGCACATTGTTGATCGATGATGCGTTGAAAGCATTGACTGAGAAATGACTGATGTTTTTTATTTTGTTAAAAATATTTTTACGAATAAAAAGAGTATGATACGCAACCATGATCAATATTAACTAGAAATATACATAAGAATTATCAAAATATAAGATAAAATATGTACTATATTCATTACTACGATATTCAACGTGTACATATAGTTCAAAACGCAGTTCCATGAATTCCCTCTATCTCCTACTTATTCCATTTTATTGTTTAAACAGTATTATATAGAACGTTAATCGGATTCTTTATTATTTTATTTAAACATAAAAATTTAAAGAAACACAAAGTATTTGCACAAATAGACGGTAGACACTGGAGAAAAGTACCAGCTGCATGTTATGTTGTTATTACGTTTAAGAAGTTCATTCTCAGTTACGTAGAAACTAGTGTAAAAGTGCTTGTGTAAAAACAGGAAACACCAATAAAAATCGATACAGCTATGCAAACGTTTATTTAACTCTGGATAATATACATATGTACGTAAACTTGTTCGGTACTAGTTCATTCGACATTTATTGCGCACACACATTATGCAACTATTTATCTGTCTTTCTACATACGTGTGTACAACGTATTTGCAATAATACGGGTTACCTTATTATTTTTTTTTTTTTTTCCGAAGAAAATTGCATAAAAAAACAATTGATTTCCTTTATACGTTCAATTTTGATTTCACGTGTTAACGCGAATGTAACATTACACAGCCTTGAAGGGTTTGCAAGGAATATACTTCTCGAAGCAAATTATCGCAATCTATTTGCGGAGCAGTTCTAAAAGAGAATGTTGTTAGCCACAGTAAAAGAACAAAAAAAGATAGAACCAGCTTTCTTGTCAAAACGTAACTTTCTTTGCTCAATTGCGAAACCGGTGAAAAAAAAAAGAAAAAATTTCCTTAAAAAGAAACTTCAAGAAATTGACAAGAGAACACGTTGTTGGCTTTGGTTCTTTACATTTGCATATCATCTAGCGTTAGAAGTAAGTTAATCTTGTGAATGGAAAGAATGCAGCCGGTGCGTAAAGGTGACGGTCATTCACCTGGACTGGTAACAATTATTCCTACGTAAGATATTTAAAAAAGAAAAAAACAAATGAAATTGAGATAATTGAATAAGTAGAAACGAACAGTTATAACAGTCGAGCTAAAGCTTACCTTCCGCCTAATTATGATTTTCATCTCGTTTTCCTCATTTTCCTCTTTAATGGTCCATTTGCGTACTACAGGGGCGGAACGGAGGGCGAACACGCTTTCTCCTGTAGGTCTGACAGTCGGTGAAAGTATTTCTTACGCCTATATACGTTCGGAGCACCCAAATATCTGTTACTCTACCGAAACCACGCCTTCGAAGAAATGATAAGACGTTTTAAAATGATTCTTTTTCTCTCTTTTTTTAGAATCGCATCGAAAATTTGTGAAATATGACTTAAATTATATCGTCGGGAACTATGTTTGTTTGTCGAAAACATATTAATCAATATGTTCAGAATTCCAATCAAGATTTAATCATAGATTTTTACTCTAATTATTAAACGTTCGATCAATAATTATTAAGCATTTGTATCGATACTTTCGATTATTCGCATCGTGGAAAAATATTGTTCAAATTACAGGATTGTGAAAGTTGAAGATTTCAAATTAAGTATTTGACGATGTTTTGCAACGAAAAGGCTAAAGGAATAATCCATTGAGAACAATGAACGGTTAGTACATTATTTAACTATAAGAACACGTACAGTATCATACATCCATCGACTTTGTGACTGAGAACGCATTTTATTCTTTAACCTACCGTTCTAAATTCAGTTGCAGTTAGTAGAAACCGGTTCGATACCTGAAAAAAAGTCAATTCTCTTCGACGAGGTCAATTTTCTAAGGAACGAACGCACTAGGGCTTGAGGTACGTAGCAGGAAATGGATACTTGGTCATTCGATACACCGTCCACGAAGGTTTGATCCTTCAAAAGTACAGAACGCGTAGGCGGAACTTGTTTCGACCGAAGAACGGTTTCAAAAAATTTGCGACACTAATTGCTGGAATCGAACGAATTCTTGCGACACTTGAGCTAGAATTCAGCTTTAAAAAAAAAGGAGAAATTTAATTATACTTTACATAAAATCAGCTTTATTAGGAACAAACTTGATGGCACTACTGTGCAAATTAGAGTCAATCCAAAGTTATATAAAATCGCGTGTATCGAAAAACAATGTGTACTAATTATACGGATATTTACACGCCTCGTCGACGAGAAAAGGAAAAGTTACAGTTCGAAGAACGAGGGAGGGCAAAGAAAGTGAATGACGCTCGAATCTTGGAGGGATCTTGTCGATCGCATCAATCGAAAGGAATCATTCCTTGATTTCCGTCAAGTGAAAACAATGACCTTCGATAGGCGTCTCTGTTAGAAAGAAAGTCTACGCGATCTGTTTCCATACAATTTCAATAAATTACACGCTAAACAGCGCGTTGAATCCGACGAGGGGAAGCGACGATTCACGCTCCCGAGGAATCAAGAAATCGAAGAAAAGAGACCAAAAGTTTCTCAACCAGTGTAAATTTTTAATTCACCTTCCTCCTCGTCTCGATTCTTTCACGATTCATTGATTTCTAAGACTGCTTCATTTGCAAGACGCCGTGAGACTTGGAAATCACAGATCCATGTTTCTATATTTTCGAAGTCTATTTCATTTCCTTATCGCTGTATTATTCTATTAGATCCTAGTTTCTAAATTGATTTAACAAATTTTCAATAACAAAATTTCGGTCACAGAGGGTTAAACTATAATACAAACGGAATTCTTCGAGAGACCGATCAAAAAGGAGATAAACGTAGAAAAAGAAGTAACCGAACGCAAGATTTTTTTTTAAGTACATTTAAGATATGCATTATGCGTGAAAGGCGATTAAATTAAGCACAGATAAACCAACCTACTTTCGACGTTTCAATGGCACAGTGTGCAACTGACGATTTAGGTGAAAAGCAATTAAGGTATGCATTCGTATGCGGTGCGTACGAGCAGATTTAAAGATGCATAGAAATGGGTCAAGCGATATCGGCAAAAGCCGTGTTAGCTCATTAGTACCCAAGCGTAATGTTTTTTCCGAATATTTTTCTTCGCGCGTCTATAATTCTGTTACGACTATTAAACAATTCATCCTTTTCGATTCAAATCCGTTTGGGCTTTCTTGAAAAAATGTCTCGCCCGGCACAATTTAAAATCGAACTTCGCCGCTGCACATCAAAATTAGCGTCACGTTCATTGAATGCAAATCAAGTCTTAGCGGCAATATAAAATTTGTCGTCGAAATACGACGACCTACTATTGAAAGGAAATTTTCATGTGTTGCGTCGTAGAAAGCCACTTCACCCGATTTCGTCGGGATCCCGTTGGTATTGAAAGTACTTTGCGGAAACAATCGGGTGTGAAGTCTCCTGTGTATGGAAATAAAAAGTATTGAAAGGCCGTGGCTGTCGGTGACGTAAGAATTGCATTCAACCATGCAATGGATTCGACGCTTTTTTTTTTTTTTTTTTTTTTT
>SMSQ01026153.1:90546-111887 GCA_019453375.1 Ctenoplectra terminalis | reverse complement strand
TTTTTTTTTTTTTTTTTTTTTTTTTTTTTTCTTTCTTCCGATGCTTCGTTAAAGTCTCATTAACCATGAAAAGCCATTCTTCGACGAATATTACCGATAATCATCCCGTGTTATTCGCTTCTATATCTCTGATTCGCATGTGAAAAAGCGTGAGGAATTTCGCTTAAGAATTCCAAGTTTGACGCAGCGCTGTTTCACTTTCTTGAATCACAAGTAGGTATCATGCTCTGTCTGCAATCGATTACATTTCATAGTGCAATACGTGCTCCGTTACACATACGCAAACATCGCGTTTAACATAATTAGCTCTCGATTACTTCCGACTCCATGTTTACAGCCGGTACGAACGATAAAAAATGTTTTTCGTTGTCGCGTACAAGTACACGTTAGGGAGCACGTTTGAAAAGCTTTTTAACGGTTGAATCAAAGTAAAGATTTCATTTTATATACTACTTGACTCGATCAAGATTTCTATAAATTCCATTCGTTTCGTTCAGTTTCGCGAAACGCGGTATACCAATTTTTTTTCGCGAAACGCAGTATATGAATTCTTAAATAAAAATAGAAAGTCAAACAAGGGAAGAGTTACTCGATATATTTACCACCGTCGGCAGAGTACGCGGTGAAAATTTGATTAAAATTGTGGTTTGGCAGAAAATGGGTCAGGAAGCACTGAACTTTCCTATAAAGACAAGGCTAAGTTGTAAATCCCTTTAACATTCTTGAGAAAGTTTTTATCAGAACCACCACGGTTACGTATCACTTCGTCTAAACTTAAATCGCATTCATTCTACCAAACATAGTCCACACCGTTTTCCACTTAATTACATCATTAAAACTGCTTCACATTCGATGTAACAGTTCACAATAATACCTTTGTACTATTACGTCGAACCCACATTTTTCTTTATCGAAGCGAGATTCTTTTTCGTTGTTCAAGATCACCATTTGTGGACCAAAGATTTCGAAGAACAGCTTGTTTTACAATATGCATCGGTCGGGTGCCTCCCACTACCCTAAAGGAAACCCAGATATTACTTGGTGGAGGTAACTTTCAGTGAGACACGCTATATAAGAGAATGACGAACCGGCCGGCCAAGATAAAAGCTCGTGTGTTGTCAATCCATTCATCGTGCTGTTACTCCTCTACCTACGTCATTGACAGGTAAGTGGGGTAAAAAGTACGTTTTCAAAAATGAAAAAAAAATAAAAATAAAAATAAATAAATAAATAAAAAAGGGAAAAAGGAATATCAGAAAAAAAAAAAAAAAAAAATAAATAAAAAAGGGAAAAAGGAATATCAGAAAAAAAAAAAAAAAAAAATAAATAAAAAAGGGAAAAAGGAATATCAGAAAAAAAAAAAAAAAAAAATAAATAAAAAAGGGAAAAAGGAATATCAGAAAAAAAAAAAAAAAAAAATAAATAAAAAAGGGAAAAAGGAATATCAAAAAAAAAAAAAAAAAAAAAAGAAACGTGGGACCAGTGACAAAAATTAAACAGTGCAAGTGTTTCCTCTGGAGATTCGATGATTGTTTTATGACCCTTCATCTGTGTATCATTGGTGTTCTTTATTCTTGAACAATGTGAACGATCGTTCAAAACGAGTTAAAAAAGATCCGGCTGAAATTGAAGTAGAATTCGACCGAATAATAATGGACTCGATAGATCTGAATACCAATGTACATATCACAGTAGATAGGTCTAAGAGAAATATTATGAAAAATTTGCGAAATTATCGTCGTTATGCATGGTGGAGCAGAGATTATGGCACGTGCCTTAGAAACGGGAAAGCAAACCGGTTGTACGAGGGCGATCAGGAACTGCAGCTAGGAATTTATGAAAGATTTTTAGTGGTACGAGTAAATTGATGTTATCGCATGAAATTGTTTCACGAATTATTCGCTTGTTGCAATCAGTCTATACTTCGAATAAAACTTTCAAGCCTGTACAATATTTTTTCTCATACTTCGGACAATTCATTTTTTTGCCTATATTTATTAACACAAGTTGATATAATTAAGTTTTATAAAACAATTGATCATTTATTCAATTCTTGATTGAATATTTCTATTGAATATGATTCAACGTACCAAAGTGAAAGATCAATATTTCGAAGACCGTAGGCTTTGATCTACCCGACTGAAACATGTTGCCACAAATATAAAGCCTGTTCCAGATTTCCGTAACAGCATATCCAAGTCCGACAACTGGCCGACCAGTTACGTGTGCCCTCCACTGATTATATTATACCGCCGCGTTCCTCTCATTTGTAGCTGCTCGACAACTATCTCTTTTTTTTTTTTTTTTTATTATGCAATTGCTTTCTTTGATACGCTTCGAGAAACTCCCATGGATCAGTTTCCAACCTCGAGCATTCGTTATATTACTGCAAAAAAAAAAAAAAGAAAAAAGAACCGACTCGATCCTTCAACGCTCGCGTTGGCATTCTTTCATTAATTCTCGGGTTATTATTTTAAGTATTAATTCACCCAGACTTAGTAACTTATTTTGTAAGCGAAAACCCTGTACTTTAATAAAGTATCTACGTACTTCGTCTCCAACTTCTTCGAAAGTGTTCCAAATCATACAGCACTGTCATAAATACATTTCGGCGAAAAGAAAGAAATAAAATTCTCACCAATTACGCTCCAACCGATTTCTCAAAATTATCCCACCTATTAAGAGACTCTAACCGCGTTTGATCATCTACGTGGCTCGCAGAGAAAGTTTCTACGATTTTCCTTGATCAACGATATCGGAGAAACTGAAACAGAAACAGAGCACGAAAAACCAGTCCCGGTTGAATTCCTGACCGCGGTTCCTCGCGTTTTATCGAACCCTCCACCGGTGTCCTTTCTAGGTGCGAACCTTGGACGATATTGTTTTGCGATCTGCATGCTCTTACACCATAACTTAATTCGCAATACCCGGGACAGATACGTTCCCATTTTTCTCGAGCAGTACCATTTTTATACGCAGACCCTCTCACTTTCACTCGAGCTACCGATCGAACCAAGTTTGCGTCTACTTCTTAACGATCGTCCGGTTTGCGGACTTACGCCTAGTAAAGACAGGACTCTCATTAAGAGCGACAACTACATTTTTTCGTATCTGGTTGGTGGTACTTATTCGCCACTTTGTTTCTTTAAATGGACCGGTTAATCGAGTAAATCACCATCGGAATTACGCGATGACCCGGGATCCTGTCTGAGAAACAGGTTGCGTAAAAGTTGTATTAAACGAGGAAAAAGCAGGTTACGTTCGACCTTTGTAACGCGTTCAGGAAACCTTTTGCAGCGCTCGTTTCCTTCGGTCGTGATGTTTTTTTTTTTTTCTTTTTTCAGTTGCAAAAAGGAAACGCGCACCAGCGATCCGCATGTTTTTCGCTGAGGTAATTTTCCTGTAAAGATGAAATTTAATTATTAGTAACTGAAATTTTTATTCGTGCATTTATATGCGTTCAATAATTCGAACGACGAGCCAACAAGTTAAATTTTGAAAAGACGCGAACCTGTACTTAAAAATTGAACCGCATCGAGATAAGAATCGGTTGGAAAAAAAGAAATTGGGTTCGGTTTATGTTTTCGTTTATCGGTTCCCGTGATATCTTTTCCAGCGTCTCTCGCATTTGTCACGCGTACAAGAAATTTCTCTTAACAAGCGAGAGATTAGTATCAACGAGATGTCAGGTGGTTCACTTTCGTAAGTCGAGCCTTTCAAATTTATCGAAAGCACTGGATCTCTCGTGATACATCATCATCACCGTTACGAATGAGATGTTTCCAACGAATCGTGAAACCACTGTCCGTATTTTACGCACTTAGAAAGTAACGTGCTTTCCACAACCATTATCGACACAAGTGTAAACGCACGTTTTTCCTTCAAAACAAACAATGGGCTGTCGCTAAAAATCCAACCGACTTAATAATCTTTTTTACACGCTTGATAAACATGCAATTTCACTAGAGTACATTTGTACAAGAAGTTATTAACAAGTCTCGTATCCTTCGAACCAGTAAATCGATCAAGCTATTTCACCACATTTCTCTCTATTTTCTATCTGCAAATGAATTCGCGAAAAATTACCAGATATCACTTTCCTGAATGATGATTTATGTTCCTATCCCTCTGTCTCTCTCTTTCAGCCATTTCTCATTTCCAAGACTTATTTACCGGTGAGACTATAATTATGTGTTTGGCTATAAAATATTGAAAGATTGCTGCAATTAAAATATTATGAATCGTGTAAAAAATACGAATAAACAAGCATGCGTTAATAAATATGATCAATTAGTTTTTAAACGTTCACGTTTCACGCAAGATGAGCATCATTTTACGTGAATCTAATGGAACATTGCTTTTCACTTTAATTCAACCACCGTGCATCACGGGGGTCATCAAGAGCCAAGGTCACTTTCCCTCGCACGTGTCTGCCATAAATGCAATCAATTTTCTCTATCTGCACGTCGAAAAACATATCGCGCGCGTCACTCTAGAGAGCGAAAAATTGATGCAGATTATTTAGCAAAACTCTCTTATTTTCTATTTACAGAATGTATTGGCTGTGCCTGGCAGCATTGGCTGCGACTGCAGCAGCGCAGGGTCCATACGATCTTGAACAAAGAGTGCCTTATCCGGGCAAATCATCCAGCTTGGGTCCACTCTACTCGTCCGGCCTTAGCGGTGGTCAAGGTTTTCGCGACAACAGTTACGAGGATAACATTGTAACGCCTACGCCTTCTCCGACGCCTGCCTACAGGAATCCTAGCGGCCAACAGCCTGTAAGAAATGAGATTATAATTCATTACTGACAATAACAGTTTCTCAGACCTGCCATTGTTACTTTCTTATCTAATTATAGACCGGTGTATCTGTAAGATATTCACCTGAATTATTAGTTGACATGAAAGCAGTTGCATCATACAGTATTGCGTGTGTCGTTACGTATTACGTAACAACTTACGTAAAAATAAGTTACTTTCAGTTTCTTTATTGTATCGGCTCGAGTATATTTATTACCATGCGCAACCGTGTAAAAAGCGGATGTAATTCCATGAATGATCCCGAAGGTGCAAGAAGAATTCAATGGACATACGCTATCGACTTAAACTTTGGAACCTCTTCTTGAAAATGTAGGATCGTGTTACCTGAAAAAAAATTTTTGTGAAAAATCTATCGAAACACAGAAAATTTCTACGAATGCCTACAGTATTAAAGCACCTTCATACTACAGGATACCGAATTTTTGAAAGCACACAGAGATACTATCACGTGTAAATTTAATTATTGCAGATCAAATATTTATACAAAGATATCTTAATACAGATCATTACTTAATATTATTATATCATTAATTACCTATGTTGCAGATTATTAAGATAGAAAGTTTAACATATTTGGACTTAATAGATCGGTAACTGCATGCCAGAATAAACGTAACGATGTAAAACTTTTTTTAGCCACTGTGTGTACAAATCAAAAAGTGGTTCCAAAATTTTTGTCGATAGTATACGTACGAACATTTATGAGTACTTTTTTTTTTACAGCTCTATCGTAAGCCAGGTCCTTCTCTCGATCAGGGAGGTATCAGAGTGAACGGACCACCGCGTACAGTTCTTCGCGGTGGACAACCGCAGAATGCTAGGGTAATTATCACTTAAATTCCTAATTTTGGAACACTTATTCCCAACGGGCTACAGGGTTATTTTTTTATGATATTCTGGAAGCTGTGGCCGATACAGGTGAAATTGTTACGCTTTGTATCTCACAATAAGTGAAAGTAGTATAAGAAATTCTTGCATCCATTGTCTCCAGTTCCACACAATAAACTTATGTAATAGCAAACCACACGATACAACGAGACGAAAGAAATGTTTTCGCGAAAAAGTAAACCGTTTTACCTTTTTTTACCTGTGATTTCCAATAATTACGTATTCCGTTGCTACCCCAGATCTATTATCGAAATTAAGTAATCATTTCTGGTAGTTTAATGGATTTTGCCACTTTTGCAACGAAATTGGATCATGAATTTCTTTAAAATAACTTCGAATATAATCCTTTTAATCGTATTCCAAAATAAAAGGAGGCCGAAGAATTGGAAGAAAAGGAAGAACCGGATCGCTTGACTCTTCTCTTGCCTCAGAGCAAATTCGATTGCGTGAACAAGCAAACAGGCTACTATGCCGATGAACAACTTAATTGCGAGGTCTTCCACTACTGTCAAGACAATGCAAAACACTCTTGGATCTGTCCCGAGGGATTCACCTTCCACCAGGTAACTTTTAACGGCTGAAAATTTTTTAAATTAAATTTCAAAAAATTGAAATTTTTACGCAATCCAGGGTAACACGAACAAGAATGAAAGAGAATCTAAATTTGGTGGTTACCTTAGAAAATGTTTTAGTTAAAAATTGAAATCAGAAAATAATTCCAAGCTTTTGACAAGCACCGTATATTTAACGCAAAAATACGAAACGCTTCCGATACTTGTTACGTTCCGTAATTATACAAACCGCGATCATTCGTGCGTAATCCAAGTTGGTCGGTGAAAACGGTCTCGAATATAAAAATCCACGGATCGTGCCAGCAATCCGGTCTTAATACCACTGATAAGTAAATTTCACTTCTCGCATAGTTTGACGTGTGTTTTCACCTTGCCGCTTCCGGTTCGGTGCGCCCAACCTGTAAGTAAGGCCAATAATAAATCGTACGATCGGTTGCCCGATACCGGTACGCCGTTATGCGTTTCCGGGGTACCCGGCTTTACTCTCTTTTTCTCGGTAGCAGATATGCAGATAAAGGTATCCTGCACTATCGCGCAGAGCTCCTTTCTCTCCTCAAACCTCGAGGCCGTCGACGTTGTCGCCCAGTCACACGTCTGTGTTACAGGTTCACCTGATCTGCATGCCGCCGAGTGGAGACATAAACTGCAAGAAGAGCTCTCAGTATCACTTTATCAACGAGTATCTCTACAAACCGTTGAACTTGGCCGAAGCTGAGAACAAACCCAACGTGACCTTGAGATACAGCGAAAGATTTTTCCCTTCAGACATTCACCCGGACGAGCGTGAGGTTGGTGACTATCAGATTACTCCTTCTGCACCTATTCGTCGTCCTACACCACCAGTAAGGCTTTATTAAAATGAATAGTTGATCGAAACGTGAGGCGGAGGAAAATAAATGTGAAACACGCATGTGCAGGCATACGCGAGTCCTCAGACAGCTACGTTGAATAGCATTCCACCATCGGCTCGTCCGCAGTCAACTGGTCTTCCACAATTTCGTTTACCGGTGAACCAAGTTTTCCGCAGCCCCGAAGAGGTGAACATTCCTCTTCAACATAGACGCCCGCAGCCTCAACACCAGCCTGTGAGAAGATATCCTCAAGTACGACCTGATGACGAAGAATACGAATAAATTCGGTCGAGCGTCGTTTGATAATTATCATTCATCGTCACACTCATCGTCGCATTTCTGTCGTTAATTATATATCACAACGGTGTCATCATACATATTGCGTTGAAATTGCATCGAAAAGAAGAAAAACACTTTTGGATAATTGCTATATTTATTCGAATAAAGTATAGTTATAGTTCTATAAATTAATTGTAGAATATAAATTATTTTGTGCATTTCATTACTTTTACCGTCTAAGAATTTGTCAATCTTTAAGAGAACAGTTAATATTATCTGGATTTATAATTAGTGTACCAAATTGAATACGAAGTTATATTTATGCATATTGCAAGTATGCTAACATATGTGTAATCGATATTAGCTTAACGGTGATAACTAATAAATTGTTATTACGTTACACTTAATGGTACTTGTTATTTTGAAAAACGCTGCTACAAATTACGTATCGAGAGGTACGTTCGATATCCGTATAAATAATAAATGTAGGAAATTACAGATCGATATTTAATTTTTATAATTTAAAATTACACGAAACTTGAAACGCCACGCGCTTGAATTTATGTACGCGGAGAAATAGTCAAGTTACCGTTTAAACAGGTTACCTGTAATATGAAATACGTAAAAAAAAAATTTATTTATGTACATGTGTGTTAAATATAAATTAAGTGGTACGATTATACTATTATTCTCGCAAAGAAGATAATAACAAAACTAAATGTATACGTATATTTATTGTTCGAAAGAGACATCGATGTTTCGCTTTGTATCGCGTAGTAACGAAGATTGTAAGAACGTCGTAGAGCAGTTTACCACTATATAGTATTTTTTAATTTTCCAAGATATTGCGTTAGGATAAATAAAAAATAAACAGCTGACAGAAATATAAAACAAATTAGGATTCGTTCAATACTCGTTGTTTATCGAATCGAACCAGTATAAATTTAGTTTCTCTCTTGTTCGTGTTCACGCACTTTCCATGAGTTTCGCCATATTGTTTGCTACACTACCGCCTTCTGAAGTAAAAAAGTTCAGGGTTAGAATCAAAGTATTATCACTTGGTTTCAGTCTCTTATTGTCCCTGTCTGTTTGTCTTGTTTTGGAGTAAATTCTCGTAGTTTGATAATTAATCGTATTCTTTGCGTAAAACACGAACAAGTTGCTTAGTTACCGCAGTGTCTACCCAAAAAATCATTCGTACGTTTTGGTATACCTTTGATAAACGACACTTAATCAAGAATTTAGGAATATGGCTGCTGCTGCCGCTGCTGCTCTGCTTGACGAGCTTATGGGAAGAAATAGAAATGTTCTTCCCAATGAAAAACCCAAAGAACTTAATTGGGAAGATCCTGAGGTAAGTTTTCGAAAATGCTAATATTTCGACGACCAAGTCATCGAAGAATTTCAATTCTCAATTATTCATGTTTTATTATAATTCTCATCGTGTTCTTGTTTTAAATTTCAGTTTTGTAAATTGTATTTAGTTAAATTTTGTCCTCATGACTTATTCGTTAATACGAGAGCCGATTTGGGTGCGTGTTCACGGGTACACGATGACGAGGCCAGAGAATTGTTCGAAAAGGCTCCGTACTCGTATCGAAAACAACAATACGAGGATGAATTTATTAGATTTTGTCAAAGCATGTTGAACGAGGTTGAAAGAAAAATAATAAAAGGAAAACAGCGGTTGGCCCTGATTGGAAAAACAGAAGCGGTAAGATGAATTTTTAAATTAATTTAACGATTTATTTTATATTATAGCAAAAAGAACGATGAAAAGATCTGTAAATTGTTATGTTTCTATAGCCTACTTTGACACCGGCGCAAACTCAAAGAAATGAAGAACAAATTGCACTTTTAACGGAAAAGATTAATAAACTGGTAGAAGAAGCAGAACAGAGCGGTATACAAGGCAACGTAGAACAGGCTCAAGGCCTAATGAGATTATGCGATCAGTTGAAGGAAGAACGAGAAACGTTGAGAAAATCTAATGATAATAGTCATTATAATCAAGTAAATATTATAATACGTATTATAAAGTGTAACGGTAAAGGGATACACGAACCTAAATTTTAATTTATTTTAGACTGCTGAATTAGCTGCTGCGCAAGAAAAACAAATGGAGGTATGCGATGTATGCGGTGCGTTTCTTATTGTTGGAGATGCTCAACAACGAATTGACGATCATTTAATGGGTAAACAACACGTTGGCTACGCAAGACTAAAGAGCGCTCTTCAAGAAATTATGGTAACTCATAATTTTTAATACTAAAATTTTGTAAAAAAATGTCTTAATAATTTAAAAGCGTTATTACCATGAAAACAATCTTGTAGAGTAAACGTGAAAAAGCTAGAGACGAGAAAGAACAAAGAAGAGAAGAAGATAGGAAACAAAGAGCACGTGCCAATGAAGAGCTTGATAGACGAAGACGAGATGATAGAGATAGGGACAGAGAAAGAGATAAACGCCGTAGACGCGACGATGATAAAGGCAGACATGATTCAGGCAGTCACAGGTAAATTATTCAAATGTTTATATCAAATTATTAAGCTTAAGGTATGATAACTATATAATACTATGTTTAGAAATTCGGGACACAGAAGTAGAAGCAGATCAAGAGATAAACATGAGAGACATCGAGATGATGATCACCGGCGTCATGCTCGGGATAAAGGTAAATATACGATACATTATTATTAGTATCGTTGAAAAGTACGTTATTGAAAAATACATTAAACTTTTAGGAAATCGTGATCATCGTAGCTCGAGTCATCACAACCGGCGCCGCCATCGATCTAGAAGTCGAAGTCACAAGTAACTACTCTTGATTGGTTAGTGAGTGAGAAGTAAGCCAGGTATGCACTAAACAATATACCATATTCGTCTCAATTACTATACAGGTTCTTTACCAGGTGAGTTTCATTAGATGCACATAATATATACATGATAATTATCTGTAATTTTGAAGAATGGCATAGTCACAACGAGCCAGTCATTGGTCCTGCCTATTAATCGGAGAAACACTCTTACTAAATTTCATATGGACCTGTTTGTACAGCGTTTAATTTTCAAAGTGACGAGCTTGCTCTATGTAACATATTACTGAAAAACGGTGCATCGAGGTAATGTCGAGCAAGGAGTAGTAAAGTTGTTCCCATACGAAAGGTATTTTTATCATGTAGTATTATAGATATTGTCTACAGAGCAAGATAGGAGAAGGTATACCTATGCTTGCTTTGATCGGTATAATGTCTTCATAGGGTAAATTATATAATTTCAACGACTGCATAGTTTTTTTGTCGAAAAGAAATTAGTGGTTTAGTGGAGGAAACAGTGCCTACTTCCGTAGACCTGCCACAACAGTGCCCTGTGTGACTGTGACTATACAATCCTAGCTTCTACTACGCATTTCTGAGGTATTTATATCGGAATGATAATACCAAACATGTCCTTTTATTAGGAAAGTTAGATATTTTCAAAATGGTGATCTTTATTTTGGAGCGATATTTGAGTGCTTAAAGTTACGATAACAAACTCCTGCTCTTACTTTCCTTATTCCCTGATTGTAATTTATTGGAGCATATTCAGTTTAAAGCCGAACAATCTTTTATCAATTAGTCAGGGAAAAAATTTCTGCTATGAGATAGTAAAGCCATAATTTTTTAAATAATGGGTTTGTCTGTATAGTCCAGAAATATAAAATATACTTACTTAACAGTCATATGGCTATTATTGATGATGAATAATTAACTCGGGATTATAAGTTGGCATATAATGTATCATCGTCTTTTGAACTTTATTTAAAAAAGTTCGAGAAGCGTGTATCATGATATATGATGCATATTCTTCCCTTTGCATGCATTTTTCTCCATTATTTTTAGTTCTAAGAGACAGGACATAGCAAAGCTCGGTCAAATTTTGTTATTGGAAAATCATAATTCTAATAGTGTCATGGTACAGCGATTTGAAGGTTGATGACAGGTCACGTGGAATGTGTCTTACGGTGCTCCGAGGAGATCCCCTTTAATCGTATCTTGTCTTATTCGTTTTTGTCGCGCCCTTCATTTCGGCTTATAGAAAACTCATACTTTATGCGCGTACTACATTTGTGTGACTCATATTGACTCATGATAAATCATTCACACACTTAATCTGCTTCATGAACCAACTAGACCTTAAAAAAAAAAAAAAAAGCAAAGTACAGAAGTAATAGTTTTAAATAGAAGATCGTCTTGAATTGCTACATTGGGATAAGAGAAGTCTTGTTATTAAAAAAAAATTTCAACTGTTTATATATTGTTATTCCACTTCCATTTTATTCTTACATTATAAAAAGTGCTGCTTTAGATACTTACATGAAACAGAGTTTCTAGAAATAGATTTACTAAAACATAATGTTAGCATTGATGCGCTTGTGCAAAAAGAATTCAACTTATTAATTAACATTAAATCTTTACGATAATTAATCTTTTCTAATAAAATCAATAACATTCGTTCTATGTGTAATTTTTACAATGACGACTAATATAATTTTTTTTTTTTTTTTTTTTTCTTTTTTTTTTAACCTTGTGCAATATAAAAATGTTATTCTTTTTATTTCCAATGTCACAAGCAAAGATGATCAATTTTAATTATGTGATCTGCTTTTTCACACATGTAGCCGACAGAAGTATGATATTTGTTTAAATATGTCATATGTTAGGGCAAGGTTAACAAATATATATATATAAATACGTTATCTTGCTGTTTGATAACGTCCAAGATTAATATGTGAGAAAAAAGAGTATAATTTAAATTTTTAAAAACTGTATTGTCTATTTTCAGACAGAAGACATACCAAGGGGATGTAATCAATACAACAGGCTCACTTGCACACTGCTTAATATAATATTAAGGTAAAGATTTTGCATAATCTAAAAACTCCAATCATGAATTTTATACACTTGCGTTTGAGTTCATTTTTGTCGCATCGCGATTTCTTGAAGTTGATTAAAAAAAAATACTGAAAATCCTTAAAATTGGATATATAATTATTGTTGTCAATATTATGTTATAATGTGAGAAAAAAATTAAAAACAGATTTACTAGTAATTTATTCGTATTTGATGCAAATGTTACTTTAGGCTATTTACATAAAAAAAAAAAAAAAAAAGAGACATCAAAGTAAATTGTCTATAATTTGCATTGTAATACATAAGATTGTTAAAACTAATAAAACAATACTGCAATGAAAGTATCAGGTTATTTTGGAAAGCATGCAAACATTTAAATTATAATTATAAACGAAGTAACGGATACTGTACAATCTTTAACAAATTATAAAATTTATTAAATAAGTATATACATTAATAATACATTATTGAGCGATAGGATATTCTCTATCTGAATACTGTACATAGTAGTAGTATTTGCTATAATACAATTGTCTGCTACAATCAAATTATCTTTGTACAAACTAAAAATACTGTACATCAAGTGTAAATATTTGTATTGGTTGAATGACTTTGGTTCCACTATGCGTAAATTATTTAATTTTTTAAATTTGATGTCAACAAACGCCAAAAAGTTATATCATTAAATAGAAACAATTTTATTTAAGCCCCATACTTTTTGTAACCTAAAAATAATATATTATTTAATTCGTGTGATTTGTTTTAGAATTGTCTTAATAATAAAAAATTGAAAGATTTAAAATTTTTGCTACCTCTTCGTATACGGTCCAAGCCATTGCAGTCACTAATGTCCTTCTCAACATTCGTGGAACAATACCTTTGAAATATCCCAACACACCATATTTATTATAAACTCTAAAAACTGCATTACGAACGTCTTTAAATTCGTTAGGATATAATTGCATTTTTGTCTTAATTACATCAGCGGGTTGTGTTACGACAGAAGCAAATATTCCTGCTAATATTCCGCAACTAAAATGAACCGAAGCGGATGGTTTTGCATAGGGCAAATCTGAAACGAAATATGTGTTACCAAAATATAATCGTATCGCGGAGAAATTAATTTACTTTGTATTCTGATAGAAACTTACCTGCTTCCGTAACAATGTTTTTTAACTGAGTATAAAATGTGAGATACAAGCCACTGTATGGAGCATCTCTTAATAATGTTGGTACTAATCCGCTCGAAAGACCTTTTATTCCTTCCTGCTTGTATATTAATTTCAATGCTTCTCCTACACTGTTATACTTATAAACCTCACTCTGTAAAAACAAAATTAATATTAAATTTCGTAATTTCATGCAATTTGTATTAAGTAGAATATTATAGATTATTAGTATCAATGTTTTTACATCTAATCACCTAATTTTATTTTCTGCATATTTTCCTTCCTATGATGTAACATATTATATAAGGAATGTAAGTGTATTTATTAATTATTACACCAACCTCAAAGCGCGTCTTTACTACTGTTATTGGAATTAATAAAGCTCCAGACATAGATCTTGCTGTAATGCCTAATAACAGAGCTTCTGTAGGTGTGAGTGGATCTTGTAGATGCAATGTATGTTTTAACCAGTGTAACAATGAGAAATATAATCCAACGCCAGGTACAACTCTAGTAATGGACTGAAAAAATTTCTTTCGTCGTTACTTTTTTGTTAAGGTATTTAAATTTAGCAACTGAAAAATTCTTACCGGAGTCATACCCTTCCACAGTCCAAGCACATTTTCTTTTTTAACTATGTGAACTACTGTTCCCAAAACACCCTTTTTTGGAGCACTAATGAAAAAATAAATTATAAATCGGTAAATGGAAATCGAATTTTACATGAAATAATTAGAAGATACAATGCTATTTTCTACTTACTCAAGATGAAGATTTACTTTGCTTTGAAGTCTGGTTTTAACAAGATCCAATGGTTGAAATAAAATAGTTGAAAACGTGCCAGATAATGATCCCGCGAGAAAGGACTTCAAAATAGAATACTAAAGAAATATATAAAACGATATTGATTTGGAAAATGCATTTGAAGAAACCACACGTTCATAATTAAATATTTAAAATACTATATAAATGTACTTGTACCCATTTCAATTGAACAGATAATGTATGTAAAAAATGATATATAATCGAACATGTAGATACTGATATATCAGTTATTGTCATTATAATAAATATATGTCATATTATCTTGC
The DNA here is from genome assembly GCA_019453375.1 of Ctenoplectra terminalis. Classification (NCBI taxonomy): domain Eukaryota; kingdom Metazoa; phylum Arthropoda; class Insecta; order Hymenoptera; family Apidae; genus Ctenoplectra; species Ctenoplectra terminalis. The sequence continues at coordinate 97,321 of SMSQ01026153.1, read as the reverse complement.
ACGAGTTTGCTCACGTGAGTTATAAATTTCCTTTAAAAGGTCAATATAATTGTTATCTACGAATGAAGTTCCTTAGGTCATCATACATCACGAGATGATTTTTTGTTTACTTTTTTTCTTTTTCTTTTCTAATTGTTTGTCTTGATCGTAAATTTGATCTATAAATACGTACATCAGTGGTTTATTGAATTAGTGTAATATTTAAAAAAATTATAACATTTTGAATTAATCGATCATCGTTGATATTATATTTTTATGCTTTAATCTATAGTTACGTTTCAAAACGAATAGTTCTAAAAATATTCTCGAATAAAATTATTGTCAAAGTAAAAATCGAATGTTAAAATATTACTTTTAATTTTTTTTTTTTTTTTCTTTTTTCCAATCGTAAATGCATTTAATTATATAATAGTTCAATTCTTGTGATAGTCGTAGAATAGATAATTTTTTATTTTCTTTTTCAGCTTATACTTGTAAATTTGGGACATCAAACTCGCAAACTCATAATGCAAATGAGCACATGAGATACTAAATGGTGGATACTGCTCCACATAAATCATCTCCAATCCAGTACCCCTCTTTTTCTAATTAGAGGTATTTTTTATTCAAATATATTAGTATTATTTTTCTTTTATTAAGCTTATTAGATAAATTTTGTCGAAATAAATTCATTTGATATACATAAACGTTAAACTAATTATTCCAGTATCTTTATATTTTCTATATAATTTTAAGAAGCATAAAATATTATAATTAATCTTATTAAAAAATAACTGTCGATACAAAAAACAATGTTGAATAAAATTGATTGAATACAATAGTAGCTTAAGGTATAAAAATATTTACCCTCCACTAGTTTAAAATATTTTTATCGTTACCATTATGCAAAATTTTATTACATAAAGAACTTAACGATTATGGAAAAAAACATACTCCAAAATAATAATACTGTGGTACTTACAGTTCCCAAAGTTTCCATGACATAAAATATATACTGGAAGCTTTAAAGATAAATAGATTTGAAATTGCAACAAGTTGAACTAGTCCTCGGTATAATACAATACCGAAGGAAAATTATTTCTTAATGCTTCCTTTAGTGTTACCAAGATACTGAGTATGTTGAAAACGTGACTGCTACTTACATCTTCTTTTATCTTCATTTCACTGTGTTCGGGGTCAGTAGAGTAACCCTGCATATCAAAACATGCTCCGACAAAAAATCCAAACATATCAAACTGAAACGTGAATTAAACGTGACTTAATATGAAACGTGATTTGTTCCATTATATGTTTAATCTTTAAATGTAAAAGTTACAAAATATTTTTTTTTATTTGCATGTACAGGAATTTTATTTTTTTTTTTTTTTTTTTTAATATCTTAATACATAATATAAAAGTGTTGTACTTATTTTAATTGATCAAAGAATTTATAAGAATTGAAATCTCGAACTTAATGAATGAAAAAGATTTGATTAGGTTAGAATGAAAAACTGTGGAGACGAAAGACATTTTATCACAACGAATTATTACATAATTATACCTTGTAATAATATGTTGCTTATTTATAATTGCTATGTAATGTAAATATAATAATATTATTACAACAGTACGTACTTGGTACGTAAAAAATGCACATCAAGAACACATATAGATCATGGGCAACAATTGAAAATGTAAAATTGTGTAAAAATATCGCAGGACTGATAAAATTCATTCTTATCTAAGAATTAATTGTTTTGAAACATATTTGGCTTCGATATCGTCAATGTTGCATGCGTAGTCACATGAAATCAGTGACGTATTATTTGTTTCAAATCTGCATTTCACAATTAAAATATAGTGAAAAGAATATAATGCCAAATATTTGTCAACGCATACTTTTTACATTTACATTTTTTTTACATTTTTAATTTCAATGTATTTTATGTATAATGTTGTAACCACGTCATTGTAACCACTCTGATATTGATTATTTCTCATATTTCACACATGCTTTGTAATTTATTATTAAAATGTATTCTTTTGGACACGACAATTAATGTTTACAGGCAATATTATTGTTTTAACAATACACACTATAACATATTCTAACATTTTATTCTAACTATACTGATAACTAATAAAACAATTACTACAAACAAGTCTATCCGACTGTATTTTTATATATTATAGTTATACGTTATATTTATATATTTATACATTGTAGCGTGTATTTTTTTCTTACATCTCATTATAAGTTTTATTGTACAAAATGTTTATATACAAATGTATGCATTTATTTGATGTAATAAAAATTTTGATACGCTTAAAAGTTTGTTGTCCACGTTTCATTATACAATGAGTCAACATTTCTCTTCAACCTTCTCTCTTGTAAATTAAAAACTCCCAATTTTCAAACATAGAGTTATAGATCTATCGATTTCAGAATTTCTATTTTAATTAATTCGTTTCCAAAAGACTGAAGTACTAGAACATTTAATAGTTACAACAGTTGGAAATTATGGGCAGTAACAATTTATAACAATGCAAATAGCTTTGCTTTTGAGGGTAATTTCTGTATAATATTATAATCTGGTCATAAACGGATTCAAGAAATGTGCAAAGTTAGTGAAAAACCACGCGGATTAGGAGCATTAGGTCGCACACCTGGTATACTAATTAATTAATAACTAATTATCCAGGCGGAAGTTTGCGTTAAAAATGGTTCGTGAAAGTTTCCTAAGAGGGAAGGTACGTCTGTCCTTGTCGCACCGTATTGCGCTCCTTGTCTGTGACGTCAGGAGCAGGAGCTCGTCTACCTCCTCGCACATTTTATATTCCTGTTAACAGTTCTCGATTTTCGGACGAAAATCGAGCTCTCAAGAAATGGTACTGATCTCGAACTTGCTTCTATCCCCTTATGTGATATTAAATCTAAGCATTAATGTTACATGTAAATTATAGTGCGAGAAGATATTCGAACTCTTTAATTTCTTACGACTAATTTAATCATATAGAGGGCCATTTTTTCGAGTTTCTCGCTTTGGAATTATGCTATTAAAGTTCTTCCACGATACTTTTCGTGAACGGATTAGGATTGTTCATTTACTATTGCTGAACAGGTCGTTGAATGACCAAACAGTTAATGTTTGACGTTAATGTTCAATGGTTGTTCAGCAAGTATCCAAAGAATAGTCTTTCCATCATTATTAAATGTGCATTGATGTAATTTGTGACGTAGTAATTCTCAAGTCTCTTACTTAGCACCTCCATATACCAAATAATGTTATATATTAAATATTGTAACAACTCCTGGTTATTATTCGTGTTAAGTCCATCACTGATCAGTAAAAGAAATTGAATTGTCTTGCAATGTCCTTCTGTCCCCGTGCGAGTAAAAAATCCAAGAATCCTGCGAACGCAATGAATTGCATTAATTACAAATTATTGCGTATAATTGAAACAGTTTAAAACAAGGAAATTTAAATAAATATGTAGTTCTCCAAAAGTGTAGATGTGACCAAAGATCAGGTATAATATTTTGTATCTCGTCTGCAATGTGACTAGCAATCAGAAACAGTGTTCTCAGAATAAAAAAAAAACTAGTAGCGTCCTTTCTACATTGCCGACAAAATACAAACTCGAGACTCGGAATAGTTTACATACATATTGTGTGATGTCACCACGAATCGAGTCTGAAGTTCCAGCCAAACAAGCTATTGTATCTTTTGTTAAACGTTTATGTTTGAACCGCATATATTTTCGTACAATTGTGGAGATATTTAACAGGCTGGTTATTTAATTTCTACTAATAATACAATTCAAGATTTAAGTACTTAGTTATCAGTAATTATTAGTAGTAGCTTTGGTTAAGGTAATCGATATGAGTACTTACAAGAAACATACGAATTTGACTATGCAACAACGACTGGACGTTCTGAAAGAATTGGAGACATTTCCTGTTGGAATTATTGCTGAAAAATACTGTGTGGTTCACTCCACAATTCGTCGAATAAGAAAAAACGCTGCAACCATTATTGAATTTGCGCAGAAGAGTAGATTACAGAAGAAAAGGAGGAGATTGAGAAAGCCAGTGTACGAAGAACTGGAACATTGCCTATTCACATGGTTTATCGAAAGAAGAACACTCGGTGATATCGTAACCGATGCCTTATTTTTAAAGAAAGCTACAGAGTTGAGAGACAGTATGCCGTCGTGTTCAACTTTCAAAGTGAGCAAAAGCTGGCTTGCGAGCTTTAAAAGACGCCATGACATACGATTAGTACGTATATATGATGAAAAAGATAGTACCGACGAGGATAGGACCAAGACATGTGTGAAGAAGACCAATAACTTAATAGAGGAAAAGGAAGAAAACATAAATGTAGAAAGTATTTACAAGCAAGAAGTCCAAGCGGAAGAATACGAAGAAAAGGAAATTAATTGTGACAACGAAAACCAAGATTTCACGGAACAAAAAGAAATACTTGATCCAGCGGATCAGGTTGACGATAGTAACGAATTAAAATTTTTGTTTGAACGTTTAGAGTATCATACTGCAACAGCACCGCGCCACGTACAATTGATAGTAGAGAGTTTGAAAACTTTTTTATTGAGTAACACGCATAGCTAAAAAGTAAGAATATAGAGAAAACTTAAAAAAAAAAAAAAAAAAAAAAAACAGTCTGATCACTGCTTTGAAAGATGCGTAATAAATTGCAGGACGTTTATGAATTGAGGCTAGTGTAAATAACACCTTCACACTACTCAAGATAAGTATTGATGCATTGAAAAATTTACATTTTATCTGAACATTAATTACTGATAAAATAATGTATGTATGTTATTTGTTATTTAGTGCTCTTGTACAATTGAAGGGCCGACGAAGGATCGAAAACGTTTATGGAAGATTTGCAATACATTTTTCGGTAAAATACGTGATTTTTCAATGGATTATGAATTTTTTATACACATATATATATTGTATTACTGTAAGTGTTATTTAAAATAAAAGCTATAAAGATTTTTATGTATGTGTAACGTTACAAACATTTAAATATCTCCTTCCACATTCTATATTGTTAATATTTGGAGATTTTCAGCTGAAAATCAGACTTTTAAAAGACGACGCTTCGATACAGCGATAAGATTGTTCTCTTTCTTATCGATTAATTAGGAAACAAGAATTATGTCTGATTATTACCGGGAATACTACTGATCAAACTTTAAACAACTTCTCGTGAAAACCTAACACTTCGATTAGCACCAGTCCGACTAATAAATGATCAAACCTTTCTCAAATAATTTTTATTTCTCAAATTTACATATCTTTACGATTTTTTGCGAACGAATTATTAAAATCACACTAATTGCTGCGTTAATAATTCAGATTATTAGTTCGAAGCTGTGGATGGTTAAGCAGAGATATTTTTAAAAATAACAATTGCTTTTGCAAATAACAAGCAATACAAACATAGTCTGAGGTGATTGGCAAACAAGTAGATAGGTATAAAAGACTAAATAAAGTGAAACAAAGAATACACCAGAAAATTAGCGAGACAAATGAACCAACAAGAACGCGAAGGTTCCAAGACGTCTACTAAATTCTTTACATTCTTAAACGGTAAAGCGAGATATTTCTGGTGGAAGAAAAATAATATCAAATTTATCAAATTTAATAAATAAATTTCTTATTCGAATTTCTTGGTTGAAGTACAACCTGTGTTTAATGATTTCGAAAGCTATAAGATATAAGAACAGTCTTAATCTATCTCGCTCGTAAATCTTTCAATTAAGCGACTAATTTTAATTTTAAATTTTAGTCATTAATCATCGCGTACGTATACCACTGATAGTAAGTTTGGAATTGCTACGTATTTCAAGGAACTACGAGTTTCCAGTCAAAAATCTGTCGTCGAAATGATATCGCTTTATAATTACTTTAATGGCTCCTGAGTTACCTAATAATTGCGTGTTGGTAAAAAGTAATAACGCGCAATTTATTTCTATTCCTAGCAATGCGATTACTTCAAGTTCTCTCTTTTTTTTTTTTTTTTTTTTTAATAATATTTTTCAACGGAACGTCCAATGACGATTGATCTATGACTTCATGCAACGAATGATCTCGTTCAAGCTGTTTCAATACCGGTTACTAATAAATTTTACTGTATTTTACAAACATACATAAGTCTAACTTCGATTACGCGTTGTTCGTACGTGTTCGCAAAAATTCTTTATCATGATTAATACGCTGGTTATTGAATTTCAGAAATAACATAAATATAATTTATCACATCGAGCGAACCCTGTTCCGCTNTTTTTTTTTTTTTTTTTTTTAATAATATTTTTCAACGGAACGTCCAATGACGATTGATCTATGACTTCATGCAACGAATGATCTCGTTCAAGCTGTTTCAATACCGGTTACTAATAAATTTTACTGTATTTTACAAACATACATAAGTCTAACTTCGATTACGCGTTGTTCGTACGTGTTCGCAAAAATTCTTTATCATGATTAATACGCTGGTTATTAAATTTCAGAAATAACATAAATATAATTTATCACATCGAGCGAACCCCGTTCCGGTATACGAGGCTGGATCTCTTTAATACCGAAGTTTCCTTTAATAAAAAAAAAAGTCATCCTCGTATCCGCCAATGATAAATCTTTATCTAACATTAAGAATATGGAAATCCTCTTTCGCATCGCGTTTCAACATCGCTACTTCCAAATCTTATAATTCAAACATTAAGAATTCCATAGCACGTTTGTCCATTAAAAAAAAAAAAAAAA
>SMSQ01026153.1:36252-90420 GCA_019453375.1 Ctenoplectra terminalis | reverse complement strand
AGAAATAACATAAATATAATTTATCACATCGAGCGAACCCTGTTCCGCTATACGAGGCTGGATCTCTTTAATACCGAAGTTTCCTTTAATAAAAAAAAAAGTCATCCTCGTATCCGCCAATGATAAATCTTTATCTAACATTAAGAATATGGAAATCCTCTTTCGCATCGCGTTTCAACATCGCTACTTCCAAATCTTATAATTCAAACATTAAGAATTCCATAGCACGTTTGTCCATTAAAAAAAAAAAAAAAAAGAAAAATCAATTTCTGCTTTATTTTCGTACAGTTAACGCGTTACAAGCTACAGGTTAACATGCAAAACGTATCGCCACGTTCAAGAACATACAACGTCCTTGTAATAACAGGCACGCACACAATGTTCGACACACGACGATAAGAATTTCAACCATTCTCTTGGAACAAGAAACGTGGCGGCAAAAAGGATTCGAACGAAAAGAATGATAATAATAAAAAAAAAGGAAAAAATACCGTGGAAAAGTGTAGCGGAACGTATTGTTGCGGAGGTATAATTGATACATTCCATGGCAATACATAAAGGAATCTCGTGTCGGAACAATCGAACGTCTACGGTGGGCCTGCTTGCTTTTTTTGCGATACGTTATTTGTTTCTGGTTAGCGTGCCAGTGGTTTTCACGGAAGGCATAAACTATAAACTATCGTTCCAAGCGTAATCGTAAACCACGAGAGGCTTGATCACTTTTACCATTTGCAACGAGTCTCGTTCATGCAAATTGCTTTCCGCGTTTTATCATCGCGGAATTGTACTGTTGGATGCAAGAAGGACCTGCGGATACTCGGGTCCTTTTTACGTAAGACGTATAAATGGGTTCTTTATTGTTCTACGTATGATAAATTGATCTTCGAAACAAGGGATGAATATCTGACGGTGTAACGTCTCACGAGTAAAACGGATGGGATAGAACGTCTTTATAGAGGTTTAATAAATTTAATAGAGGAAGCCTACTATTATTCTGTTAACCCTTTCGCTACGAAAGACGCATATATACGCCCTGAGAAACGAAGCGATCATTTGTTAAAATTATGCATGGATACTTTCAATAGCACCGAATTATTTTTATTTTCATTCGCATGTGTTATATCATAATTTATTGTACGATGAATTTTAATATTCATATTTGTGATATGTTAATAAAAAATGTATTGATCTATATACGAATAACACTTCTGGTCTTTAGAGCACCGCGACGAAAGGGTTAACAATGCCTTTTCTATCGACCAATTTCGGAAGTTTCCGTTTATCATTCGCCAAAGGTTCCTAATAAATAGGAAAATTTCAATCTTACGAAATGCACAATAGGTGCAAAACGGAAAACGCTGCAAACTTTTTAATTGAACATTTTATTAAAATAAAGCAAATTCGCAGATGTATTGAACAACCAGATAACGATATAAAAGACAGGATGCAGAAAGTGGAAGCTCGAATAACAAAAAGACACTGGATATATCGACCGATTTGAAAACGCTCGACAGGAAGTTTGAAAATGCTCAAAATCCGGATAGGGGACCGTGAAACGAGGCCGATTTGTTTGGTAAATTGGCGATGATCCGACCGAACCCAGTGACCATTTAAAAAAGGACCGACGCATGCGTTCGCATCCTGGTGGACGTATCAACAGGTTCACAAAGTGGTGGGAGAGTCAGGCACGTGTGAAACAGCTGTAGGATTTAAACAGTGTGTAGAACAGGTACGAGACGACGCATCAATCGGTAAGTTCCTTCTGTTCGGGGAACATTTGGTCAATCCGAAGAAATCTTCAATCGAGTTTCCTCGAAGTGCTATCGAACAATGCTAAACCATTCACGGAGACGCATCATTCGAGATAGAGAAAAGTGAAATTGAAATAACTGGTGGTGAACAGTGCAGTGAGGCATTGAAATTCGTAACGATCGCACGGTACCATTATTTGGTTCCGATCTATCGAGTAATACCGTTTCCGTGAAAACGCATCGTGAACCGCGAGTTTGAACTATTCGTTAACAAGGAAACGAGAGAATCGCGTGAATAAAACGGTCTCACGTGTCCGCCGATCAGGTGACCTTAAACCGTGTCTTCTTGTGAAAAATCATCGGCAGCGTTCATTAATTGTCACTCGAGCATCCGATAATTGCCGGCTCGTTTGACTGGCACTGAATTGGAACGACGTACGCGTTCGGTTAATGAGACAACGCAGGTTGCATAATAAGAAGATACGTTGATCGAGTACGATTAGCTAGCCGATTGATATTGGGATACGAAGTTTTTACTTCGTTTCGGATCGATTCATCCGTTTAAATGACTGGAGCACGTTGTTATTTCAGGATTCCGAATCGGTACGATGCGTTGAAATATTTTGTTGAAAAGAAATAAGACTGGTTTAACGGGACGGAGAGAATTTTTTGTGACATGACTGGGTTCGATTTAAAAAAATTATTAAGGAACAGAATTCCTGTTCTAAAATGGTTACCCCTATATAGAACAAACGATGCATTGGGTGACCTAGTTGCCGGACTGACAGTGGGTTTGACCCTGATACCACAGGTACTTTCCAAGGTTCATGATTTCATTACGGTGAAATAAAGTGTCACGATACTAATTCGTCGATCCACCAGGTGATCTAATTTCCATGAAATTTGCGTTTTGGTATAATCATTGCAGGCGATCGCGTACGCTGGATTGGCAGGTTTAACGCCGCAATACGGTCTTTACAGCGCGTTTGCTGGAAGTTTCGTTTACATAATTTTTGGTACCTGTCGAGAAGTCAATATTGGTCCAACCGCATTAATCTCGTTGCTGACATACACCTATGCGAGGTAAGGCGTTTAAAACGATGTACGTACGGTGTAGGATACTACCACTGAAAACGCTACCTCGATAGTCGATCGTCATCCTACTATATCCGAAAGATATATTCTAATATTATTTATTCTTAACATTCTCGAAGAAATACGCTTTCAGCACTTGGATCCGCGAATAAATGATCTCAATCAGTTAATATAGTAACAATTCGAATACACAATAGTGGCCAATTGGGACCGCGGCTAATATGATTTAATGGCGGTTGAAAAGATGCTGTTATCCTTTGAAAGGACGTCGTTCTTTATCTGTGTAGCTCGTACTTTGACTTTCTTTAAGTTATATCAACCCTGCTACGATTCTTGGATCATTTTCTATCCAATCGTGTTAAAATACCATGTACAATAAGATAGAATAAACCGAACAACTGACAAATAAATTAAACACTGCTTCTTAGTGAAACGAGAGCGCGATTGGATCGAAAAGAATACGAAGAAGCTGGTAGGATTAAGTAATCTTGTTGGCCTGTTGGTAAAAATCACCAATTTCGTATTTCCTAATTTTCGGTAAACGCGAATTTAAAATTCAATCTATCGCGATTAAGTAGGTAAATGATAATTGAAAACTCTAAAAATGGACACGGCTAATTTTTCTTTTACGCTTCCCATATGCGGTTGCTCATACCTGCTCATGTTCGATGGTGTTCCAGAGGTATTCCCGAATACGCTGTACTCCTGTGTTTCTTATCAGGATGCGTTACGGTTATCCTTGGAATTCTTCGATTAGGATTCCTGGTCGAATTCGTTTCCATGCCAGTCGTTTCTGGATTCACGTCAGCGGCCAGTCTCATTATCGCCTGTAGTCAAATTAAGAGTTTGTTGGGCTTGAAAATACACGGGGAAAGTTTCATCGAAATTTGGAAAGAACTGGCCTACAACATCAGTCTTACCAGGATCCCTGACCTGATCTTGTCTTGCTGCTGCATTCTAATTCTGTTGACCCTGAAGGTAATTCACCACGGACGTTATCGCGAGCAAAACTAGTTCTTACGTGCTATGAATATAAAAAAAAAAAAGTAAAAAAGTAAAAAAGTAAAAAAATCTAACGGGAAAAGGTAGTTCTCTATACACGACTTTTTTAAAATATTTTCTTCTCGTTCCAGAAATTGAAAGACGTCAAGGTCTCGAATGAAATTTTAAGAAAATCGATCTGGTTCCTGGGAACTGGCAGAAATGCTCTTGTAGTGATTTTATGTGCAGTAGTATCGTATATCTATGAAAACCGTGGTGGAGCACCTTTTATCCTTACAGGACATATCGAGGCAGGACTACCCTCCGTTGCTCCACCAGTCTTTTCGATGATTACTGGAAATCAGACTGAAACTTTTGTTGACATGTGCAAAAATTTGAGTACCGGAATAGTGATCGTTCCATTAATTTCGATCATTGGTAACGTAGCCATCGCGAAGGCGTTCTGTGAGTCTCTCTTGCGTTATATTTCTATAGATATTATCTATTTTTAAAACGCTAACCAATTTTTTTTCTTTTTTTCTTTTGACAAAAGCGCGAGGACAATCACTCGATGCTACTCAAGAAATGTTGACTCTGGGCTTGTGCAACATCGTCGGTTCGTTTTTCCATTCCATGCCAGTCACAGGTTCCTTTTCCAGAAGCGCCGTTAACAATGCATCCGGCGTAAGGACACCCTTGGGTGGTATCTACACAGGTAATCATGAAATTTCTATGATCGAAAATAAAAATTGTTNTGACCCTGAAGGTAATTCACCACGGACGTTATCGCGAGCAAAACTAGTTCTTACGTGCTATGAATATAAAAAAAAAAAAGTAAAAAAGTAAAAAAGTAAAAAAATCTAACGGGAAAAGGTAGTTCTCTATACACGACTTTTTTAAAATATTTTCTTCTCGTTCCAGAAATTGAAAGACGTCAAGGTCTCGAATGAAATTTTAAGAAAATCGATCTGGTTCCTGGGAACTGGCAGAAATGCTCTTGTAGTGATTTTATGTGCAGTAGTATCGTATATCTATGAAAACCGTGGTGGAGCACCTTTTATCCTTACAGGACATATCGAGGCAGGACTACCCTCCGTTGCTCCACCAGTCTTTTCGATGATTACTGGAAATCAGACTGAAACTTTTGTTGACATGTGCAAAAATTTGAGTACCGGAATAGTGATCGTTCCATTAATTTCGATCATTGGTAACGTAGCCATCGCGAAGGCGTTCTGTGAGTCTCTCTTGCGTTATATTTCTATAGATATTATCTATTTTTAAAACGCTAACCAATTTTTTTTCTTTTTTTCTTTTGACAAAAGCGCGAGGACAATCACTCGATGCTACTCAAGAAATGTTGACTCTGGGATTGTGCAACATCGTCGGTTCGTTTTTCCATTCCATGCCAGTCACAGGTTCCTTTTCCAGAAGCGCCGTTAACAATGCATCCGGCGTAAGGACACCCTTGGGTGGTATCTACACAGGTAATCATGAAATTTCTATGATCGAAAATAAAAATTGTGAGGTCAAAGAAAAATGAGATGGAAATTAAATCTGCATTGTAGGTATTCTAGTCATTCTTGCTCTGAGCTTACTCACACCGTACTTCTATTACATCCCAAGAGCGACCTTAAGTTCTGTTATAGTTTGCGCTGTGATATTTATGATCGAGGTGAAAATGATAAGGCCGATATGGAGATGCAGTAGTGAGTAAAATTAATCGTTGTAACATAGAATATAATAAATAAAACAGGATAACGAGATCTAACTTAGGGAAGAAAAACGGAACAGAGTTTCTTTAAGTCTTAAGGTTCATACGAAGAATGTTAATCGTACGCCATGGTTAATTTGAAAATAATTCAACTTGTAAACATGATTGCAGAAAAAGATTTGATTCCAACTTTTGCAACATTCTTCGCATGTTTGTTCGCCGGTGTCGAGTTAGGAATTTTAATAGGGGTGGCGATTGATCTGGCAATATTAATTTATTTCAACGCCAGGCCGACAATATATATCGAATACAGAAATGTAAGTACATAACAATGATTGACGAAGAATTGATAGAGAGTGCTATTTTTTTTTTTTTTTTTCTTTTTTTACGTATTTTAAAAATATCCCTTTTTCACCGCAGACTCCTACGTTAAGTTACATCCTCGTGCGTCCCAGCGCCGGGTTGCTTTTCCCAGCGGTGGATTACCTAAGGATATATCTGTTAGAGAATTTAGCTAATGATCCTCATAAATTATTGAAAACCTTCAAGAATTCGAAAATTGTCGTTCTAGACTGCAAGCACATCGATAAAATTGATTTCACTGCGGCACATGTACGGACAATAATATTAAATAGAAGACTTCAAATTTGGCCTGGATTTTACCTCTTCGAGCCTTCTTTTCTTTTTTTGTATATATATATTTTTTTACTATTATTATTATATCCGTACTACGAAGATATTATTGTGTTACAGAGAAAATAGTACAGTAGCGACTTTTACATCGTGAAAGCAACGAAGAAAAAATATAATTCGATTGCTCAACAATCGCTCGAAGATGCAAGATCTAGGACAGATTTGAACACATTTTTGTTCGAATTCTTTGATTTTTAACATTTACAGGGATTGAATATGGTGATGCGAGATTTCAAGGAGAAGAATCACTGCTTGATAATGCTACGACCTTCCCGAGAAATCTTGCAGAGTGTGCAATCGCTCTCCAAGGAAACGATTGAAGTTGTTAATACTGATGCCGAGCTCGTGGCTACTTTGAAAGAATTAAACACGAGCAAAAGAATTGAAGAAATTGGTGCAGAGATAATAGATATGTCGAATGGAAAAACTGCTAGTGGTACGAGGGATGGACTTACGAGTACGAAACTTTAAAACGAACAACAAAATTTCGAGAACAGAAATTAGAAAATGGAATTAACAATTCGATATACGAAACAATTATTTAGAACAATTCCTACAGGTTTCTCTACCTTTTTTTTTTTTGTTTTTTCTTTCTTATTTATTTTTTTTTTCCTTTTTCTTTTTTTAAATATACGTTGGAAATCGAGTTATAAGACTATCAACGATATCGTATAAAATCCTAATGAACATTAACGCGTATTTATGATGTATATATGAATTGTATGATAATTCGTACGGTTTTGTAACTTTTTATAAAGATATATATATATATAGAGATATATATATATATATATTTATATACGAATCGACCAGCAATGATATAGTTCATAAGAAATTACTTGTTTTTTTAAATCTATTTCAAAGAGACTATTGACACGTGCATTTCATAGTATAGATGAAAGAATAATACTGTGGTTATATAAATGCATATCAGAATATGTCGAAGGATTATAGTATATTTATATATTTATATATATATATATATATATAACATCTACCAAATATGGCAAGTTTACGTTTTATTTTGTAAAAACTTGTAAGTCCTCGAAAAATAAACTATATGATATTTCTTAACAATATAAGTAATATTTAAACAAAAATAAATTGTTACGCTCGAATATATATGTTATATAAAATTCTTTGCCTCCAAATGATACAAAAAAAGAAATAAAGAATTAAAGAAAATTATCCACCAACATCTAGGTCAAGAAAATTAAATTATTTAATATTATCACCGACCAAAGTTTAAATCATTATTTTTACCATACACGTCTACGTGTTACGGAATTTAAGTTAACGAGAAAGAAATGAACAGATATTTTCTTTTTTTTACTTTTCTTTTAACGCGAACTAAATGCTAAACTGTCGTAATACTTTCGATCGTAGGAACTTAAAAAAGTTTTTTTTTCTTTTTTTTTTTCTTTTTTTTCTCCACGAGTTTGCACTTAATTATCGTGCGTTGCCATTTCGCGTTAATTACACGACGCGAAACGCCTCGAAACAAGCGCTTGATTACTGTTTTAAAAGTACATAGAATCCAAGTAACGAGTAACATCAATGTCTAGTAATAATGTGGATGTAAATATTTGAAGAAAATCTAGAAAATAGATTTACTACTTTCACACTGTTACGATAGGAAACGAGACGAGCTATCGCGTAATATTTCCGACAAATGGCAGTATCATATAAATTTCTTTTAAAGCTTCTCAACTTTGAAAACTATTCTCTAATTATGCAAGACATCTAGCACGATGTACGTGATATTATATCTAGATTAATTAAAAAACTGACTTTTACGATATACATACATGTACATATACATATATAAGGATAACGATGATACAAACAGATGAAAATTCGTAAGATAAATGTGCAAACATTTTTGTACCACTTAACTGCAATTATCTATCGAAAACAAGAAATGTATGTATATATATGTATGGTATTTTTGTTGCTCGCCGTTTCACTAGGCTTACTGATCCATAGTTTTGCGCACACCACGTCCCATGTTTACCCTTGACGAAAGCTCTTTCGGCGATACATGGTAGTTTGCGTTCTTTTGATATTGAGGGACGTAATGCTGTGTATTGACAGAGTGCATATAAGCCACGGGTTTTACATCTGATCTAACAGATGAATTCTGAATGGTGTCAGTCTTTCGTGAATAATTAACTCCGTAGTACATGCATTCTTTCGGCGATACCATTGGTGGTACGCATTCGGAATCGTTTTTCGATACGTCATCCTTCCTGTTGTTGGAGTCCTGATTGTTTTGGAACACAGGACAGATCTCTGGCATTCTTGGATAATTGGCAGTAGTTAGAACGCGTGGTGCATACTTGTGATTCATTTGCATGTGCATGTTAGACGGACCATTCCTTGCGATCGAGTCCATCGTGACCGCATACGAGAACGGTATCATCAGCTGGGCATCTTGAGAACAGTTTTGGTATTCGTTTGGCACAGGGGCTCGATATTGATTAGCTCTCATGTGAACGTCGATGTTATTATCCTTCATTCTGACGTTGTTCGATTTACAGGCTTGCATGTTTCCCATGTAATTGTCAAGCTTTACAGGAACGGTAAAGTTTGGAGCATTTTCCAAAGGTTGCATCTGCTGGTAATGTTTGTAAGGATTGTTCTGCATAGACGTCGGCACGGGACAGTTGATGGAGTCCGTCAAAGTATTCGCTGGCAATACTTGATTAGGAAACGTGTTACAGTTTGTGTACGGAGGATTTTGAAACAGAGGTGCTGGATACTGCAGCAATGGATTCCAGTTCTGCATGCACACCGGTGGAACGTAATACAACGGATGCTGCAAGTAACCCGTTTGTTGTATGTTGAAATCTGTGTTGCACACGTGTCTCGAGTTCTGCACTGGCATGTTCAAATGATGCGCAGGATTTATCACGTTTCCAAAAAGAAACATATCTGGAAGTGGTAAATTCCATTGATTGTGTTGCGTAGCTATAGGATGATTATGGAAACCTGGTGGCGGTAGAACCGATGATTGAGTATTATGCATCAAGATACTGGAAGGATCATTTTGTATCATGTTCTGACTGTCCATAGCATAGGAAGAGGTACTTGGAATTAATGCATTTTGTGAGATGATGGTACTCTCAGCTGTTTTCCTTGGTACAGTTTGCGCATTGCTATACTGATTTAAATACACAGCAGGCATATTTTGATAGGGTAAACCGTTTCCCATAGCGATAGCCGGGTTGCAATTATTATGCGATAATACAGTTTGCGGTGGTGATATATGGGAACCTTGTTCTGGTTTTTGTTGAACCAAATCCAACAGATGTAGGTCTCGTTCGGTATTCTGAATGTTGGTGGTTGTGTTATATTGAGCATTATTATTATCGTAATAACTCTTATTTTGTACGTTTTGATGGTTTTCGATTTGTTGAGCATTGTTTGTGTTCGGTGCACTTTGTAAATCAGAATAAAACGAATTTGCTGCAAGTTTGCTCTGATGTATGGTATTATCAGAATATAACGTCGCAGAATTGTGTGCCATATTAAATTCCTGAATGTTATCCGAAAATTTAACAGATTTCGTTTCCAAGTTACTAGTACTTGTTTTATTATTGCTATTATTATTACTAGTATCTTCTTGTTCAGTCTTTACAAATTGTACTTCAGTTTCATTACAAGAAGCTTGCAAAACCTGTGATTCTGGTGGTGTACGAGTAGATGTATTTATAGTTGTGGAATCTTTGGTACTACTCGAAAAAGAATTTAATGACTTTACAGACTGTACATTATTTACAGTAGTTGATTCTAATGTATCAGTCTTGTTTATATTACTAGCACCATTACTTGTCTTATGTGGATATACAGTAATTCTTGAGCCTTCCGTTTGAGAACGCACTTTTGGATCTACCGAACTATTAATACGATTTACTCTATAATCTTTTGTTAAGTTATTATCCGTAACATTCTTCTTATGGTCATCCGTTTTCGCTTTTCCATTTAAATCTTTAAAGCATGTCTGAAGAATACCCGAAGATCGCCTATAAACGTTAGAGTCTTTCCTAAATTTCTGTGTATATGCTTGATCATCTTTAATACTTCTCTCGGTAGTATTCTTTGTGTTAGATAAATTCTGATAATTTCGTTTACACGGTACAGAACTTGATTTTATGGAATTTCTTTCACTTATACTATATTCCGAAACATTTGAATTCCTTATATTCTTTCCCGAAGTATTTTGGTTGGATTGTGTATCGCTAACTTGCTTATTTATTAAAGGTTGTTGATTTTCACATTTCTTCTTTGATACGTTTTCGGTCGAGTTAGACGTGTTAATATTGTTATTAAATCCAGATGAATTATGAATGGAACAATCTTCCTCCGGTTTGGTTGAATTTCTTAAATATCGTGGTTGCGATTTTATCAATGGTTTATTTCTGTTGTATTGAACATTATACGATTGAGTACGCGTTACTTGAACCTTATAACACTTTTTTGTGTCATCCGCTTCGCTACTTTTTTTATCTGATTCATTTTTAGTTGTTTTTAATTTTGTCGTAACAGATTTACTTTTTTCATCTAATCCTTCTATAGAGGATCTATTTCTATTACCACTATCGTTAAATGTAGAAAAATGTTGTTTAAAAAACTGCTGCTCCTTCATTCGTGTCCCCTTTCCCATAAATAAGTTTTTATTATATCCATTGACTTTACCATACTTATCAATAAACAACTTAGGAGTTGCTCCTACAACTATTTTTTTTGAATCCGTAGAAGTTGAAGTTATACTATTATCGTCGCATAAATTCAACAAATCATCCTTAGATTTAGAACCCTGTTTTAAAGGGACGTAGGACTCTTTCAAAGAGCTACCTGTAATTAGAAACATTTTCTATTATTATAAATTTCTTTCAATACCACCGTTAGAATCAACTGAAAAAATTTAATCCTTACCCGCTTGTTTCTTAACTTTCTGATCGCTTAATTTTTTAGTACTAAATTTTGTAGTTGTTTTTTGTATACTTTTCTTTGTTTCCAATGGTGATTGACTTTTAGATTTTGCAGTGTTATTATTGTTGTCATGACATTGTTTCGGGCTTACTTGATTACCTATATCATTATCTGACTTTGGCAAGTCAGATATATCACGATGAACATTATCCCTATTCGCATAAACGAAGCAAGTATAATATATGAAAATATATTATAATAAGATAGTTGTAAATGGCTAATACGTTACGTACCATTCGCTATCGGGTTCGTTACGCGATTCATCGGATGTATTCTTTTCCCCATCGTTAAGTCTAAATTGATCTAATTGAACGGTAACAATATTCTCTGCCAAAGACATACCGATCACCTCTTGTTCATCCAGTCTTTGCACGACCAAAGACTCGGAGTTCCGAAACAACGTATTATTTACATTAACATCTTTATTCCAAACAGTTTCCATATTTTTTTGAGAAAAATCAACAGTATTCAAAGACGATCGAATCGTGTCTTCATTTATAATTCTATCATCTTCGTTTATATTTTTATCTAAAATTGGATCGATCTTATCTATTTCAGGACTGTTTGAAACAATGTTAATCGAAACAACTTCACTTTTTTCTTTTGTTCTTTCATTTATTTTACTTTCCAACGTATTATTTATTATTTCTTTTCCATCTGGAATTGCTTTTCCGCTATAATATAAAGATGAACACAAAACATTAGGAAACATACTTGGAGTTCATTTCCTAATATTTTACATTTTCTTTGAATTTTCTTTACGGAAAACTATATTATCGGTTATTATTACTCTTTTTCCGTAAGAATACAATTCTTACAGTATCACAGAGGATATCACAATAATATTTAACGATACAATTATACATAACATTAATTAAATACATTTCTCAATTGTTTTAAACATCATATTTTATTAAAGTATTTACAATAAAGGGGATAATTACTAAAATAATAATAGGAAACGATATAAAAATAGGAAGAACTAAATAAACTAAAATATATAAAATAGATACAAACATACTGGCCTGATAACTGAGAATTACTTTTTAGCCACTGCATATTATGCATCTTGCCGATTAACACCATCTGTTCTATGTCAGATGTCTTTTTTAAATCTGTATGATTGGAATCCATTTTACCTATTACAGATTTAGTTACAAAAACAAAATATAATTGATAAAAAAACAAAGAAAAAGGAAAAAAAATTAACAGCTTAACATTGCTTTACACAGAATCTAGATCAGAGGGCAACATGCTCTAAAGATTATAAATGATACAGGAATACTGGGTACAATTCTAACATTGAACATAGGTTTGTAACAATCAATAATAATATCGTAACGTATAAAATAATAGAACGATACGAAAAAAAAAGAAAGAAAAAAAAAAAAAAAAATTCTAAATGAAATGATTTTTGTAATTGCTCGCGGTAACGTGTTACCTCGCATCCAACTTCCTTAATTATTTAACAAACGACATAAAAAATACAATAAACATAACGAACACTTCGTCCAACGAATTCGTGTGAAATATATTCTGTATTTAGTTAACACCAAGCATCGGAGACAATTACAATAAATACATTTACGACGCAATTGATACCGGACGAGTATGTACGACGTTCCTTGTGGACTTTTAATTCGGAAATAATTTCACGGTTCACTACTAGAATGATAAATTATCCAGTTACCGTCTATTTAATTATCTGTTGGCAATCAAAACGTTAAACCAGAATCTTTCGCAGAAAAAGTTTTTCTTCCATTTGATTTACGGACATTAGAAAGAACATTCGACCACCGTATAGGACGCCATAACACTGATGGACGAGAGGATGCGCAAATGCAAACGGAAGAAAAATTTTCAAACCGAATAATGAAACGTTGTTTTTCTATAATCTATTGATCACACGATTCTTACAAGATTATAATATACGGTTGAACGAACGTTAATCGTTGCGTATAAAAAATTTCCCGTTACAAAACTATCATACATTTTCGAATTTCAAATAACGCACCCCTTTAAGGACGTTTCGAAAGACTGGAAATTTATTGGTCGTCGCGCGACTAACCCAACAATTCTAACTCGTTCGTCCTAAATTACCGACCGCAGCAAAAATCCAGTCCCTCTGTTGACAAACGCGCCAACTCTGCTTTCTCTGGAAAACCATCTCAAACGAAATGCCGATTACCACGTTCAGTTTATAGTGAGATCGTGTTCGGCGCGTGCAGTGGGTTGTGTTCTTCCGTCTCGCGAAAGAATGAAGTAGTATCGTTAGTTTTTATTCTTTATTTTCTAGAATGAAGTTGTAAAACGTACCATGCCGTGTTAACTGGCAGCCTGTAATAGGTTATGCTTGTTCCTATCCACGATCGATATTTCTATAAACAAAATGTTACGTATAAACGAAGATTTTTTACGATAACCGATACGTTCCGCGATACTTTCCACTCGAACGGAAGTATGTTATCGTATTTGGTACATCGCACAATCATTGTGCATTTCCTTTTCTACGATCGCCTTGAAATTGAATTCGAGTAGTTAAAGTTTATTGCTCCGTAGAAATAAGTGTAAAAATCATATTCGTACGACCGTGTAACACATTTTAACGCGGATATGATAGCGGTCGATGAAAAGGGTCAAGTAGATATGGCCCTTCAATAAAGCCGCTCGGGTTAAACGATACGCGAAGGATATTGCGAAATATTGTATCGTAGGAGCGAAAATGTTCAACGATACGTAAAACAACAAAAAAAGCACCTTCGCTCGCTGCAACCTTAAGCGCCGGTGAAATGAAAACGGTGTATTTTATGTATTCTGTTGGCCAATTATTTAACACTAGAACTACCCAACAAGTCAAAATGACTTGTTCGTAATTTCTTATAGAAATTTTAGAAATTTACAATAATGAATTTTTTAGGATTTTCCGCAATTTTTTGTAAAAAGTATGCATAAAGAATTGTTACCCTTGTTATAGGTATTTTTCGAAAAATACCTATCATTTTGATTTCTTTGCTACAAATAACTCCGCTTTAATCGCCGGTAGTTCTAGTGTTAAGTTACACGATTGTTAACGCATTGACGACGGGACCTTGTTTCTGTAAAACTTACCAGGGGATAAAGTTAAGATCGAATAAATTCTTGGTCACATACTTTGGAGAATAAATTGTATTCTAAACGTAGCTCTTAATTTAAAATTTCAACCGAACGAATAATTTTTTAAAAGCAACCTTTCCTTGTATCGTCGTTTACGATTCTCATCTTTTCAAGATCTGAAATACAAAACGCGAGAAATCTCCGTCACCCGTCCTCGATGCGTTAACATACGTTCGCCAACATTTCTCTATCGTTGTCTTCAAATACTTTGAAATACTAGGAAATACTTAAGATACTAATTTCCTTTAAGAAAATCCATGTTTTTATACATATTATTTTTATGTTCGATTTATCATCTTTCCAATGACTATTTTTTTGTTTTATCGTGGTAGTATTTTTACACGGAGACCGATAATTTTGTTTTCGCCAAGAATTTGTATCACACCTTCTGGAATTTCTAAGACCAAGATTATTCGTAACACGATTCTTATTATACGTGTATCTATTAAGAGTTAGTATTGTTTGGCGAATCGCGCAAAAAAGTACGAAGGCTGGAAAAAATTTTTCCTCCGGTAATGCGAGATAAATTTCGCGCTGTGTCTCTGGGTATATAAGCAACCAAAAGTCCTTCGGTTTCTTTCAGTTCCTCGTTATATCGCGAAATGTGAACACCGTAGATTGAAACAGGTGTCTTTCTTTTGTCTTACGATATCGCGATACACGATAGCATTGTGACTATTTGAAACATATTAGTGCGCGCGTGAGAAGTTGCGCTTCGGTGAAAGTTGAAACTTTCACAGGTAAAAATTACGCGATTTTGAAAAAGGAAATTATTTGTAAAATGATGAATTAATCGATTTGGAAATCGAGTAAAATTTACAATCTGTTTGAAATTAATGTAATTTTTCTTTCTTTTTTTTTTTTTTTATGCTTGTACCATTAGGTTTTATGTTTTCTTTAAAGGTGTTTAATTTATAATGGCCCTCGACGCAATAGATAAAAAGAAATGGTATTCGAAAGGCGGGCAATTGAATAAATTGATTAGAAAACGAATACCTATCGTCGGATGGTTGCCACGATATGATTCGGAAAAATTTTTCAACGACGCTATTGCGGGCGTTACTGTTGGGCTTACTGTTATGCCCCAAGGACTCGCATATGCCACTTTAGCTGGTTTAGAACCTCAGGTGAACATTTTTTGGGAAAAAAATTTGCGATTATTAATTTAAGAAATAATAAAATATATGTATTCTATAGTACGGCCTTTATTCCGCATTTATGGGAGCAATGGTGTATATAGTATTTGGTTCGTGTAAAGATATCACGATTGGGCCCACTGCTCTTATGGCATTGATGACTCATGAATATGTTCAGGGTAGAAATGCGGATTTTGCAATATTGCTAGCCTTTTTGTGCGGTTGCTTGCAACTATTGATGGCTCTCTTACGGCTAGGTAACATATGTTACTATTTGAAATTTGAAGTGCCGCGGTATTATTTAAGGCTTTCTCTTTAAACTACAAAATTATTTTACAGGAGTACTTATAGATTTTATTTCAATACCAGTCACGGTTGGTTTTACCTCTGCAACGTCTGTTATAATTGTGGTTTCTCAATTAAAGGGACTTTTAGGATTAAAAATCTCTTCTCAAGGGTTTCTAGATACTTTGATAAAAGTGTTGCAAAATATTCATAAAACTAGTCTATGGGATACCGGGATGAGCTTCTCTTGTATCACTGTTCTGTTATTATTTAGGGTAATATAAAAGTGCTTATTGGTTACAGTTTATCCAATTAATTATGGAAATAAAATAGATTGTCTCTATTCTTTAGAAAATGAAAGATATCAAACTATGTTCGAACAATGAGAAACCGAATAAATATCAGAGGATACTGATGAAAATGATATGGTTAATTTCAACGGCAAGAAATGCTGTCATTGTCATAGTTTGTTCTCTTATTGCATACAAGCTCAATTCTGAAAAATCTGGTTCTCCGTTTATTCTTACTGGTCCCGTGAGATCTGGTCTTCCATCTTTTGGTTTTCCCCCATTCTCTACACGAGTAAAAAACGAGACATTCAATTTCATTGACATGTGTTCAGAATTAGGTGCATCCATAGCACTTGTACCCATAATTGGGGTTCTTGGAAACGTAGCGATAGCCAAAGCTTTTGCAAATGGTTGTAAAGTAGATGCTACTCAAGAATTAATTTCTTTAGGAATTTGTAATGTTCTTGGATCTTGTGCAAGCGCAATGCCAGTTACTGGCTCCTTTAGTAGATCTGCTGTGAATCATGCTAGCGGTGTAAAAACACCAATGGGTGGTTTATATACTGGAATATTAATATTGCTGGCATTAAGTCTACTTACTCCATATTTCTATTTTGTGCCAAAGGGTATATAATTTCTCTTTACTTCGTTAATATTCTGCATATTAACGTATCTAAATAGTTGTTAACTTTTTAGCTTCCTTGTCTGCGGTTATTATCTGTGCAGTAATATACATGATTGAGTACCAAGTTGTAAAACTGATATGGAAAACCAGCAAAAAAGATTTAATTCCAATGTTCGTTACATTTTTGTTCTGTCTAATTATTGGTGTCGAGTATGGAATTTTATTAGGTGTAGGGACGAATCTTATGTTCTTGTTATATCCTTCTGCACGTCCTACGATACACGTTGACAAATGTACGGTGAGTAATGAATGATAAATTAGTGAAAAAAGAATATGTAACCTTGTGCTACCGAATGAATGTCAATTTTGCATATTTTAGACTATCTCTGGAGCTGACTATCTGTTAGTGACACCAGGAAACAGTCTTTATTTCCCTGCTGTAGATTTTATTAAAAAATCGGTCGGTAATGCTGGTATAAAACAAGGTTCTAGTCAAGTTCCAGTTGTAGTCGATTGTAGATACATCTTAGGAGCCGATTTTACCGCTGCAAAAGTAAATGTTTAAATAATTAGGTCATAAATAGTGGAGTAATAAACGGTTTTCTGTGTTAATAATCTGTTTGTTATAGGGAATAGCAACATTGATAAATGAATTTAACAATCGGAAACAAGGTCTATATTTTTATAATCCACGATCGGATGTCATTGCGGTACTTAAAGGAGCCTGTGGAGAAGAGTTTCAATATATTTCTACCCAAGATGAATTATCATACTTATTATCAACACATCGAGGTAGCAGAAACATACCTAATTTAACAGCAATAAATTATTAAATGCCCGCTTGTATCCTGTTACTGTTTTCTATTTTTAGATAAAACATCGCAACAACTGTTGGAAATAACGCGTGACAAATTGCACGAACCTTTAATATTAAGTAGTCCTGAAATCATTCATCGAAACGGTCGATCATGCCAGGAACTTAATGAAGTTACAACCACATTGTTACACGCTACAGCTAGTTAAAAGAAACAAAGGACATTTTCGATTAGTTCCGATATCTCCTATAATTTTTTTTTATTAAAATATACTATGTTGACTGAATATTTTACTTTTTGCACTTCATCAAAGTAGTGGCACATTTCGCGGTACATTGGTCAATAATTTTCAGTATTATTAAATTATGTTTGAAAAAAAAAAAAAAAAAGAAAAAAATGGAATTTATGACTAATTATGCAATATCGATTAATGATGTAAATATATATATAAAACTTTGTATACATAAATGAAATATGTTATTGTATTTCTTGTTTTTTTTTCTTTTTTTTTTTGCACTTNAAAAAAAAAAAAAAAAAGAAAAAAATGGAATTTATGACTAATTATGCAATATCGATTAATGATGTAAATATATATATAAAACTTTGTATAGATAAATGAAATATGTTATTGTATTTCTTGTTTTTTTTTTCTTTTTTTTTTGCACTTGTTATATCAATAAGAAATAAATAATATATTATATAATTATTTATGTGTTATTATTTATCTCAACACAGATGGTTCAAATCTCAAGAATTACAATAGTTTATTAAATTTGAAACAAACCAACAATTTCACGATTGGTAAATCGAATATAATAAGTTAAACAAAGCTTTCCTGTACAATTGTGGTAAAGCCATTTGCTACTACGAGCTTTTCGACGCTACAATGACTCTTGCAATTCTGCACATTTTTTTCTTTTATTGTATAACTACTTTAATGCTTTTATGTACACGCATGTTTAAATGTATATAATTTAAGACTTTTTTTTGACGCAATGTAATTACACAGATACATACTTATACATAAAAAATAATATATTGCACAGTCCGTTAAAATGGTGTAACTGGACCATCACCAAAATACTTAACTTCATGCTGAAAACGTACGTACATGTTTACCACAATTATCAACAGTATTAATTACAATATAAATTAGATCTTCAACTTGGTAGATAATACTTATTAATATTGCACTGAAGTAATCTGTTCGCTTAAATGCGATAAGTACTATAAACTTAACGATATTACGTTTCAGTTTTGCTGTCACTTTGTACCGAATATGAAAAAAAAAAGAAAAAAAGAACGAATTATCTACAAGAAAGATTAAAAAGAATTCTTTAGTAATTCAAGTTTGTACAAGAATAAATTCCAATATATGATACAATATCTCGTGAACTGTGACCATATGATCAGAATCGAAAAACTTAGAAATACTTAAATATTAATTCTAATAAAGTCCTGAAACAACATCAGTGACTTTTCCACGATTTCCAACCGCGGAGGAGGTCGTGTTTCTTCTTCCAACCGGGTTCTCCTTGACCTGTTGATGTCCCGTATATTTTCCGGCATTGAATCGAGTCTTTCCGAGTCCAAACGTGTCGTAAGTTCGTCCAGCGAAAATTCCCGAATCCATCGATTTGTTTAAGAACCTGTTACCAATATTCTCGTTTTGACTGAACGAATTGTGTCTTATACCATTCTTCGTTAGTATCACCGGTGTACAATCGACATCCGATTCATTGTTCTTTCTCGTAGAGTTGAGCTCGTTCCATTCTCGATTCCTTTGCTCCTCGTATAACTCGTCGCTTCTTAACTGCTTATTGCTCACGTGTCCAGAATAAAACTCATCGCTTTTCAAATGTTTGCCTCTCGATTCTTCTTTCTTTCCTTTAGATCCCAATTCGAAACAACTTTTAGAGTCTTCAAGTCTACTCGACTTCGATCGAACAAGTGTCCTTTCCTCTCGAGACTTTTTCGTCTTGGATTGATACTTACTCGAGCTCCATTGACTCTTCTCTTCCGTGATTACGATGTCGACCATCGAGTCCAGACCTTCGTCGATTCTATCCAAAGACTTGGTCAGCAAGCTTGGAGATTTCGGAGCGTCTATGGATCTTGGTCTTCGCGTTACTAGAGGTTCAAGATTGAAATCCGTAATGTAGAGCAGTCCACTGTCGCTTCCTCCCTGCGAGGAACACTGATCCTTCTTGGAAATGTGAGACACGTGGTGGAACGACTCGGATCTGCGCATTCTGCTTCTTGAACTTTCATCGCCGAATAATTGTTCCTGTTTGTTGAAATTTTCCGAGCTATCGGGTCTTCCATAGTTTTGAAGACTTCGATGCTCGTCGAAAGAATTTAGGCTCTCGAATTTTCTGATGTGACTCTCCACTCTGCTTCTATGAGATCTTTTCGATCGTGGACTGGAAGCACTCGATTCAAGGTAATCGTGGCTCGCCGATCTACGAAGGAGCTTCCTCTTCTCCACTTCGCTTCTATACTTGGAGTTGTGTCTTTGAGAGAATCCGTCTGTTTGTCTGCTCGATTTCGTCTCACTCGTTGCCCTGTTCTTCGCGTTGTACGACGTTTCGTAATTCCTGATCGTTTTCTTGTCCTTTATCTCGCTTTCACTGAAGCGTTGAAGATCGTCGAAGCTTTTCTTTAGTTTACTATCACTGCCATTCTCTGTTTCTTTCCTGTTGCACTGCTTTTGGAAATGATCGATCTCGGTGTTCCTAATCTGTTCCTCGTAAACCTGATTCTTGCCATTGTACTTCAACCGAGAGGCGCTGAGAAGGGAATCGCTACCATCGCCCAAGGTTTCCTCTTCAATATCTTCATCGTGAGAATTGTAGACCTCTTCCTGGTCGATGAAGTCACAGTGTCTCACTGCCATGATAGCGGACAAACAAGGAGGTGATTTTCTAGGTGGCTGAGGATGTAGAATAGTCGGAACGATTGCTTCCTCAACGTTAGGTCCCTTTATAACGATCTTCACACTACCTTCCACCGATGATTTCGAAACTCTGCGATTCTCCATGTTTATTCTTCTACCAACGCTGGAATCCGTACTATAATCTCGATCATTACCAAAGTAAGTTACCTGTTCCCCTTTGACCACGCTCGGAGATACATTAGATCCCGCGTTGGACTTTGATACTTTATTATCCGTTTGATGGTCTCTTTTTAACACTTTGTCGTATACGTAGGTCTCGGAATTATTCAACGACATCTTCGAGTTAGTTCGATGTAACTTAGCTTTCGAAGAATTCTCATTGTAGAAATCTTGATTCGTATGATCCATCCGATTCTGCTCGTGGTTTTGGTCGCCGATCTTCTCCTCTGCATCCTTCACGATAATCCTCAGTTCCTCGATTACGTCATCTATCGTCGTTTCCTGATCGTTATCCGGAGACGGGTTGATTTTCTGATGATTCGTACGCGACTGATGCTTCGTATTTTCTGGACTGCTCGATCTCTCGGACGAACTAATGCCCTCGTCCTCGGCGTTCGACGACATTTTCGGTGACTGTTTCGTGCCGAGCACCGTCATCTTCTCACGATCCTCCAGGTTGTTGTAATTGTTCAGCTTCTCCAATTGCAGTTGCTGAAGTTGCGTTTGCAGAGCTGAAACCTTTTTACTAAGGATCCTACAGGTATCCTCGGCACGTACGACTCTTCGCTGCAGGGCGTCTACGTCCACGCAGTTGTGAGTCCATTTTTGAACCTCCTTATGTAGAAGATCGTTTAAAGCGTCCTCCTCCCTGCCGTCCAATTCTTTCAGCCATTCTTGAAGGACCTGCGGCTCTAGTCCAGCTTCGCAGGCTTCGGCCTAACGGCGAACAAACGCAACATTGCTTACCACGATGAAAATATTCCTGAAATCGTTTAAAAAAAAACAAACAAATTAATTAACACACGCGTTACCTGAATGTATAATCTGGTTTGCGTTCGCGGGGCAGATTTGAGGAAAGCGTTCAGGAACGAAACTCCTGCGACTCTCAGTGCAATCGCTGCTCTGGGAGCCAGAAGTGCGCCAGCCAGGAACCGGAATCTTCCACCTTCGCCATATTTTAACCTCAGAGTTGAAACAGCCTCGGAGACTGCTGCGTGACCGCCTGGTGTTTGGCAAACCTTGGTCAGTAACTGGAAGAAAATGGTGTATAAACTTTGCAGCGTTGCTGTTTGCGAAGTTCTTGAATTTCTTCCTCTTGTGTTCAACGACGGAGAGACTAGCGAGCTAAGATTCCGGTGAGAATGAATTGAAACTAGCGCGTAATTAATCGTTACGTATGATGACTTTCATAGTAGTGTTGGTCGGCAACTTAATCTCGTCGACAGTTCCTTGCCGGCTAGATAACGATCTTTTTATTCTCATTATATTCTTTTAGCGTTTGTAGCTTCTCCGTGATCACGTGCCGTGGAAGTAATTATCCAGTTCGGTTAGTCAACAGCCGATCGTAACCGCGATGGTTGCAAGGTGCACTTCCTCAGATATAGGAAATAAAAAGTAGCCGGTGTGCGGTGAATTCATGAGTTTGCAAATGAAGCCGGCCGAATAACGTTTGGATAGACGATAAAAACTGGTTCTTGACGCGAACATGTGTACACTCTCGAAATAACGGGTCCCTGGTCGTCAAGTGGACCGAGTTTGCTGGAAATGCGCGTTTACGACTACCTCAATGGGTCAAAGACGTAAGAAGCGAGCATCTTGTTAAGTACAAGAAGCCTGACCCACTATCCCCTTCAACGTTGCTTATTATTTTTCGAATCTTGTTAATCATGCATTCCGCATCGGCTTGGAAAGTATGGTCAGTATTATTGCTGTGTTTGGCACGGTTAAAGTAAAGCAGATAGCCACGCGAATGTGTTTATAAAACGGTAAGCGAGCGATAAGTGTAGTGATAAATGATAAATCGTTCGCGTAAATTAAAAACACAACTATCTCTGTTGCTTGTTTCAAGGTTGACTTAAACTAAGAATTACTACAGACACCTATCGAGAAATATTCGCCATATTTTTTTTTTTTTTTTGGCGTTATTAACATTAATATACGTAGGATTAAACTATGATAAAAGAGTAAAGAAAATAGTTGTAGGAATCTTTTGGAAAACCTCGCAGAGGAATATGCAACGAGTATAATCTTCCGCATACGATTCCAGCTGAGTTCTTTTTTGACTAACAGTACCGTGGCACTCGAAACGGAAGTGACGATTGTTACCTGGAGAGCTAGAACTCGGGACCGGTTCAAGCTACTAGTCAGACAAACTGCCAGAGCAAGAAGACCGGGTTGAGCTTGCACCAGGAGCCTCGGTGCATCTGTGCATCGTTCGGTACAGGCAGCCAGACACTCGACGCAGCCAAGCTCGTCCAGAGCAGCTCTTCTGGTTCCGACTCTTGGACCCGTGTGACCGGAAGAGGGTGGTGAACTTTGAGCCAGTTGAACACCACGAAGTGTCTCCAGTAATAAAGTAATTCCATCGGCAGGAGGCGAAGCGAACTCTTGAACGAAGCTGAAAAGTAATTTCATTTATCATTTGAGACGAAACAGAATTCCTTTTGAGCATCTTTTTTTAATCAACGCATAAGATTATTTGGCATTCCCCAATGTTTTCTCGCTGGACCGGAAGTACCGGTAACGGTGCGAACGCATTTACCTTGAAAGGAAACGAGCATTCGCGTAACAGGCATTGAACTGTTGACAGAGCGAAAAAAAGTATAATTACATAATTATGGGACCTTGCGATTAAGAGAAAAATCAATCCGGTTTTATAAGCGCGCTGGTAAGCAAGTTCCTTTGAGGTTGTCAACGGAATCATTATAAGAGTGACGGTACAAGAACCCGATAATTATTAATGAAGTAAATACAAAGAGGGGAGGATAAGAAAATTTACTGCAATTAAATTACACGCCTTTCTAGTTACAGGAACATTATTATTAAAGATAAACTTCCGAGCACACTGTGGGACTTGACGAACGTAAATCCATTAATAAACAATTTCATCTAGTGTTGCTCTTTTTGTTCGGTGTTTCTTTCGCTATTATCTTAACCACGAGAAAATTTTCAAAAAAAAAAAAACGATCGGCGATGGTCGTTGATACTGGTTGGTTCGCTAAGAAATTAATTTTAATAAGCATAATAATTAAAAGAAACTACGAGATTCGGTCTTGATTAAAATACGCTTCGTGCAATCGTAGACGTCACTGCTTCAATCGATGTCACTATTCGATGCTTCGATTCAGGACTTCGTCACACCGCGAAGGCTACCATATTTTATGCTCCATTATCGTTCGTTCAGAGTTCACGTTAAGATACCGCTTTGCTAGATAAATTTATCGATCGTTCGACCAAGAAGAGGAATAATACGATGGATTCCCTGTACAACCACCCTGAACAGGAGGATATACGTGCGATGGCCTTAAGCTAGACAGGTGCAAGGACGAGGAAATAGATATTACGACTGTCAAAGAGTGACAGATCCACGGGGAGAGTTTGTTTCGATGCTACAGGTCGCGTTTCTTCTTTCAGTTAGCTCGAATGGGATCCCTGTAATGGACGAGAGCGATCCTTGATCGTGTCACGTTAGTTTCCTTAATTATACAGCTGAGACACGTGTAGTAGCATGATGCACCAGCCAGTTTATCAGCTTTGTACACCTCGCAGCAGCCTCTACGTCCCGAGCCGTGAGAATTTTCTTGCCAAGAAGGCTTTTGTCACTTTCTACACGCTTCTGCCGTTACGTAATCGTGCCACGTTTTGCGGAGACATTTATAAACGTGGTAAAATTTCGCTGTTTCAAACGTAAGCTAAATAAAAAACGAGAGAAACATACGGATTTATCTAATTAGCGGTACGCTAAACTTTGTGTGGTAAAATTCCACGCACAAGACCGAGATAACCAGCAGAATAGCTGGATAATCTTCCTTCGTGTCTGAAATATTGTGCGTTCCGTTATCAGTGTCTGTCCTGAATCCGGGAAAACAAAAAGATTGGTGCGAACGATAAATCAGCGGCATTGACCCGCTTGTTTCTTGACCAATCGCGAGAGAAGAAACATATCTCGGTGCAGCGTTACGAATAATAACTACGTTATCCGAACGTGAGATACACTGCTGCTCGTAAGCTTTTATCCGTCCAATTTTTTTTTTTTTTTTACATCGATTAAAAATATGAATAACTTTAGAAACGAAGCTGTTCTTCTTTGCGACAATAATTTTCATTCTTTTTCTCAACGAAGGATTTGTTTCGTATTAATGCATCGCTACGATGAACGTACGGTTATTAATATGTCTAATAAATAGTATTGTCTTTTTTTTTTCAATACATGTCCAAGCTCAATTAATGCGCTATTTGATAAAAAAATTTCCAGAGGTACTCCCTTCGTTGTAACATTTCATATTTACGCGATGCGCGCAGACTTTTGTAAACGACTATATTTACGGTGGATAGACAAACATTTACGAGCGGTAATGCATATTCGCAAAGCTTCTTCATAAATTACACGTCCTACGAGTGTCCGGACACGCGTATTTTCTCCGATTGTAAACGCAATAAAGGTAATTATTCTCAGAGGAATTTCGAGTTCAGAACGTTACCTTGTGTCCGAAATTTTTATCGTACGCCCGGACAAACAGTCGTAAATCATTCTTTGCTCGCACCTACGGGCTCCTTTTAAAAAGAGCCAACCTATTCAAGAAAAGACGTTCTCGTCTAGACGGTGATTCTATAAACACCGTATATAAGCGCCGTGTTCCCAAGTTGAATGCATGCAAATGAGTATTAAAACGTTTTCTATGTACCTGCGTATGTACTCGTCGCCTATTTACCCGAGGGTAAACAAGAGAGAGAGAGAGAGAGAGAAAGAGAGAGTTCTCTTCTAACAATAGATGCATTATGTTACCCGTCGTATTATGCATACCGTGCATGGGGTATCGTGATAGTCACGTGTGTATACGTGCACAAAATACACCAGGGTATTACGATTCACGGCGTGAACACGGTAGGATAGCCTTTGTTGGGCTCGCCTTAAAAATATACGAAGGCCCCCATTTGGATACTGGAGAAAATGAAAGCTCGTGCGTGAACGAGAGTGACGGTAAAGGATATGTAAAGAGCGAAACGTGACCGCAGACCACCCCGCCAAGTGCACTTAAACCGATGCTGTTCGATCTCACAACATTTTCCTTTTATATAGGCGATCAAATTATACGAAAAAAGGTCGCGTACCCTTTCGAGATTATTTCTTCCATTGAAATTTAGAAGTCGATAGAATTATACATTTTTGTTGCGCATTTCTTTTTTATATCTGCCAACTTGAATATACGTTGTTACGTTACTATAATATATTCGCGAACGACGGGAAGAGTTTCGTGTAACATGCAGACAAGAATAGAGGGATAAAGAAGAATTTGTTCCAAGGAGAACAGCTCTGCTATCGAAAACACGCTTTCCTGGAGACGTCATGCGAGGCTTCGGCCAGCAATGGGTGCATTATATTACACCCTGCATTATGCAGACTACGGTGTACACGTAAGAATGCCTTCGGCAGACGCAGCATGAATATCAAGTGTTCCTTATTGCCTGGTGTGTGGGCACACCCTAAAATTCAAGACGATGGACGACACTGAACAGAAGAAAACGAAAGCCCGTAATGTCGCTGGACGTTTCTCTTTCACGCGATATTTTTGGTCCCAGCCTCGGGAGTATTATGTAATTTCTACTTATTCTTTTCTTTTTTTTATTATTATTATTATTATTATTATTTCACCGCATTTTTTAACGTCGAAGAATTCGGCGAACAAACCGAGGAAGCTTTTCACCAAGGAAGCAACACCTAGCGTTTTTATTGTTATTACAGAAACAATAACCGATGAAAGATAGCGTCTTATATAAATGAAATGAATTGAGGATTGCTATCAACCTATATCGGTGTTTTACGAAAAATCTGTCGTAAGAACGAACGAGCGTGCGAGAGAAATAAATTATAAAGCGTCTTTTGATGCGCGTAAATATCCACAGAGCGTGAAACACTGACGATAAAGGCATCACGCTTCTGTCGTAATAGATTATCGTTATTTGCATGCGTGGCATAAAACAATGTCGTAAATAAGGGAAAAGATGAGATATGAAACACTTACGTGATTTATGCGGGTATTTTTTTTTTTAGAAAGACAATGGTTTCATCCTGGACGAATTGCTAAACGCACCCGAGCAAGTAAATTCAAATTTATTTATCGAATATAAAGGTATCGTACTTGATAAAAAAAATAATTATCCTCACTTTCTTTGTGTTCAAATTTCTTACGCGGATTATTTCAATCATTCCATCTGGGAGGACACAATTGGATTTGGGTTACAAATACGAGCGTTATTTATTTCGTGGAATAAGTAGAAACGGGATCTGATATCGCGTGTAAAAATAAAGAAGACTTCCTTGGTTTCCATTAAGTAGGAAGCAGTTACGCATTCTCTGTTACGCGAAGCGGAAGCATCGTGGGGTATCGTGGGTTCGGTGGCCGGTCGAGGCTTCTTCGACGCAGCTGATATTCCTCCACGTGGAAATAGAAAAAAAGAAGAAGAAGAAGGGGAACCACGTTGTTTTATATCAACCGTACCGTATAAATTATTATGAACATACTTTTTGCTTTCCGATAAAGTAGCTGTGTAGGTACTTCAAGGTGCATTGTAATTTCAAATATTCGCGCAAGTCGGTGTTCGTTGGGTTATCGTGAAATGTAAGGTATGTTTCTTTGAATAATTTAAAAATTCATAAGCAGTATTACGAGATTTCATATCTTCACTTTTTAACGAGGTTTTTCTAATTTGTAGAACTTGACAAGCTAAATAAGCAAATATTTTCTTTTCCGAACAGCTTAGAAAGTATTCAGCTTTAGAATTGAGTTCTGCTTTGCATTCTCAAGGGTCGAGTATAATTAGCATTGGAAGAAAAAAATAGCCAGACGGAAGAAAAATGGTATGTACAGAAGGTTTCTGAAAAATTCTTTCTTCAGGTCACGAACTAGACTTGTGACGAATAAATGAATAAACCCAGAACTTAAATGAATATTCTCAAAGATTTAAGTAACTTATGTAATATTCATATTTTTGCGTACTTAGTGTAAGTCGTACAAATTTGCAAGAGACCGTTAAAAAATGAGAGTAAAATTTTGACAAGACCCTCTCATCAATGTTCAGGAACAAGATTGAACGACGCAGGATGTTCCATTGTTGCGAAAAAGATTCGTTTCGCGCGTGCAAAGGGCCCAGGTTTTATGAATGGGCTAAAGAATCTTTTCAGCCAGCATTGACCGAAAGACAGGACTTTTAAACCAGCAGTGATTGACAAAAGACACCGACGACGCGGAATATCAATGAAAACGATGCCTGATTCGAATAATAATAGCGGACGGACAAGCGAGTTTTATCAGGGTGACGAAGAATAATTCTTGAAAGCTTTCGATAACTATGTTTTAGTTTCGAAGAGAAAAATGGCACTTCGTGCACAGAATGCGGTGGTTATCTCGGATAATTCGCTTCAAATCACAAAGTTATTATTTAATTAGAGCAATATGAATGTCTAATTAAACGTCTGGTCTCCAGTTAATAGCCGATAATAACTCGTTATGCCTCAATGGTTCTTTTTTTTTTTTTTTTCTTCTTTTCGCTTCGCCGAGCATGCGTATGGTATAATAACACGCCAGTTTTCATTGACGGCTTGGTCCGAGGCACACGCGAATCTTCGAACCCTGGCGATGCTTCGGTGAAAAATACGAGAGGCCATACCCGATGAAAGTTTGTTCCGGTGATGGTAAGTTTCGTCGAGGGAAAGCAAAAATTCCACGTTATTTTGCCATTCGTTTCATACGATCGAGCATCGTTTCCACCGATTCTTTCGACGTTCCATCCAATAAAATTCTCTGGTTTTATCTTACTCATAAATTTCAAAACAAGCATTCCATCTGTTCGTTAACCTAAATCTAAAGTCCAAGTTTTTATCCCTGGTGACCGATAAATGTCCATTCTTGCCGACATATTTTATTCGACGATCGTACGAGTATTCTTTTCGGAAAAGATGTTCGAAACGATACAACAAATGTAGGGACGACGAGACCTTTTCAGAAGATTACACTTACACCGCGCGTCCGTTTCTTCGCTCCAGATAACACGCACGTCCAGCCTCGACCGAGGGAGAAAGAGAAAAAAAAAGATACTTACTACGATCGGCGTAATCGATCCGGACAGGTAATTATTACGATCGGTTTGAAAATAAATCGATTCCGTCAGCTGAGACATCGGTGGGCACGTAGGGAGCGTGGTAAAAACGTCCGTTAAACGCTCTAATAAGATCCCAACAAATGATACGTGGCTTCGATCGTGGAAATCGAGGATGAGCCTCATCCAGATCGATTTGCGCATTGAGCACGCCGAGCAAGCTGGGTACAGTTATCCGTAATATCGGCATTCGTTTATCCGAGGCCGCTATTTACGGGTTATCTGCTCGCCTTGGTAAGAAACTTGCCCATATTATAAGTCATTCACTGTATGTGGGACACGCTCGTGTCGTTCATATGGTCACTGGAGGATGGCGTCGTTAGTAGAAAATTTGTGGTGCGTTCGAGGAATCGGTGACAGGACATGGATTATCAAAAGTGTGACGGTTTAACGTACTGCGTGCCATTCGTGATGAATAATACTGTACTCTTATATTAATTATACATCCTTCTACGAGTAGCGCGGTATTTTTCGTTTTTTCCGATCAATGTTTGCATGTTTTACTTTTACGAATAAAAAAAAAAAAAGAAACGTGAAAAATTGATCGTCTGTAAAAATATCATGCGNTCTTCGCTCCAGATAACACGCACGTCCAGCCTCGACCGAGGGAGAAAGAGAAAAAAAAAGATACTTACTACGATCGGCGTAATCGATCCGGACAGGTAATTATTACGATCGGTTTGAAAATAAATCGATTCCGTCAGCTGAGACATCGGTGGGCACGTAGGGAGCGTGGTAAAAACGTCCGTTAAACGCTCTAATAAGATCCCAACAAATGATACGTGGCTTCGATCGTGGAAATCGAGGATGAGCCTCATCCAGATCGATTTGCGCATTGAGCACGCCGAGCAAGCTGGGTACAGTTATCCGTAATATCGGCATTCGTTTATCCGAGGCCGCTATTTACGGGTTATCTGCTCGCCTTGGTAAGAAACTTGCCCATATTATAAGTCATTCACTGTATGTGGGACACGCTCGTGTCGTTCATATGGTCACTGGAGGATGGCGTCGTTAGTAGAAAATTTGTGGTGCGTTCGAGGAATCGGTGACAGGACATGGATTATCAAAAGTGTGACGGTTTAACGTACTGCGTGCCATTCGTGATGAATAATACTGTACTCTTATATTAATTATACATCCTTCTACGAGTAGCGCGGTATTTTTCGTTTTTTCCGATCAATGTTTGCATGTTTTACTTTTACGAATAAAAAAAAAAAAAAAAACGTGAAAAATTGATCGTCTGTAAAAATATCATGCGTTGCGGAGAATTGGTTAACCTACGGCAATGAGACCTAAGCAGACTTCGTTCGAAGAAGATATAGATGGAATTATCCATTCTAAAGGATTTCTGTTCCTAACAGTTGCATAAACTGAAGAAATAAATTTCAGAGAAAAGGACCAACACTGGTTAACAGAAAAGGAGTCGTTTTGTATCGCAAAGTGGTAAACTTGACACAGGAGATGTTACGTTACGTACAATTGCGAATGTGTTGAAGAATCGTAGTTTAATCGTGGGATCCTTGTAACGAGGCTGACGACGATGTCGTCCTCGAGACGCGATCGATTTCTAAGCTGTTTATAATCTTTGGCGTAACTCGACGAAACGGCTACAGGGTATACGGTAACTTTAATTTTAGTATGGCCGCAGGCCTCAGCTCGCAAATTGCTGCAGTCGCGTGGTTAAACGCGCGGAGAAGGAGACTACTCGAACGCGATGTTATCCTTCACGCGCTCATGCATCCTTTTTACGAGGCCTTGCTGCTGCTCGTGGACGCCACCAGTGTGCCGTTCTTGCCTCTCTGTCCTTTTACATTCGTCGGGTTGTGATTAGAATCATTTTCATCTATGCAGCCAGGAGTTCTTGCCGTGCCGCTTCGAATATCCGTTGGCCGCAAATTGTGCGGCGATGCGCGCGGCAAAATTACGCTTAATAAGAGTAAACGAGCAGGTCGATCGGACAGGAATTAGTTCGAGAATATTGCTTGGACGGTTCCTGTGTTTTCGCGAGCCTGTCGTTCCTTTTCTTCGATACTTTGATTGCTAAAATACATTATCGGACAGAAGTTTGGAATCATTACGCGTTCCGAGTAAGCCAGAGTTTCAGAGGAATTAATTTAGTATCGGTGAGGCAAGGTACGGGAAGATCAAAGTTCTTCGAATTAAATTTTTTATATTATAATGCTTACCGTTATAAATCCGTAGGAATAAAAATGAGAAAGTATTTGTTTTCATTTAAGAGAACAATATTTTTTAGTAAGTTTAATGAAATAAATCTTGGAGAATAAATTGTAGACTATCTTAACTTTTTCTCATTTTTTTACTATTTATCAGACTGTGAAAAATGAAGCGAAGAATGAACAAAAATTGACTCTAAGCGTTCTTTTTTTAAACCTTTGAACTGTGTTATTTTAGAAAACTTTTCAGTGAAAAAATCTATTAAAATACGGAATATATTAAGTTAGAATACACGTGGATATTACCGAGAAGTTGGATCAAGTATAAATGGTAAACTAGTTTGAAACTTTTTCCCGATAATGTATATCTCTGAAATTATTTTATAATCGTAATTTCTGATCAATGTTACGCACGCTGGGTGGTCCAAGATATGAACATACTGTTAGAAAATAGAAACAAGCAGAGAATAAAGTCTCGAATGAGAAGTCATCGTTGATGGAATGATCGGTGCTCCCGAGTGTGATTCAATCTCGCAAGGTTCGATACGAATCTAGGTAAGGAAGAGCACAGAAATCGTAACTCTATCGCTACACTCAATTAGACTCGTGTCTAACGATCGTGATTACACGCGGTATGAATGAATACCAGTGTACACGCTTCGGGCAATTCGAGACAAACATCGTCGATCTTGCACGAACTGCAGCATGAGCCACTGACATTCAGGAACAAATCCAAGCGTTTACGTCTGATCTTTAATCATGCTGGCGCCTAACGGGGACGAGGCTATTATTTAACCCTTCGTAGAATGTGATACCAGGAGCGGTTCGATTCGTGTTAATCCTGCTGCGATCCTTGCCTTGTCTTAGAAACGCGAAAGAAACTCGTTCCTTTGTTCCTTTTATCAGCGGCGAATAATGTCGCAAAAAGCTGACTTATTACAGGAAATGGAGAATGGTTTTTGTTAACGATTTACGAACAGATGAGAATGGTAGATGGATGGTTTTCGTATCTTGTTCCCCTCGAACGGTTAATTTAATCTTTGTATAAAGTGAATTATGGTTATTCAAACGGATCAAGGTACACGTAAAACGATGAACAAAGATAGTTTGTAATATGAGTTTCCTCTTATGAGTTGAACACATGTAATCCTAGAGAGATTGAATCTTGAATTGTCGCGTCGAAGATTAACGGGTCGTATTACTGTAAAGAAAATTTATTTATATTTCCGATAGCTTGAGGCTTCGAGAATGGATAAATAAAATTGTGGTTTCGTGTGTGAAGAAGTACGAAATGATACGACGATACCTTTTATTCGTTCAGTCTTCCTAGGCTTTAAAAAGAAAAAAAAAATATAATTCTCGTCCATTCTACGACAGCGCGAGAATAAGATGTGATTATCCAGTGAAAAACAGGTCTAATAATTATTAGCTAATCGAGGATCGAATCGGGAAGATATTTTTACGATCTCCGAGTGGCTCACACGTATCGAGACTCTCGGTCTGCCATAAAAAAAGGCATAAAAAGTAACTGTAAGTCCGGGACCGTTCGTGCTTGTTCTTCCTGTTCAATTAGTATCGACGACTTTCGAGGTGTTCTTGTCGTTAGTTTCAGCTGGAGAGCGTAAATTCAACCATACGATCGCTTATTCTAATTGTTCACGGACAATCAAGCGCACGTGCTTCCGGGTATCGTGCGGCGTCGTTGAAAAGGTTTCCTTTGAAAGTGAAGCTCTTCCCTTCTGTTCGACTTGGTACACCGATTTCCGAAGCGTATTTTCTCGAGAGCGTATCGTGTTAAGAAAAAGTTGCCCGAGTTTAACGACTATAGCCGATAATTAACAATGCCGATGGTAAAAGACCGGGTATTTACACGAATACAGCTGCGACTTTCAGATACGAGCAAAGTGGAATAACCGAGATCGGTTCTGGGTTTCACGTAATTTGCAATGATAATCAGTTGCCTGATTAATGGATATTTTATTAAAGTGGCAGAAATTCCGAGCGGCTATTAATCCCAGAAGCGTTTCATCGTGTGTACGTGTACCAACCTTGGAAACGCTAGCCTCAGGTCGGCTCTAAGCTTGTTCAGAAGCTCGCTGACCGACGTGAATTGTCTCAAGGTCATCTCTCCGCTTCCGGAAGCGTAACCGGAACTCGAACTGGTTGTCGACGGCAGGGTACCCTGCGAGTCTTGAACACTTCCTAATGGACGTCTTCCCCATCGTCTCAGAGCGACTGCATAGTCCTCGGCGTTGTACGTAGGTGGTCTTAATCGCTCCTGCAAAGAAAATCGTAAGACTGTAGACGTAATTGCGTGTCTGTCCGATTCGATATCGAGGCAAAAGGCAGGGTAATTGAACAAAGGTGGGCAGCCTCGGGTCTTGGTAGGCAGTCTCGAGGAAATAAAATTATATTAAACCAGAGGATTTTCTGTAATTAAGCAACGATGATTGGACAACTATTAATTTCAAGTATCAGGATATTCCATATGTGATGTCTTTCATATATGCAAAATTTCTAGTATGTCTTTGAAAGAATGTGTTCTTCATTTCTAAATGGGATATTTGGCGAACAAAACGTACTATCCTTCGTTTGAAGAATAATTAATGAATGGGTGTAATTGGAGTTTAATCATAGCACTGCGCAGTGCACAGAAGAAACAGACAACTTGAATTTTATAAACGGTAAGGTTGTGTTAGTTGTTTGGAATAAATTAGAAAAAAGGGTTAACTAATGATAGAAAATGTTCGAACAAATGTTTGTTTCTATGAAACGAATCAAGAAGTTGTGAGAATTAAATTCCCGTTTCGCTACGAATGAAATATTCATGCGAGGGAGTGGAAGCTGGACTGAAGTTAATTTCACAGCGCTTCCAACCATAAATCGAAGGGATTATAGTGATTATCACCTTGTGGTCCATAGGTTACGGTATAGGTAACGCTGCCGTGGGGATTGATTCTCCGTTGAAATGCGGATCGATCGACGAAATTAATTTACTGCCTCCAACACCCGAAGTGGTTACGCTTCTAGAATTGAAAAACTTGTACCCGCTTCAGACTTGGTTTACGGCAAATTTTCCAACGTTTCACTTCGCTGACACGAAATCGAACAGCTGTACAGGGCGCGGAGAAAAAATTGCAGGAACTTTTTTTTCTCATACTCTACATATCAAAGAATTTGCATCGAAGGTCGCGTACTCGCTTTCTAAGCGATGATTCAAGGAAACCAGGAGCATTCGATACAAATGAAACTAGTTGCTCGATTGTGGTTTTCCTTGCGCGGTTAATCGGTCAATTTAGAAGAAGAAACCGAGTTTCTATTTCGTGGTTATCCACTGTAAATGGACAGAGCCGCGGTAAGAGGATCCTTTTTCCCCGTGAAAATTGTTGCGCCTCTAACTAGCGTTTATTTAGACTCGCACGACGTTCCAGGTCGCTGACAGTCGCGATCAATCATATACTCATTCGTTACTGATATCGATGGAGGACTCTGATGGGCCATCATGGTTTGATGAATACGGGCCTCGGTGGTAACGATGTGTTTTTTGAAAAGCGATAAAGCAATTAAAGTTCCATTCCGGGATGTGTATACGATACCAAGAAACATGCACGTAAATTGTCTTATGGCAATCGTGATAGAGTAGAAGTGTGCATAGATCAATCATGTTTCGTTCTTTTTTTTTTTCTTTTCGTTCTGAAAAACTACCTGAACGTGAAACGGGATCTTGGAGAGCAGGAAATCATTAGGGTTAAGGGTTTGGTGTAAACCGTAGCAATTATGCGTGCAATTAGGCAGCTCGTTGACGAAATTTGCAAGAGTAACCTTGAGTACTTGGCTGGTTGAGGAGGATTCATGCGAAACAAAACAAACTTAGGGGTAACCTACATATTACACACGAGATCGTTACGCTTTCTTGAATCGCATATGTACTTACTGTTTTGTCAAATACGCCTGTGTCGTTCGCTTGACAATAACCGAACCAATTGTAGAAAAAGGAAACGAATGTTAGGCGATGCGAGAATGGAGAACATCGAGTACTTGGACAGAGAACACTTTTGTATTCGTCACAGTTGATCTAATTTCAACGGAGCTGCGTACATTCATTTCACCGTTTGCTCAATTAGAGTAAAGAGTTCGAATCTTGGTAAAAGTCGCTACTTTCACGAGCATCGAAGTGGGAGATTTCAACGAGTGTCTAAGCGCGGAGACTCGGCTTGATTCATTAATCATTCTATTGTGATGACGTAAATCTCTCATTACCGGGACAAGATATTGTATTTTCTATATATTAAAGAAAGATATAACCGGGTCTTTGATAATTAAGGCCAGGAACTGCAATCTTAACGGAACAAGTCTGAAATAAAATAATTTTTTACGCAACTACGTTCTCCCGGTGAATTCCTAAAATGGATCGAACATCTTTAAAGCTGAATTATCTTCATCGTTCAACGTGGACTCGTGCTGGACGAGTATAAAAATAACAATTTAACTTGAGTATAAATACGTGCACCTTGAAGGGGTTAATGCGATGCACCGTGGCCTCCTCTCGATATTAATCATATTACCCATGACTAATTACCTCCCTCGCAGTTTCACGACGCATATAAATGCCAGCAGAGCCATTACCAACCGCAGAATTCAATGCATCCGAGTGGTGCATGTTAATGTATGCCTGAATATTAAAAGCGTGCCTCGGTTAACTACAAAATGAATGATTGTTCCGATGATTCGGAGGCGAGAGCTAATAATCGAACGGTTGACAGTGCTTGTGCATTGACAAAACTGTGGTTTGCAAATGCACCAAGCTGATGGTATGCGATGAACACGATTAGTCAACCGAACTATGCGAACGCGTATATTTATGGAACCGTTTAGCTGGTAGATTGTTTCGTGTATTTCAAACGGAAATCGCATTCGTTTCATAAATTGGCATTCGTTCTTTCAAGCAAACGCTCGTGAAGCGAAAACACGCCAAAATACTAGCGCGAAGCAATTTTAAGTAAAAAATGTTAATTAAAAATTTACAATTTATATGGAATTATAATTTCGTTGACGAGCTTTATAATATCCTCTTCCTTCCTGGAGTTACCTGTCGGATATCCTTCTCACAGCAGACCGATAATTGCAACGAATAATAATCCACGGTGAGTTCGATGCATGCATAATACAGCTATTTTCACGGTGATTACGACAAATAGATTAGAACTACTCGGATTATGATAGAAAACGAGCTAATTCTACGAGCTTAACTACCCATAATCTCCTTCCTTTAACACATTTCTGGGTCGTTTATCGAATCCCTGAACACGACGCAGTTCTCATGGTGTTGTAAAGACAAAACGACCAACGAGACACCAACGCCTACCTGTACTCTATTTATTGACCGAATACTGAAAGATATGCTAATCGAAAGCATCCTGCTGATACTCTAACACATGTCATATAATATAACTTGGATTATAATCTTCTAACGTGGACGATTAGATTTTTTTCATCTTTACCAGGATAATCCTTTCGATTCCTCGAACACATATCAACGTACCTTTTCAGGTTGTGGACCCCACGGTTTTACCACCAGTAACTCCTCCTCTGCGTTCGGAGCCATGTCCGTCTCACTGCAACAAATAAAAAAAAAAAAAGAACCATTAGCTTTCAACTGAATGTCCATCTTCCAGTATCTTTAATCGAGACGTGTAGCTGAAATAAATAATCTTGATAAGAGTAATGACCTCAGAAATGGCACTTTAAAACGGCCGTTTCGAGGCTTATCCAAGTAGAAACGGAATAAAACAGATTCCACGACGTTTTTTCGTCGCCTCGTGTTGATTCTCGAGATCATTGGTCAACGATACAGTTAATTGGGAAGTTGTACGGCGTCAGGTGGATCGTCTAGCGTATGGAACCGACACTGGAGAATTTCATCCTTGGAATTTTCAAACGGTACCTCGTACACTCGTTTCGTTCCGCCGTGACGGAGACGAGTCGGCAGAAGTTCCACTGGTTCATTTCGATTAAATTTGTATCGCGTTTGGCCTAAAATTCGATTCCGCTAGATCATATTGGATTACACGGTTCACGGCTACCGTCGGTGCAATTTATTGCGGGAAATCGTCGTGGTTTATACGAAGGATTGAAGATTTCAAAGAATCAAGGTGTTATATTGCAAAGATTAAGTTTGCAGCGTAGGATGACTGGTGGTCGAACGAGGAAGGGTTTAACCACAAATCAATGAATACGGATTTACTCCTTTCACTGTGGTGCCGTTGGTGCTAAATGCTGTTCTCGATACATAGATAGATATAGAGATACACGTAATAATTTAGGTAATCGGTACAGCACCTGGCCATTGAATTAGTACCGCTTACAATTTTCAACACCTTTTATTTTTTTAATAAAATTGAACGACCCGAAGGAAATATAGTTACTAATTCTGTTGACTATTAAAATGAATTAATATCGTAAAATTAGTTAACCAAATTTGTATTCAAATTGTCTTCAATTTTACTAAAAGCATGAAAAATTATAATTCAATAGTGTCTAACTACCTTAGCTACCAAGAAAATTTTAGATTTAAGAAATAAAAAACCTCGAACCCTGTCCTATTAAAAAGAGCTCGAATATCTTCTTCATGGAATCAAGAATATATTTGTTCCACGACTGTTTTTCTCAGAGTTTTTGAGAGCAATATATATTTGGATACAAGTACATGTTTATTTCTCTAAAATATTGTAACTGGAATTAAAATACGTGAAACGCGGTTCATTCGATCTCATCCCGATCTTGCAATACGCTTACACAGCACCAATTAGCCTAACGAGTTTATAATAACAATTTTATTAATTAATGATTTTCGCACCTCATTAGGGATTCGTGGGCTGATTAAGCTGGCGAGCATTAAGTCGTACAATGTTACGATGGAATATTCATGTTGTTCCGGTGGATAAGATGCGAACGTGTAACACACGAGCGAATAAACTTCCATAATTAACTTCGATATT
This sequence comes from Ctenoplectra terminalis, assembly GCA_019453375.1. Taxonomy (NCBI): domain Eukaryota; kingdom Metazoa; phylum Arthropoda; class Insecta; order Hymenoptera; family Apidae; genus Ctenoplectra; species Ctenoplectra terminalis. Next base: position 52,446 of record SMSQ01026153.1, on the reverse strand, counting down.
GATAGTTGGGAGGTAAAAATTGCATAGATAAAAAAAAGGGTCGTGTTTCCATATTTGCGCTCGTTTTCCTTTTATAACTTCGCTATCACGTTTCGGACGAACGATTATACCTTTCTGATACTTTAAGAGGCACTCTTAAATGCGTTACACGAACTTTTTGTTAACAAGTGGGCCCAAAAATGACCATCCTCTACCATCATTCTTTCGCGCATGTACAATTTCCGACCTCCTGTGATCTCAACGAAGCGAACATACTAATTTCCACGTAAACGTCTCTCTCGCTACGTGATGAAGTAACAAACCTTGGACACCCTAGAATTTTCTCCAAAAATAAACTGACCAGCGCAATTCATCCCGAGCTGGTTAATCGTCCAAGGTTGAAATTTAATAGATTGAAGTATTTAAGGTCGTACAAGAGTGGCGATAACATCTAACACGCGCAGCCTGTTATTTAGATAATCTCTCATCTGGACGAAACAGTTCGTCGGATGCATTGGGGTTTCACGGTCTGATGCGACGTAATACGGGTTTTGCTTGGAATATCCTTTTGAAAAGGATACAGTTGTTGGATGGAATACAAGCGAGGTTCGAAAATCAGCAGGAGCGTTAGACTATTTATACCGTGGTCAGTGGAACAGGAGACTTGATAAATTTATAAAAAATCAAGCAGTCTAGGTCTCATTGCGATGTATATTTTAATTCTCTATAGTCATATCAATTCTCTTTACTTATGACATAAAAAATTGTCACTGATTACAGTTTCTTTACTTCAATCTGAAATCTAGGAACGAATTTTCGTTATAAACATTTTTCATCGTACACAGCGTGGAATAAATTTATAAAAATAAAACAGCTACTGGGCCACGCAGCATCATTTTATTTTCCCATTTAAGAGATTCTTTAAGCCCTCGATATATTCCTTCCACCAAAACCGTACGCTACGAGGACACGAGGAGCAGATACTTCGTTTTGTGGGTTAGCCACGATAATAATAGGAGTCACGATTATTACGGTCACGAACCGGTGTATGATCGTGTATCCAGTGATCGAAGGCAGGCTGGCTGCTACTCCTTCTTGATCTCGCTGATGCTTGATCAGAAATATCCTGGTAATGTTCGTCGGGCTCGTCCTGACCTTTATGGGTTGCTTGGAATCGTGCCGATTCAGGTAATTCCGCTCGTAAGTATGGCTATCAGTGATAATGACTTGGAAGTATTATAATCCAGCGGGTAGAAATTGGTTTTCAGTGCTCAAACTTTCATCGGGTCAAGAGTACGGCCATGTGTCGCGTTTGGAAAAGTATTCAATGTTATCTTGCTTGTTTGTGAGAGTTTGCGACGCAGGATTCTACGAGACGTGCTAACGGGAGAACGCAGCTTGTGTTTTGTAAGCTTTATAGGTAAACAAAGCAAGCTCATGATAGCTACGTTACTAACGTTAGAATGGAACGATGAATTTTTGCAGATTTTCAGCATCTATTAATTAAAAATCTGATTAAAGGTTTACTTGTTTTGCTTTATGTATTTTTTCGCACATCCTTTGTTTCGATTTCTTTGGTACGAATACCTGTGCTTTTAGCGTTAACGGTTGGAAGTTATTTTTCTCTCGCAATACGTTATGCAAGGAATGATTTAATAGTGACCATTAAGAGAAACGCGATCTGAAATGAAATTAGTTTGGTTTCGAGCGCAGTTCATCGTGCTCGGTGCTTTCTTTTAATAAAGGTATATTACGGATTTTTTAATTACCCTCGGTAATAGATACCGATTGTAATGGTAAATACCAGTATTTTTCTCTCTATTAATTAATTTCGAAAACAATTAATCCAGACAGTTTAACGCGCAATAGGAACGGAGCAACAGACCATAAACCGGTGATAATGAAGTCAAACAGAGAATTATACATCCTGAGCAGTTTCAGTTTGGCGAACCCATACTTTTCCCTGAAAATGCTTCGATATTCTTCAACTCTCGGCCATAGGTATACGATCGGTGCATTAACACATGAATGATGATAGCCTCGAGGTTATGGCGTGCATACGGGACGCAGTTAAGTGTCGTGCCGTTTAATTGGCGTTTCATGATGATTATCGCACATTAAAATATTACACCAGAGATTGTTAATTCTCTTAAGGTGCTCCATATAAGAGCACCGTAAACGAAGTAACTGCGAGTTTCAAGTGTTTTAAGAGCACGAACTCACGCTGATGCTATTAAGGGCCGTCATTTTACCATTTATTGCACGAGAATCGTTTCTCCCTTTATAAACAAACATAAGATAGCTTTGATCTAATCCACTGATCTAATCGTAGCATTAAAAATGCATAAAAAAAATTTCTCTAACATGTACGCCATTCAACTATTAAAAGTTCAAATAAATAAAGTAGTTTCTGGTTCAATATTTTTTTTTACAAAGACGCTCGAAGGAACTGTAAAGTATATCCGTACTTTCAAACTTAAATAATATATATTCATACGAGTACAACAATTACCAGACTAAGGCTGACAATAACTCGTTCTTAGAGAAAGCGGTTGGACCACTGATCTTGTCTCTTTAATCTCAACTCTACTCTTCTCTGCTCTGTTTTTTGGTCTTATGGTATACAAAGTGTCGCATCGATGACTATACAACTACAAAAGGGATAATTCTTATCCCTCGGGTAAAAAAAAAAAATAAATAAAAAATATAGCTTATCATATTGATCCTCTGGGAATCGTAACTAAAGGATTAGTTCTCCAGCGGAACGTTAAGATCCAACAAGCGAACACCATCGAGTCCCACAAAAATTCCTTTCAGGATCCACCCCGATGTATCGTAGGTCCCATTTCCAGGTGCTACGTGGCATCAGAAAATTCTGTCAACGAATCTCGGCGGATCCAATCCGGTGGCGCTCATCATCATTAATCTTGAAAAACGTTGTTTCACCGGACCTTATGGCAACGGCGATTCTTCGCGTGTCAAAGAGGGCCGCCTCGCGGAAACGTCAGGACCGTGCATACGGAACGTGCAGTTGCAAACGCGTGCTCGTCAGATCCGCGATCTTGAGCGGAGGTACAAGCATAACGTAGTAGCGAAGGTAGCCAAGGAGTAGGTAGATACTTACTCGAGGAGGACAGCCGAGGCATTGACCCGCGCGCGAGCGGTTAGTCACGCATACGCACGCACTTTTGCACGCTTCTCGCTTGTATGCCAGCCTCCGTGGACTGCTACGCAGTCATGGTGTCCTTTAAGGAATTCCAGCTTTCCGCCGTGCGGGTATTCCTTCGTATCCTGACATTGGAAAATTGGAGAAAATGCTGATGATTCGCCATGTCGCGAAATTGTCACAGGAATTCGCGACGGTCGGATTCAACGCCACGTGTTCCTGAAAGGGCCGACATTGTGCGTGATACTGATGAAGGACATCACCTGACCCGACAGGTGTCGATTTTTATATTACATAATTTATTTATATTCATGCTTTTAGGGGTGAAATCACCGGCCAAAAATCGAGGGTTGAAATATTGCTAATTGTAATAATTAATTCTCTCTAAATAACAATTGAGCGAATGTTCCTTCCGATGCTACTTTAATGCGCTAAGATTGTTCCCTCCAACGAGGCGAAGACTGGTGTTTCTGGAACGCAGTTGGAAATCGGGTCAATCTCGCGAAACAGCTGCGACAATCCAATGATTGTCAATGAGTGTATGAAAATAAATACGGCGATGCGTTAGAATACTTTTTGTAGCCACTGTATGTCTCAATAAAATCCACCTATAATTCAGCGACGCCGATAAAACAAAGCTTGCAAGGAATAAAACGAAACGATCCTGGCAATTGTCTCGAACGCTTAAAATGTCTGTCGTGCCGCATTTCGCGGCCACGTTTCTTCGAGCAAACATTCTTAGCATTTTAATTCCTTTAAAATTGCGAACGCAAGGATCGCTCCGTTATTGTGGAGACTCGTCTGAGCGGACTCCGTGGCTGCGACTCTGTGTACAGAAGAAAATAGTCGCGTGCACCATACCAGAACGCACGTTCCGCCTATGAATAGGCAATGCAATGAGCGAAGAGGCGCCATGACTCGCTGGAGCCGGTGTCCTCGTGGCTTTGCCGTGGATTTGCACCGCGAAAAATCCACGTCGATGCTGCGTCGTTGATCTTCGAGCAGGCCATTAGTGGGATATGCGAGAACATGGAATTTCTGCCGTTCTCTGGGCTACATCGCGGGCTTGTCTTTATGATAGTGTACGATCCGTTTCGAATCGATTGTGCCCCGATCGTGTCGATAAAACCCTCAATCTGGGACCTTCTCAATTATGCCATTTCCTTCGCCCATGTTTCTCCCATTCTCCTGCTTGTACCTCGTTTTTCTACGGAACCCGACACCTCTGATTTGCTAAGTTCCTCTGTTTCTGTCCGATAATCCTGTTCAACGTGCCACTTTGAATAAATTCTCGTCAATTAAAATTTGGAAAAATGGTAATTACACGGATGCTGGTTGTAGTACCGTCGTTTTCTCAATTTTAAACGATGTCAACCAATTTTTTCATCGATCTTGAGAAGGAAAATGATACGCGTTCAGCGGTGAGATTGCGACCTGTTTCGATAAACAGCTCTATTTCCAAACTGTTTACGACTTATCAACGGACACCATTAATCAACTAATTACAGCACAGAACCGAATATTTTCATATTTACTATTTATCAATGACAATGTATTTCGATACCAGTTTGATACAATAACAGGATGCTCAGGACCTGCACGTATATTGGCATTAATGAGTACAGTATTGAAATGGTTAGGCCGGTGGATGTAGAAGTTGTTCGTGCGAGAAGAAAGAAAAGTTGTGAGCGATTTTGAACAATTACTCGGAGAAATGAAAACCATAGAGCGCTGTATGTCGGTGTGCTCCTTGGAGCTATTACGGCGAAGGTCGCATGAACTGGGGAAGTACAGTTGAATCCATAGAGGCGAGCACATTGTAAGCATCACGGTACTCGTAATGCTTCCCGTCGGCTGTTTGCTCGAGGTATCGGTTATCTCAGACCATGGAGAATGAAGAGAGAAGCGCTCGATGGAGGGAGCACGCGAATCGGGCAAAGAGGCGCCACGACTCGGTGCGGTTACCTCTATCCGCTTTGAATCCTCTTGAAAAATCGCCTCGATCGAGACCTCGGATCGTCGATCTTGACGACCATTAGCGGACTACACGAGAGTCCAGAGAAATTTTTCCGCCATGGCTCCACAGTTCTCTCAGCACGGTGGAATGCTAACCGACGCCCGGAAGTGTAGTTGATCTTCCATACCTGATCTTCCAGCGACCGAGAAAGAAGTCAATTCGCATTCCCCTTCGCCGGTGGAAAAACGCTTTCAGATATTTACCGAGGTGCTTGGTTCCTTGTCGTTCGTGAAACAGACTGCCTTCTTGCGTAACCTCTTCCTCCTCCTTTTTTTTTCCTTATTCTTTTTCACCGTCGACGAATCTTCGTGAGAGGCAATTCGTAGCCAATTAACGAGTCCTATTGAATGCTAATGCGGTGTTAATAACCGAGGAGGATGTGACGAAATCTGTGGAGACCCGTTCGTATCGGAGTCACGATATTGGGACCGAGGAACGAGCTTTAAACGTCGAGGATCGATTTCGGTATTGAGATCGTAGTACTCTTGGTCACGAAGCATACGAATATCTTTTGAGGTTTTGAAACGTGATCGCGTGAACGATCACGTTTGATAGTCTTTCTGTAACGTTTAACGGGACTGTGACCAGGGACGATTTCTTTTTAAAGTTAAGAAACAATGAACTTTTTGTTAAATCATATTTTATTCGTTTTAAACGGATAACCATTGAAAAGAACGAGAAAAAAATGAAAGTGAGTAACGAAAGAATTAAAATAATATTGGCTGTACTTCAAAAATTGATTTGTAGAATAAAATATGTCTGTTTATCGGATGGATTTTTTGCACGGTGCTGTGCGTTAAACAAAGAACGAAACGTAGCGAGAAAAAAGTGGGAAAAAAACACAGGGACAATTACCGAGGTCAAAGCGTCTGGAAGAAGTTGTAACATGAGTTAAAGAATCGACATGCGAGGCTCCGTGAGATTTTTCCGTCAAGAATAGACGAAACATTCGTTCCACGAAACACGATAATTGCTGGAATTAAGTAAACTGTAAATACAACTGCGGTGTGTGGAGTTGCATTCTCTTGGGATACCAAAATGGTGCACAGAGAAGTGTTCGCTGTGAGGCAAGAAAAGAACAAGAAGATCCTTCTTGGATGATAATTAAACCAGCAACAACTCTCTTTGGCGTAAAAGGCTAATCTACGATTAACCTAGCCATTTTTTCTGGCCACAACATAATGCTCGAGTTGCAGTCCTGGTAATTGTTCAGCATTTTTTACGTGTCCTTATCTGTGAATTAAGATCTTGCGGCAGGTACCTTCACCGCGTTGCGTATCTCTGCTACCGTAATTTCCACTTTCTAAAAAAATTGCGCTTATCTTTCGCACTCGTTGTCAGAAGTATCTAAATCTTTCATCGACCCTTCAACGACTAACGATTATTATATTTCTGTTATATAATGGACTGATTTTATTCGTTGCTTAGATTAGGTTGCCTTCAGAATTACTCTGTAGTCAGTTTCTTTTTTTCTTACGACAGAAGAAATTATAATTGATTACAATTATACAATTTATTTTCAAAACTTTGAACCAATAATTTTTATAAATGGACTGTCTGATATCGTTGCAAATAAAATTGAACGACACAGTGATAACTAAATAAAATGTTTTAAAAATATAGACACGTGAATATGTAACTTTCAAGTCACATGGCGCTATAGAAGATTAAGAAACAAGCACTATACTCAACCTATTCTGTTCTTCTAAAACGTGAGAACAAAAAACGTTCCCTGAGACCTCGAAGGAACAACAGTTTCAACCTACAACAACTCTAAATGGAAATGCTTGTACTTCTTAATGAAACGTTTGATGCCAAACGATATCTCGGCACGACGCCTTCGATGGCCGCTTTTCGCGAGGCCGTCACGCGTGACGACGAGCCGCGTGAAAAATCTCTCGATGACCTCGATCCAGGATGAGTACACACCAGAAGATGTTCCAGGACTTATGCACCAGGATCTCGGGTCCGTGTATCGATTACAGTATTCCGTGAATAGCTACCGCGGCCAGGACACAAGTAAGAAATTAAAAAACTAAAAAATACAAATGGAAGAGAAGATAAAGACGAGGGGTGGGAAAAGAAAAAAAAAAAAAAACAAGGGAAAAGAGCTAGCGACGCCGCTGTCGCGGTCCAAGAAAATAAATGTGAGATTGGATCTTGTCGGTCATCTTGTTGGCTTCGACTCGCTCGAGCGAGCAATGATCGAGATTATTTGAATATCGTCCAGTAAATACTCTCTCGGCAAACTGAAAATGACGGCCGTAAACACATAGTTGATGATCATAAGCAACCCAGACGAGCCTCCGCGTAGATAACGTTGTCAACAGAGAATTTCTTAACCAACGAAAGTAGCACATCCTTGACTAAAACTTGGTCTGAAAGCATCTGTGCGAACGTCGATCGTGGTATTCGAGGGAAATTGTTCTAAATCGTTCTTCGTGGCGAGTCTAGACTTTTTGCGGTACTGATTTACGCGTGTCTGACCAGCGGTGGCCGTATCTACTTAATTTATTGTTCCAGTTCGCGAAGCTGATACGAAGGAGACACGCGTTTCTCACTTTCCAAAATTTCTCTCGCATATTAAACGACGACGTATTATCCGATGTATGGATCTCGCGTCCTTAGTTAGGCTAAAAAGGCGGTTGCAATGAAATTCCGTCACTCGGGGCACAATTGCAGCCGGACAGGGAAGGTAACACTTTCCTCGTCGGTCATTTTCATACGCGCGTGCGTAGACCCTGCTGATTGTTAGTTGTTATCGCATTAAACATGACGCACGAGAGTCTGTGCAACGTGAAATGATACGTTGTTCCTCGGCGTGCAACAGAGACACGAGACGAATTACGACTCGGTTGTAGTCGTACCATGGACCGTCTAAACATAGAGCAGAGCGCTAACTGGATTTTTACCATGGTAATATCGACAAGTCGACGGTGGATCCGCGTAAAACGCTGAAAGCATCTGCGATAAATTATGCATTCAAAAATGCTCGCCGTGCTCGGTTTTGAATATTTCTAGTTCATTAACCCTGAACACGTGATGCTCGAATATCTTTTTAAAATATCAACCTTGTACGTGAGTTACGATTAATTCGATGTGCATTAAAATATTTTTTTTTAAATACGGAATGGCGCGGTTCTAGTATGTTATCGATGAAAAGATCACGTTGGATGTCTGTAAGAGTTTATAAGCGCTACAGCTTCGCGATAAAAGTCAGCTGGTCGTGGGCGTGGCTCATTTGCAATACGAATCCAGCGTGTAATATGAATCATAAGCGTAATAAAAGCGTGTAAATAACCTTGTCAATAGTCTCACTTACATTCGCCGACAAAGTGCATTTATCAATTTTATTGCATTAGAAACCGAAGAACTGTAATTTCGCAGAGGCTCCGATCGAGGGTTTCTTGTAAACGTTCGAGATAAAAATTAGCTCCGAAAATCCCGGGGATCGTCTAATGCTTGATTTACAATTATGATTCGATCGCGGTAAGATCAGGGCCGGCCGAATATTATTCAACACTCCTTAACTGGGTTCTTCGCGTCTGCATTCCAGTCCCAGTCACGCTCAAAAAAGCTGAATAACATTTGAATGAATTGTACCTGTAGCGTGACCGGTTACCAGTGGTAATTAAATCAATTTTGAGGCACGATTTTTGCCAGAAATTGTAAGTAAAATTTTTTACATCGACTTATTCTCTCAACGTTAAAAAGACCTCTTAACCAGAAGACTTCGGTTCCGATTTTCGAGTATTATATCCTGAGATTCTTTTTCAATTATAATTAAGCATATTTATCTGAACCAAAAAGTTGTTATATAAAACATGAAAGTTTCTCTATCGAGTAACGTCGATGCATATTGTCATCGACGTTTACTCAAATCTTGTAACGATCCTGAAAATGATTTTCCTTCGTTTTCCTAGAACTGGTACACTATAATCCGTTCCCGACGTGAGTGATTCGTGTCTTGATNTTTTTTTTTTTTTTTTGCGCAATTCCGTTTTTACTTCGCTATAGAAAAGCTTCTAATTTTAAGAAGAACGTATTTTCTTAGGATAAATTTAAGATATATGAAACAGCTCTTTTAAGCATATTTTTTCTCAAAATTAGTGAATTTCTTTAACGAAAGATGAAACACCAAAGGCTAAAGCAAGTTTGAAACTCTCCTTCCATTTCGTATAATTTCCCTGAATCTATAATTAGAAGCTCTGAACCACAAAATTCCATTTTTAAATAGCAAATAACTCAATTTCGTCGCGTACTATCTTTCTTGCAATCTTGGTACAACGGTTCGCCATCCAGTGGTTCGTGAAAGACATCGATTCCTCCGGACTGAGCCATTTGGTTTGTCGTTGCCTGGCAGCTAGTGTCCATTGTGAGATCGTGTGCCGTTATGAATCTCTAGTTATAAAACGGATCCTTCGTCTGCCGGAGTCCCATCTCTCTCCGTAAAGCGCATAACTGTATCTTTTCCACGGGCACACGTGCACCGGTGTGTCGTCGGAGACGGAAGAAGGAGGGCCGAAAAAAGAAGAAGGAAGAGAACGAATCCGGAATGACGTTCGGCACTCGGGACCAAGAGAAATCTAATTTACAGCTCCTTATAAAATGCCCTCCAGTCTCGTACGATTCTGTTGCACCGTTACGTGCTTCGATTCCTCGCATTTAGCTTGGCAAACGTTTATTTCCGTGAATTACATTTCTCGTGCGATTACGATTGCCTGCGTCGATGAAATTGAAAGAAAAATATTACCGGAGAAGATCGTCGAAATTTTGAGCCGACTCCAACATCTCGAGAATGCATTTTGAACATTTTAAGACGCCTGATACCTGATTTACATTTTTATGCTTTGCTAAATTGGAAAATTCTCTTCGCTATAATTCTTTGGTAGATACTTTAAGTAGCTAACGAAAGAATGTTTCAACAGTGACATCAAAGAATGTTTCGCACAAAAAATTGGGGATCCTACTTCGGTGTACTTTCTCTATATTCTTCGAATCGCGTTGCAAACGATGGAAAATTTGTTGCACAGACGAAACAACGCAGTTGGCGTCGCGCAACGGGTCGTGAGAACGTTTTCCCGGGACAAGGGGAAACGATTTCGCGTACAAAATCGACGCTTCCGCCGGCGCGGGTGTATCTTTGTTCTGGCCAACAGACAAAGGAACGTGAAGTCACTGTTGCATCGAGGGAATACTCGCATTGTGAACGAGGCTTTAGGAACTCCGCGGCTGGAATGTCGAGTCGCCGTGTGTAACGGGCATGGAATGCGCGAGAGGAAGTCGTGTGCGCTCGCAGAAATTCACGTTCGATCGGTTGAAATTCAGCCACGCCAGCCTGATTTCCCATGCAGGACGTGGACCGCGGCATTGCTACACGTGCTTACACCCACGTGACGAGTTTACACGGACCACTGGAAGACAATACATATACGTAGCGATCGTGTCCAAAGGTGGTCTCCTGTGATTTATAGGTATTTCGCAGAGTGTCTTAGAAAAGAGTGTACAGCGCATTGTAAATCTGGTCGAAGGAACAATTGTTGAAGAATATTTTGAGATTAAATGGAACAAATTTTTTAACGGCGGTTTAGTAAAGTAAAAAAGAAAAGAAGTCGTAATTTCAACGACAGAGAGAGAGAGAGAGAGAGAGAGAGAGAGTCGAATTTGGCATACGAGATAACGATGAACGGGGAACAGGACTGTTGTCATTGTTGCGCAACAGGTTTTAGAATGAATCGTTTATGCAGTAGCGGCGAGTTAGTGTGAACGAATCGTTATCTCATTGCTGGTACCCGATCGTTCATGGGTCGATTTAATGGGCCGTTCGCAGACCGTTTGCTCTGTTACCGGCAAAGCGATCATCGTCTGCTTCTTGCGTTTCGCCTTGAGAATCCTCTCAGACGCTTCCGGAAGCTGCTGGATAAATAACGTCTCGTAAAAACCGGGGAACCTCTGCCATCAGCGTAGATCGGCTTCCATCGATGCAAGAACGATATTCTGCTCGATTCGCTCGACCAGCAACAATGTACGCTTTGAATGCCGTTTTTCTCCTACATTTATGCCAATTACACGGTCCATTTTCACGTCTATCAAAACCGTTTCCCGTGAAACGCTTGAAATTACTACTCGAAGAATTACTCCATGACCACGACGACTTTTTAACGATATTTAATAACTGTAAGATCACGATTCTCTAAAACAATTTTCTGTAATTCTTGGAACAATAAGAGACCATCTAATTTATCATTACCTGCCACTTTACGAATCAGTCGCACACGTTTATCGTTTAAACAGTGCGAGAATTGTTTTGTCCTGCGTTCAAGAAGGATCTGCATAGGGGACAATTAAGCGTGGTTAAAATAATTCTGGTTAATTAAATGTTTTCAGTTGACGGACAGACGGTTGCGTTGGAAAGTCGGTTTCGTTCGTAAAACCGTGACTTTCTTCTAATTAATTCGACCGGGTGTCCCTGTTTCTCGGTGATTTTTCGCGACGAGGATGGAAACACGGAAATAAATGGTCATGTTTAATAATGGATCCGCTCGGGCTCGGGATCTCGTATGAAACGGTAACGGTGAACAGAATCGAAAATAAGCGTTCCCGGTGAGAGAAAAAAATGCAATGATGTAGCTGGTAATTGGACGGCGATAATTAACGGATGATAATAACGATAATGATTACGGCGATGACGACGATAATATGTGGTATCGTCGTATTATGCCTGTGCCTAGGAAAGTTTACGCGTTAAATCGCAGCGTTTCTCACATTTCTTTCAGTCAATCAACTAATTTATGGTTACCGTATCTTCTATTTTTTCAATGTTTAGATCATCTGGGAACCTGTTGCCGCGCACCAGCCTGTCTTCTCTAACAACAAATAATCGTGCACCGACAGGAAGAAGAGGAACAGGAAAAAAGATGTACCGAGTTGGATCAATGAGATATGCGTACGTTACGTTGCACGCGCTTTCGAGATAATAAATATCTTGTCATTTATCGTGTCAACTGATTATGGACGGTGAAACGTTACCGATTACCATTTTCAATCATGCCCAAGACAGATCGATTTACGATTTCAGTGATTTTATTGCGGGTACTAAATTGAACGTCAACCAAGAATACTGTACTTACAGTAGTAACCTGAATCGTGAGAATTTACAACGAAGATTAAGAATTATATTGAAAATAAAATTCTTCGATGTTGTTTAAGAATGTCTCGATACGTATAAAAAAAGATATTACGATATCTTGACTGGTTTGATGCGAAAAAAAAAAGAAAAATAATTTCCAAGTATCGCTGATTTTTCGGATTGTTAATCCGAACTCCCGATTTAAGAACCGAAGCGAACGCTGTTTACCGCGGCAATTAACGAGAAGGACTTTCTTATTAACTTTCCTCGAAGAAGAGCGTCACGGTGAAACTTTTATGCGACCGTGGCAGAGAATAGAAAAAGAAATTGTCGCGTGCCGGCAGGCTTCTCCAATCGTCACGGTCTATATATTCATATTTTTAGTTTTATTGCTCGAAGAAGCATGTCCAGGTGGATGACTGCTGCGTTTGTTTAAACGTATCATCGGTTCAGGGGTATGATATTAGTTTCTAATAATTTAATCGGTAATTTCTTGACGGACGTTTACGAGAAAGTGATCAATTCATGAAATGATATCGTCTCGGATCATTAAACGCGAAGAATTAAACGAGCTGAAATGCACTTAATTCCACGAGATGTCCCTGAACTACTTTCCACCCTGGAATGCAAGGAAACTATCAATTCAAAGCGAGTGTTTGAGAAACGGAAAATGCAATTTCATCGGCGATGGTGAGAATGTTTACAGTAAGGAGCGCGACTTTGAAAGTCTGATTAAAAAAGTAGAGAAACTAAAAACAAAAAAATATATATATATATATATATATATATATTACCAACTGGTTTCTCCCTGTTTTAATTACAAGAAAATCTACGGGCGTGCGAATACGCGAAGTTCAAGTACCTCAGAAAGTGATTGTAATCTAGCTCGAAATCGTATACAGAAATTTATCATCGTTACACCCGTTATTTCATATCCGGATTATTATAAACGTAATTGATGCGTGTTCATTAACTTGCCTCCTGATAATTTACATTCCTAGATCTCGATTGCGTTGTATACGACGCAACGCCTTGATAGAGTGGTTTCACTCTTTCATTTTTCTTTTTTATAATCGCGTTTAATGGAACTTGTTCAGTCGCTTCGATTAAAGTTTGTCGTGCACATCTTCGATCTGAATTAGGCATAGTATTTTTTTCTAAGCTCAATGCCACAAACAGATCGGCGAACGTATTGGAAAAGCTTAATCAACACTATTGCTTGCAATTAAAAGTAAAACGTGTTTTGAACTTAGCTTATCGCTCTAATTAGAATTGGAAACGTACCGCGGTTGTACTCATTTTTTTTTTTCGTTTTGCATTAACTAACGTCAGTATAAATTAAGCAAAGACTCATTTTCTCCGATATGGTAAAGAAATCGCGTACGTTAGGTTGCGCGAGGTAGCGGAAGTTCTCAGGGAAACAGTTCGATGTTCTCGAAATATGAATTATTTTCTTATCTTCTACCTGTTGAATCACCTATCATGCGAAGTATCACTTTGCAAGAATTCCTGTACTTTCGATCTCTAATAACGTCGATCAAATGAGTATCAAAAATTTCATTATTCATACAGTGATTTCACTACATCATAATATCAGATTGAGAAGATATCGTGATACATTTCTCTGCGAACAAAATCGTATCGTTACCACTTTCTACAATCGTTTAATCGGCACGATCGTTATCTCCTCTTCTTATATCTGTAATTATAAGCAGTATAAAGGGGGCAATTAATATTCTTTCATTAGCGGGAGTGTAACAGTTTGCAACCCCGACCTAATACACCGACTACACCGCTGTACAGGGTGAAACACGTGAATTGGATCAGCTAAATATGTATGACATTTATGAGTACATAGAAAAATTGTTTAGAAGATTCTTACATTATTGTAAGAGATAAATGGAGCGATTAAATCTCGGATATTTATACAAACACATATTTCTATAAACATTCGCGATCCAAAGTCTAAAAATTCATCCGTATTTCTTTACATCAAATTATATATATATATATTTCTTTGTATGCTTTCATAATAATAAAAAGACACGCTAATGATAAAAGGAAATGACTACCACAATCTCCTATTCCGATCATCCAAATGAAAAATATTTTATTCTCAAGATCGTTCATACTTCCTTAAGCAAGTAAAAAGTTTCTTTTCTATTATTTCGCGTATCCCTATGTTTCTTCGTACATCCATAAATACTATTTACGCGATCCACCCTATGTGTTAATGAGTTTGTGCTGTTTTCATAAGCAAGAGAAGGGATCGAACAAGTTTCAACCAATACTCCCGCGATCGTACCTTTTCTAAGCCCTTTCCGTGATCTTAATCCGACCTGCTCGGTTCCGCAGGTTTCTCCCTTTAATCGATCGTTCTGCCAGTCGAAATGCGTGTCCTGATCGAAACTGTGCATCTTACGATTATCGTTCCGCGGTGTAGCCTGACCGCGGAAACGGTTTATTAGCATCAGAAGGCATTAAATCGCATCGGTACATCGGATACAACGTAAATTGGTACCGAGTTATAAGTTGCGCTTAACGAGTCACCGTCGAGGAAGTCCTCCTCGTGCTCTGTGAAACGGATTACATTACGGTTGCACGAGCACGGCGGAGGAAAAAGTGGTCGCTGCGTATTCACGTAAATTGGTGCGTATGTCGGTTAATAAAATCATTACACTGAGACGGAGAATCTATGGGCACGAAATCGAACCACCGTTATTCCTTCAGGATGGACATCGATTGGCTGATTTACTCGAACCCGGAATGGCAATCGTTCCTATTATCGGTGACTTTATTCGACCCGAAAGAGGATGTTTGGATCTATTAAGTAGGAACAAAACTTCTGTCGGTTTAAATAATTAGAATATCGGATCTATTTTCAACAACGATCGCTGATAGTCGGACGGTTAGGTTCATATGCCAATATTCTAAAACATAGTTCCAAAAGTATCTGATCTGAGAAGTATAATTCTCTTTTCTATGTATCCTAATTTATTAAAAAAGTTGCGATAATTTTAATTATTTAAAAAGTTACAAGAATGTTAAAAAGAAAACATTACTGGGAAATAAACTCTTAAATGTTTCTGAGAAACAGAGATTCTTCTTCGCAAACCTATAATTGTTCGCGTAATACTTTTGCGACCAACTGTATCAAGTTCTGTTTCTCCTTTTTTGGCAAGACAAGCTGCTTCGGTCAAGTCTAAACTGTGACAAGAATAGTTTGATACGTAAAATGTCCTTGATACCGATCGACGTCGTCCGGATAAAAAACTTCATCGGATGATTAATTGGTCACCGTACAGGAAAATGTCCCTGTTTGAATTGACGATGAAAACGATCGTGTAAGAAACGCCTAATTTATTATCCACGACTACTCCTGTATCATTAATTTCTCCAAGCCTAAATAATTACTCGAGTTCGCGTCACCGATTCGCACGAGTTTTGCGTGTGCACACCCACGCGGTTGCGCAACACCGGTTCGCTGAATTATAAGTCACCAATGCACGCCTAACAAAGAAACTATCTGTCAGAGCGACAGGGTGACGATGTTAATTAAATAGGAGTAGAGAGTTTAACCGCGTTTAATATCTCTGCTAGGATCCTCTCTGTCGGACGAGAGAACCTTCGCCAAAGTTTCTTTGTCCCACGGAATATTTCATAATTATTATTCATCGCGAACAGATCGTGGAAGAATAATAGTCCCGATTCCACGGCTTGTTTTTCGAACAAACTCATTTCTCGATGCAAGGGTTTTCATTGAGGAGAACAATGGTACTCCGGAGTGTTCCACGGTTGTGTATGCAACAAACTGGAAATAATAAGCCGGTGTAATCGTTCGCGAGAAAACGTGGCGAGTGGTTTTACGTCAAATAAAAGAAAAAAAAAAAAAAAAAAAAAAAA
>SMSQ01026153.1:3541-35958 GCA_019453375.1 Ctenoplectra terminalis | reverse complement strand
AAAAAAAAAAAAAAAAAAAAAAAAAAAAAAAAAAGAAAGAAAAAATGGTATTCTATAATTGCTATAATTGGTAGAAAAGTAACGATCGCCAGTTTTTTGCGACAAACATGAGCGCATTCTCGTGCGCTGGTTTATTAAGAGAAGCTCCTGGCACGCGTGCATACGTGTGCAAAGGCTACGTGCCCTGATTCGTAGTGGTTGCGTGTTCCTTTTTACAGTCGGCAGTGTGTGAATGAAATTGCTCGTCTCGTTAAGCTTTTTTTTTTTTTTCACCGTCGAAAATGCATTAGAGGCATCGTCAGACTCGGACAGATCCAGAACCGGCGTTTCCTTAAAGGGACGCAGCGAGGAAGTTGAAACGAGATCCTGTCGTCGTCATCCTCGGGAAAATGTTTCACAAATAAAGAACATTAATGTCCTGTGTTCTCGTACAAGAAGAAAACTTGAATACTATGTTCTGTTCGGTATCGGTAACACGTTGAAGATCCAACATCTAATTTCCGATCTTCCAAGGTCTAATCCTCCGAGAAATCCTACCCTCGCGGATGTTCGAACGTTGAATTTCAAAATTTTCAATGTCTCCCATCGTTTACTTCGCGAGATCAATTTGAAAAAATACCAAAGAAGAAGAAGAATGCAAAGATGTTACCTGAATTTCCTCGGAGTCACACGTGTTCCGCGTTCAACTGTCCCGGTGCATGGTTTGAGTAGCACGTGAAATTAAATTCATTCACAGGAACAAACACGATGAAGACGAAGATGAATTTTCATTGTCGAAATTGTGTACAACTGCCACGATTTCCGTTCACCGAGCCCTCGCGAGAAAAGAGACATTCGTTGACGCGATCCGCTCTTTAAGACGACCGGAGGTTTACTGACACCGGCGCCTCCACCTGCTCGTAATGTAAGCCAGGTTTGAGTTTATCCTGTGATGCGTCACGTAGAGGGGCAGAAAGGACAAACGTGAAGAGTATGTAGTCGATATTCAGCCGTTTTCTTACCGTATGCATGCAGAATAAGCACGAGACGGACATCGAGTGGTAGAACTAGCTTTCAGAATGAGCAATCTTCGCCAATGACGCGAGACGACTGCAACAGTTATTGCACGGTTTCAACGTTGTCAAAGCGATTCAACTCTTGAACAGGAATTCGCGTTGCCTCAAACTGGTCTTTAACGATGTTTTTAATCACGTTTATTCGGTTCGCATGACGTTCTCCTGAGAAACCAAAATGACGAGAGAAATGTAATATTTCGAAAAGAAGGGGACAACGCGCTATCGTAATTATCAAAACGAAAGAACATTTTTAAGAATAGTTTCATATTTTACGAACGTACGTAACTATTCTACTCACATTTTTCTGAAAGCTAGGCTGTAATAGTGAAATGGTAACTGTTGTATAACAAAGCGATAAATTGAATAAAAAAAAGCATATTTTCAATTTGATTACGCGACTACCTAGTCGGGTACTAAATATTACCGCGAGACGTCGCGTGTTTCCATCGTGGTTCACAGACTGGCGGGAAATTTGTAATATTGTTTACAGAAGGTGGCGCTGCTGAAGCGAAATACCGATCGTGGCAATATCAACTACGGCAACGATACAACAGATTTCTGTGCGGAATCGGTAACGTTGGAAGTGATACAAAAATGATGGGAGCTTCAGAGTGCATAAATTGTACGATATAAAATCACGGATGAAGTATGTAATAAAGTAGGATTGAACGTTCCTATTAACTATACCACTTGTTCCTTCGGAAGACCGTGGAGGACACGTTTCTCGTGGAACGTGTCAACAAAAGATGTATATTCAAAAACGACTATCAGTGATGTCTTTAAAGCCAGCACAGATATATAATTTTATCCCATTTTAACTTTGTATTTGAAAGATGTTTATTGATATATTCTGTACGATTTAGTGTTCTTTAGCAGTTTTCAGTGGTTTCAAAAAGTGAACTCTTATGCAATATCTATTTTAATGACGAGTGTTTTAACTCAATAATGGTAAGTATAATATATACTTTTCATGTTTCTTTAAACAAATTCTTTACCACAGATTTAATTAACTCGGTGAAAAAATTAAACGAGTGGCAAAAAACATTTGGTGATTCTTCTGATATTAGTTTCAAGCACATAACCAATGTTTTACTATAATTCGTTCAAAGATTATAATATTCTGATTAAAAGAAATTATTACTTGTTTAAGTTCTTCTAATACCGTGAAAGTATATTGTATTCATATGAAGATCTGATAGTTCGAATCGTAATTCTTGTTGTCGAATATATAATCTAGTTTGGTGCATACGGTGTCTTATGGACCAAAACATAAGGGTGTCGGATTTCATCGAGAACGTTTCTGTTGCCAGCACGATCGTTTATCTTGATATTAGTTCGCCGTTTTCTGCATTGCACATGTTTCGAAGTCCCGTTCTTGGAGTTAAATCTATAAATTTGTATAAATTTGTATGAATTTTTATTCCAATCGTTCTATCATCATTATAGCAACGATAATATTCTTACCGTTCTCTCGCAATGATCTCGTTAATATTCCACTTAAATTTTTTCGCCCAACATTCTGAACAAAAACTTCATCGCGATTGTTCCCATCTTCTGTACCAAATGCCAACGACCAATCATCGATACATTATTGTCAACTATTCCGCTTGTATTGCTCTATTATCAGATATATAATTATTTGTAATTAATTTACGCAAAACAAACTCATATTTTCGTACAGAAATTTTTCCAACTATTTGAAATAATATTTATGTATACATCTTTCTATGTTTCTTAGTATTTCGCGGGCAACTATCCGTCTTTGTTTAAAAGAGCTTGTGCAATAATTTCAGCCAGTCACAATCGTCGATAGGTGGTACTGCAGACATAGGGTTCGCTTCGCNATCTTTCTATGTTTCTTAGTATTTCGCGGGCAACTATCCGTCTTTGTTCAAAAGAGCTTGTGCAATAATTTCAGCCAGTCACAATCGTCGATAGGTGGTACTGCAGACATAGGGTTCGCTTCGTGTCAATAGCTCTTGAACTTTGTTCGTTGCAACAATGTTTCTGTGTCGCTTACAATAAATATATATACCATTTATTACATATTTTATTATTTTACGCGTGGTGCTTCGCAAACACAAAAAGACCAACGTGAAGCAAGAGAGGAACCATTAGGTGAGATATTTCGCGATAATTCTATTCTTAATCATAAAATAGAAAATTCTATCGACGTCCTTTAACGTTCCCCCGTATCAATTTTTCTATCGATCTGGATCGCGAATTAAGTTTGATTTTTCTCATTGAAGAACATATATTTTCTATCGAATAAATATATTCGAGAATATATTTTCTCGACGGATTCTGAATCCTCTGTAATTCGCTCGTATATTTCTGTTACAGTAATATCTTCTTCTGTGCGATCGAGTGAGTTGTCATTCCAATTCTCTCCATTTTGATGAACTCGCAAAAATAATCAAGCAAGGAGGAGCAAGAGCGTCAACCGGGTAAGATACTTAATTTTTCCTAAAAAAATTCAAGAGAGCATAACTTTTTGTCGCATCAGTCTCTTGGTGTATCTAAATTTTCATAAATTCGTCGAAGCGTAAGAATAAATTTTTCAACGACCGTTTGAATTTCTTTGTGGGGGAAAGGGGAGAGGGTTCGTTTTCTTCCAGAATCTGTCGAATTTGAATTCGGCCAATCACGGTCGCTAATTCAGGTTGCGCAAAGGGATACTGCGGTTGTTCTTCAGTTTTCTTCCGGATTTTTTCGCGAGTGTATGTGCTTTTTGCTAAGTGAACATAAATTCGATTCCGCGTTGTATAAAATTGTATTCCGTGTGCTCCGAATGTTAAAAAACGATAGAAGAGCTGAAAAGAAACACGAATTTCTAATTTTCAACCCTGTCGTTCAACATTTTCTTCGGAGTTCCGTGAGTTTAAATTTTACATGCACGCGCCGTAAGATATTGCTCGATACTTGACTTTTCGCATTCGCTGTCGTTTTTAGCGTGAAAATTTTTTTTAATTTCGATTTATCAGAATATTTTCTTTCGTACTTTCGATGCTTTCTTTTGTATACTT
Organism: Ctenoplectra terminalis; assembly: GCA_019453375.1. Classification (NCBI taxonomy): domain Eukaryota; kingdom Metazoa; phylum Arthropoda; class Insecta; order Hymenoptera; family Apidae; genus Ctenoplectra; species Ctenoplectra terminalis. Next base: position 31,877 of record SMSQ01026153.1, on the reverse strand, counting down.
GTTTATTTTATACGAATAAAATAAAAATTTGAAAACACTCGTCCGTACTTAATTGCTACGGGGGTCACAAAGTGACGCCCAAGGATTTTAAAGTTGCTCAATATTTTCGGCCAATCGCGTTCGAGCATTCATTGCTTAAATTCGAATCTCTTGTAGAATAGCTTGAAGCGTTCTAGTTTTAAATTTTCGTTTTGAAGTTAATCAAAAAGTATTTGCATAGTTAAAATGTTAAAAAAGTGTGAAAAGAAAGCATCGAGAACATTGTGTAGTAGTTTTTGACGAAAATTTGTAATTAATTTCGGAGAAATGTGAGTCGAAATTTTTCTTCTTCCCGACTTATAAATCTTACTTTGATTTTTTGAATAATTTGGATCTTTGCAATACAAATTCGATAGAAAACGTAGTCGTATATAATATTAAATTATTTCAAATTTAAGTATCAATTTTTTTGAATTCAATTTAAATTTTTTTAATTAGTTTAATTTTTTAAACTGATTTGAAATCGAATCAATATTTTGTAATGAGAAATTTAATTTGCTTTTTTTTTGAATAACATTGATCTGAAAAATCAAATATTTTTAAATTATAATCGAAAATTAAATTTTGTTAAAATTTACATACTTTTGAAGTCTTTTTACAAGTTGATAACAAATGCTTTTATTTTTGTTTAGAATACGAATAAAAGCAATAAACTTGAAGTTAATAAGAGCGCAATAAAATAAATGAGGCGCTGTAAAAGCAGCAGATTTGCTGGCAGAAAACTGGGCCACATTATTGGAGCAAAATGTAAGTACATCAGAACTTAAACATTTTATTAAAAGGAAACATAAATATGTTTTATGTATTTTAAAGAAAATATGTATTATTTTACAGATCAGTCGACTGTTAAAAAAATTTAACCTACTAATAAAAACACGACTTACAAATATTTAATAAACAACACTTAACGAGCAATAAAATACAAAAATTTATAAATGTGGAGCAAGACTCTACTGAATATTCTTCAAAAATAAAACAATGTAAGTTAATTTTAATTTGTAAAAAATCTTATAATTAATATTCGTTTTAAAGGCTGTTAAATAGAACAGATTTTTAAAATTGTATGTCCTTGATTTGTTACAGAGCAAGAAATATGAAAAGCAATATTAACAACAAACGATATATAAACAGATGTACTTTTCTTGGGAATAATCTGAACAATAAAACTGTAAGTATATATGCATCGCTTAAAAAATTAAATAAATTAAAATTAAACATTTCTGCAGCACTTATTTAACAAAAAATGTTCTTTCTTTTGTTACAGAATTTAACTTTAACAAAATGTGAAACAGTGAAAACAAAACAAAAACATAATATACACTCGTCGACTGATATTCTTACATTCATCATTATATCCGGAAATACTTCACTTCGGACCAATTGGCTCAGCGAATTAAAATTGGTAAGTTAAATTTCTTTTACCCATAATATTCATAAAAATTGTAATATAATATATAATGAAGAATTTAAATTCCTGGTGTTCAGGATAACTTCAACTTCTTCACTCCACTCCACTACTTCAACCCACGTCCCTTACAACCGAGGACCTGCCTACTACAGATGTCACCAGGTTGCCAGCGTTCAGGTGAAAGAAGTAGTCATCGGGGTGGTGAGCGACAAATATTTTATTTTTTAAAAGTGAGCATAATGACACACGAGTGGATGTGAACTCGTGAAAGAAATGGTTAGGAATTATATTTGTATTGTTTTATATTTTATATATTTCTTAACTCAGGCTAGGGTCTTCTTGTCTCTTTTTTTTTCATTAGTATGTAGAGTAGAAGTCGGATGACCCTCCGACTTCACGAATCAAATATTGATTTCAAATTAATTTTTGAAGTAAATAAATACTTTCATTAATTATAACAATATATATTTCGAAGATACAAAATATATATAAAAGAAATATTGTTTCAATACTTAAAAGTATTAAATAAATATATTCAATACTTTTATATCATATATCACAATATCTATAAATACGTAAAATCATACATATTACAAATATATATTTTCATGAGCAAGAAGGCATTTCGCGATGGTTAGATTCCGATATCGAAGTAAAACATTTGCATTTATTTTTTTACATGTTAAATTATTTACTTCGAAACAGAGTCGACCAAGGATGTTAAATTAATTAATCAAACTTATTTCGAGCAACTAAAGTTTCAATTTTTTCAAGTAGAGTCTTTTTATATAATCAATCATTCAATTTATTATAAAATATAATTTCATTAGAGTTTGAAATAATTCAATTTAAATATACATATATTTTTCAAATAATCTTTTCTTTTTAATCGATGAAAGAAATATTTCGTTAGTCCGTTACCTTTGTTACTAATCATTTTTTTAAGTATAGGATTTTCAGCTAAAGTAAAAGGTACGTAACATTTCCTGTGCCCGTACTCATTTTTAGCCTGAACTCATCGGCTCAACCAGGTGTGAGTCGTATGGGTTAAGGCAAGGGGTACGGTTTAGCTTTAAGACATGTCTCGGCGACTGACAATGCGTAGCGTATCGTGCACGACGTACATTGCACTTACGTGTGTGTGGTTAGGTTAGTGTGATGTACGTCGGTAACAATTTATATTTTTAAACAAAACAATTTAAAGAGAGTCGCAAAGCACATTATTGCGAAACAATTCGCAAACTATTTTAAACTCAAATAAAAATGAGATCAGAAATATTGATCCGATGAAAAGTATCATTACTAAACACTTCATTACAATATCTTCCAATAAATTGGAAAAAAATTATACTTAACTGAAAGCGTTTCATATAAAAATATTATATGAAACAGCATGATATGAAAAGAATATTTAATATTCAAGAAAAATTGTATATAATTATAAGTACATATTTAAAGGAATGCAATATTAAAGTTGCAATTCCTATTATTCTCGATTATACACGAGATTAAATATCACATGTTATTCATAAGATTATTAAATAAATCTTATATGAAATTTAATATATTATTAGAATTAATAAAATTATTGAATAAATCTCTCCCGAGATTAAATATCATATATCATGATAATTATTCATTAAAAGTATCGCAATGTGCGCTACCTTGTCAGTCGATTTCAGTAATTGGTACGTACTTTTAGAGTATGAATGTTGTATGCTATGAACTCGGGTGTCGGAGGCGTCCCGGGACGTTCTCTCTAGTTTAGGTTTATGCACCCGGGTTTCTGTGTGAGAACCGTGGAGTGAGGTGTGTTGGTGTGAATGCTTTTTGCAATTTTTTTAAATATAGGGAGAGGCAGGCAGGTAACATATTTCTGGTGTGTGTGTGTGATATATAGATATAAGTAGGAAGGGCCAGGATTGGCAGACTGATCATTTCTCTTTCGGGTAGGGTTGCAAATCGTATGAGAAGTCTGCACCTGGGATTTAGTTAGAATCAATTGATCTGGTTAATTGATTCTAAATTAATTCTGGTGTCTCCTATATCGTAAGTGGCTTCAGGCCGTGACGAGTAATGTAATAATTTATTTCAGAAATCTCTGCCCAAAAATTTCTATTTTCGTTGTCTCTATCGAGCTACTATTTAATAATTGTTACTTGTAATATAATTTCACGTTTTCTTTCCACTTATTTATTTACTTTTTCTTCGAAAATAAGAAATTTTAAGCAGAGCAACGGGGCAATGCCCGAAGAGAGAAGAGGCTAAGGCCGAAGACCTGTAAGGATGGTGTTCCATTTATGCATGGAGCGTCATTCTTTAAGTTTATTTTAATAATTTTTTTTTTTTATCTTATTTTAATATTGTCATTATGCTCACTGGGTTTTGCACTATGTTATTGCCAGCATGTACATTATGATACAAATTTTCATAAATTTTTATGAAATGTTGTTACATAAAATGTATTTTAAGCCACTGACTTTCGGTATCTTATTTTGATGTCATTATCATTTTATTTTTTGCGGTACTTGTAATACAATACGCGGAAAATTAAAATGAGTGTCATTGAAATGAAACACTGAATGTTTATGAATCAAGCAAACATTGTATCGTTTGTACGATGAGGGGTTGGAGTATTTATTAGAATATTTTATATTATGTTTTTTTCTTGCGTGCTGGAAATACATAGTGGTTAAGTTCAACTGAATTTTGCAATTGTCACTCGTGGCAGTTGCAGGCGCGTTCGCGTTCGCGGTTTCATTTTTATGAATACGTAGAACTCTAAATGCGCCCTGTGGAGGCTGCTTGGGTTTTACTCTTTTTATATTTTTTTTTCTCTTTTTTTTTCTTTTTTTTTCTTTTTTTTTGCTAATTTTAGTAATATTGACTACTTTGATTCGTAATTTTAAACGATCACGTAAATAAAACTAGGATTGATATATTTACGGACCAAAAGAAAATTTATGATTGGTTTATATGATAAATGATAATGCAGAAAGTCGTAAATATGAATTAGTATTTTCTTCATTACAAGAAATCTTTTTTTTATTTTTATTTTTTTTTTCTAATTGTTTTGAAATAGTCAAATAATATTTCCTATCTTTTTTTTTATTTAATTATCTAATACTATTTATCAAATAGTATTTTTTTTATCATACATCGCAACGTTTCAAATTTTATGCAAGTTTCTTTTACTAATCACTGTTTGTTTGTTTGTTTCAGGTTTTTATCATCATTTAAATTTATGTCTGTTGTTTTTAATAATTAATTTTTTTCTGTTTCAGATTATATTACGTTTATTTATTTATAAGATTTATTAACGTGTTCTGCTTTCTGTTTCAGGTTGACGTCGAATTTTTTTTTTTATTTTTCATTTTTATTTTTACTTGTAGTTATAATTTGAAAAATTATTCATGTTATTAATCGAAATGGTTTTTTGGTTTCAGGTACAAACACCTGCCGTGTGGTATTTCAATCTACATATTATATTATTTTTTTAATACGGATAATACTTGTAATTCTTGCGTATTTAACTTTTTAAAATATCAATAGAGTAAATGGCCTTTTATCGTACCTGTGAATTTTTTTAACAAAAAGCTTTTAATTATATAGACTTAAATTTGAGAATACGCAAGAATTACTATATTTTTTTCTAATAATAATGTATATTTATCTTCCAGATTATCTGACTTATGGAAGTCATCAACTTGTAAACCTCTTTGTTATTCGTTTTGGTTGTCCACCTACTCTCGTTTTCCTATTTCTTCGTGTTTGTAATTTCGAACTTCCACGACCTTCGACAAATCTTTCCTTCGTCTCAACTTGACATTGTCCTCTACCTTGTCTTTCGTTCTCGAATTTTTGTTCGTCATTGTGCTGGTTGTATTTTCACTTATGTTGCCTTGAATTCCATTTCGTCGCTCCTAAATCATCAACCATTTCTAATTCCTTAATTCATCCAGAAAGTAAATAGTTTTCATACATCTATATCTTGAAAAAGTGAATACTTAATAGGTAGGAATTAATACTTTAGTCATTGCGTTGCGTATATTAATTTTTAAAATAGGTAGGAATTGATACTCTAGTCACTGCGTGCGTATATTAATTTTTTAAATAGGTAGGAATTGATACTCTAGTCACTGCGTGCGTATATTAATTTTTTAAATAGGTAGGAATTGATACTCTAGTCACTGCGTGCGTATATTAATTTTTTAAATAGGTAGGAATTGATACTCTAGTCACTGCGTGCGTATATTAATTTTTTAAATAGGTAGGAATTGATACTCTAGTCACTGCGTGCGTATATTAATTTTTTAAATAGGTAGGAATTGATACTCTAGTCACTGCGTGCGTATATTAATTTTTTAAATAGGTAGGAATTGATACTCTAGTCACTGCGTGCGTATATTAATTTTTTAAATAGGTAGGAATTGATACTCTAGTCACTGCGTGCGTATATTAATTTTTTAAATAGGTAGGAATTGATACTCTAGTCACTGCGTGCGTATATTAATTTTTTAAATAGGTAGGAATTGATACTCTAGTCACTGCGTGCGTATATTAATTTTTTAAATAGGTAGGAATTGATACTCTAGTCACTGCGTGCGTATATTAATTTTTTAAATAGGTAGGAATTGATACTCTAGTCACTGCGTGCGTATATTAATTTTTTAAATAGGTAGGAATTGATACTCTAGTCACTGCGTGCGTATATTAATTTTTTAAATAGGTAGGAATTGATACTCTAGTCACTGCGTGCGTATATTAATTTTTTAAATAGGTAGGAATTGATACTCTAGTCACTGCGTGCGTATATTAATTTTTTAAATAGGTAGGAATTGATACTCTAGTCACTGCGTGCGTATATTAATTTTTTAAATAGGTAGGAATTGATACTCTAGTCACTGCGTGCGTATATTAATTTTTTAAATAGGTAGGAATTGATACTCTAGTCACTGCGTGCGTATATTAATTTTTTAAATAGGTAGGAATTGATACTCTAGTCACTGCGTGCGTATATTAATTTTTTAAATAGGTAGGAATTGATACTCTAGTCACTGCGTGCGTATATTAATTTTTTAAATAGGTAGGAATTGATACTCTAGTCACTGCGTGCGTATATTAATTTTTTAAATAGGTAGGAATTGATACTCTAGTCACTGCGTGCGTATATTAATTTTTTAAATAGGTAGGAATTGATACTCTAGTCACTGCGTGCGTATATTAATTTTTAATATAGGTAGGAATTGACACTTTAGTCACTACGTGCGTATACTAATTTTTAAAATAGGTAGGAATTGATACTCTAGTCATTGCGTGCGTATATTAATTTTTAAAATAGGTAGGAATTAAAACTCTAGTCCTTGCGTGCGTATATTAATTTTTTAAATAGGTAGGAATTGATACTTTAATCTGTGCGTGCGTATATTAATTTTTAAAATAGGTAGGAATTGATACTCTAGTCATTGCGTGCGTATATTAATTTTTAAAATAGTCATAGCAATGGGCCCATTAGATTTCATTAGGTAAAACTTAGTACTCAAATCAATGCGTTGAAAATGATAGCTTTTAAGTAGGAAGGTTCTTCGCTTCAATTTTTAGATAAGTTGGTATTAAGAACAAGTCACTAAGTCAAATCTTCCAACTCTCCTTCCATAAATTATGAAATCTCTATTCAACTAGAAAGATGATTGTGTTAAGCATTCGTTACGATTCTTCATCGTTCTTCGACTTCTCGTTCTTCGGTTCTTCATCCTTAGCTCCGTTTCCGGGTAGGCTAGAGCCTTAATCCATTCGTACCACTTTTACAAAAAGTGCATTTCCACTTTGTGTAAACGTGTAACAAGTGGATTCATTTTTTTTTTCTTTCTGTTTTAACCCATTCGAAACTATGCCCAAAATATTTTCTATAATATCAAAATTATTCATAAGTATTTTCTTCTCTTAACTATTCCATATTAAAGCATTCCCTTTCATCTACTAAATAATATAAAAATATAAAAACTACCAGAATTAAAATCACATTTTTTCTCTATAATCTTCAAACAGATATTGAAAAATAAAACAAATAAAATATCTGAAAGTGAAACTTCTCGTCTCACACACTTCCATTCATTATTTCATTTTTGTAAGATCCTATCTCACACAGAACCGCTTTATCGAATTCGAATGGGTTAAATGCATTCTCAAGTTCAATTTTACTTCAAAAGGTCGGGAGGATGGGATCGTGGACCGGGTGGGTCTCCGCTCGCAGCAACCTCCACGCGGTGAGACCCGGGCAATCGGTATCGTTTGTCTCATAATGAACGATCACGATCGTTAATTATCCGCCAAACAATACGAGCTAATCGGCTGCGAATCTCGATTAGATTCACCATTCTTCAAACGTACTCCTACTGTGATACAAAGCCGACTTACCTGTCGAAAGTAAGGCTGTCTTGCCCGTAATCGCACCCGTTGCACCTGCTGCATCTCGAAGATAAATCGGTTTCCCGATCGGTATCGTCGGAACGATTGTGATCCTTCCGATGATCAGCAACGATACTCCACGTTCTATGGATAAGGTAGAATAAGTACAGTGACTTGCCTCGTCGGCAAGGTTGCGATCTCGTGTTCCCCATTCTGTCCGTTGTCGGTACTCTTCGATCTCTGTATCTTCTAGATTTTAAAAAAACTCTTACACCCTTTATCGATTATAAAGTTGGAACATTTTTTTTCTTTTTCCAGGTAAATTTGAACGACTCCAAGCAGAAGGATTTGATTGTGGTTTTTCTCGATTTCCCGGTCAGACTTCCAATCTTTCTATTCCCTTTGTCGTAAAGTTTAACAATATGCACCGAGCGCACAGTGCATTTCGCAGTTCCCCTCTGCCAGGCGAGATTTTTCAGCTTATCCACGAGATATCTCGCCCGATACGCCCACATTCCTCGGACAATGAGGAATTTTTCTCTCGCGATGTCTCACCGATATCACCCTATCTCCAGCATTGTCTTTGCCTCCGCGATTGTGCTCGTACTTGCGTAATTATGGGCCTGGCCGTCCTCTCTCGAAGCTTCGTTTATAAAATAGGTGCGCGTACCCGCGCTTCTTCCTCCATCGGTGAAGGGATTAATAAAAGGCGTAAACTTGTCCTTTACGATGCGACTTTATTAAGATATCGGGGCACGCAGATTCATAAATTGTCTTCAAGACTTTAACGCCGGGTCGTTAGAGCGGTTTCTACGCTTTCAATCGCATCGTCTATTCGCAACAGCCCTGCATCTTCGACGCACCGGCAAAAACACTCGAGCACGCACCCGTACCACTGGTCGAGTCTTAGCTTTCGTTTAATTAAGACTTCTTTTTATGTTTTGTTTTTTTTTTCTTTTTTTTTGTTTCAATTAAAACGAGTCGCTAGACACGAGCATGTACAATTAAAGTCTCGTTACCGATACCGGTACATGTGTCCTTGCTACGTTTCACGCGACATGTTATCCTCGTGTCGTTAACGTCATTAGTGTCACTGTCAACGGTAGCTCGATGGTTCCCACACTTATTCATCTTGTACTGTCATCGCGTACCACTGTTCGCGCACTCGAATGGAAAAGAACGAGTTCCCTCGAAACGCATCCTGTCGTCAACGTCCGCGACCATTCATTTCGCCGAGCGGCCCATTAGGCTTTGCTTCGCGCAATGTTTTTGCGATATAAAATAACGGCGATCCAACATGAATTTCGAAACACTCGAATCTATTTTTTGTTTTTTTTTTTTTTTGTCTTATTATCTCCCCGCAATCTGTCGCGATGAGAATCGAATCGCTAATCGAACGAATCGATTAATTTCTTAATGGAAAGTAAGTAAAGCTAGACGGAGTGAATATTAATCGATGCGTGGAACGGAACGGTCGCGTGTGAACTTTTGCAAAAAAGCAGCCAGACGGTATGGCTAGAAAACCCAGTGATCCACTGACACATGAAAAATCGTTGGAACCGTTATTACACTACATTACGAGCTCGTCTGGACGAGAAGCATTTTTCTTCCGTTTAAGGCAACCGATTTCTTGCACCTTTCTTTCGCAGAACTGTTATTCCTATCGCGGTTTTACGCGTTTTCACTTAAATTGCCGGAAACCTTAACGATCCTGTGTCTTTCGTGAATGAATTAAGTATCGTTGCCTAGTGGCGCATTTAACATCGATGATAAATCACACGATCCTGATAACGTTTCGAATGTCTGTTACGAATATTCGATATCGTGTACCGCAATATTTACCAATAGAATTACCAGACACCGAACAGCCAAGCCAACTACGCTCTACGCGTTTCGATCGGTCGAACGGTCTCGCATGAGGTCCCCGCTGATGTGTATCATCCTTTTAATTGCACTAAATTTCTCCCTAGAGAACACCGCGTAAATGTATCATCTAAAGTCCAGTGAAACTCTGAATAGCCACTCGAATCGTCCCATAACTTCCTCGTCCATCAGAGAATCACATTTCACTTTCTTCAAAGTCTCTGTCACGCGTCACTGCGGTCGACGCTTAACTACACTCGGTTTTCATCGGCGATCGTTACTTATTTCCCGAAGCGGCGTGCAACAGCGAATTATTTCCCCGTGCGGATAATTCGTTCCTAAGCGAGAAATTCCTGCGTGTACGCGGATCCAATGGGTGCATCGAAAGGTCGGTAAAAATGTGTGCACGAGAGGCTGGAGAGGCATTCACCGGGCGGGTTTCAACAGCCGACTGCCAACTCGTGAATGCCCCGAGGTGCACGTGTGAGCATCGCCTCTCTCCAACGAGGCTCTTCTACATCCCGCCTCGGCGATCGCCTCCGACATCCAGGAGGATTCAGACTGTGGGTCAATTCACGACCTACGTCCCATCGATGCCCTGTGGGTCGGCACCGAATACGCGTAAACAGAGGATCAATTCAGTAGGTCAGCTTCTTTGGCTGTTTCGATCGCCAATTCAATTTGTTGCGGTCGACAGATCTTTTTCCTTTTACCGATTTCTGCTCTCGTTTCTGTAAAACAGAATCTTGTGTTTGAAAGAGAATGAAAATTATACTTTTAGGGTAAAACTGAGAGAAAAAGATTGGTCTTCGATCGTTCGCGCTCTCGTTTTAGTTTCTCTTAATGAAAGTCCTCTTTTTGAGATGAAACGTACGTTCGGTATGAAATTAAGAGAATAATAGTCGTTTACAAATTATTTCCGACCCATTCGCGCTTTCGTTTCCATTTCACTAAAAGAAAGTTCTAATTTTGTGAAGAAACGTATCTCTGGCATGGAACTGAAAGAAAAATCGTATGTTAACGATAGCTGCTTTATATTTTGCTCGGATTGAANAATTCATCCAGAAAGTAAATAGTTTTCATACATCTATATCTTGAAAAAGTGAATACTTAATAGGTAGGAATTAATACTTTAGTCACTGCGCNTTTCACTAAAAGAAAGTTCTAATTTTGTGAAGAAACGTATCTCTGGCATGGAACTGAAAGAAAAATCGTATGTTAACGATAGCTGCTTTATATTTTGCTCGGATTGAAGAATTTTTTAATGAAAGGAAATTACGAGTATGATAAAAATATTGCAAAGGCTGTGATAGGATTAATAATATATATAGGGTTAATAATATGTGTAATAATAATAGGTGATCGATAGAAGTTTTTACACTCCAATTCACAAGTTTTAGAACAGTTATGGTAGTTCTTCGAAATCTAACTTTTGAAAGATAAAGAAAGTATTTGATAATGATATATTAATTTTATTGAAATTTCACAGTTCACGCGAAAAATAAGTTTCATTGAAACCAAAGAATGTTCTGGAACTTTTAAAATAACTGCTGATGTACGAACAGATTCCTCGAGGTGGAAATTAGACTGGAATGGCAAGTTTGCAATTTTTTTATTGAAAAATAGAACACCCAACATAAATGGTTGAATAGGAAATTGATTGGGAACATGGTTGTTCGGTTATCTGTTCTGGGAGAAAGTAAATTGTTCGTTTAGTTTATTAAAAAAATATTTATTCGAAGAGGAAGCCGTACCGGCCGTAGTATCCTCGATTTACAAGCTTCGCCTGAATTACCTGGCTCATCGAGGTAAAAGGTGAAATTCCAAGCAAGCCTGCACCTTCGTGAAGCCTCTTCCAAGCATTAATAAGACGGCTCTCAAAATAGATACTTCCTTCGTGCGTAACTCGCATTCCGCGAGTCAGTCTTCTTGGATTCGAATTGTCTGAATCCATAAAAAAAAAAAAAAAAATTATTCCACGATCCTCGGACAGGATTTAACAAAAAAGATTTTCGTGTCTGTTACTTTTCGCTGAAGATGAAATCCGTTAGGCCAGTTCGCTGATTTTACTGTGATTTTATAATGAAAGGTAATCAAGTACCGGTGCAGGATAGGATTCGCAAGAAGAGCGGTTTTCATGCCTGAAAATGGGTCTCTACTGTAACAAGCACGCGAGAAAGACCCCTTTAATCAACGAAGCAGGAAAACCCCGAAGAAAAATGTTCTTTTCACTAAGCGATTTATTGTGGTGGTTTATCGTCTGTTTGCAGATTAGTCGTCAGTAGATTCATCAATCTTCTTCGTTCGCATTATCGAACGTGAGAAAAAAGTGATAATGTACCATTTTATCTTCGACGAGCGTTTCTTCCCGATTACTGTACATTTTAATAACTCAATCTTTCATCGTTCACCGGAGAATGCAACTTTGACACCGATCAAAAGTTCATCTCTCGATCTTCTGTTAATCGAATTATTAATTTCGTAATTCTTCGTAGAAATTTTTACAAATTTACCAGACTGCCTTTTAAAGGATTTTTAATTATTTTCTGTTAGGAAAGTGGATAAATTATCTTCCTTGCATTATACGTGCAATGTATATTTTAATTTCTTTGATATGAAATGGGTATACTTTAATCGTTGGTAGTTCCAGACTTAACGTTCCAATTTCACAAGAAACCAATAATTCACCTAACCGAGTAATTGCACTACTGTACGACGTGATTGGGAATTATCATATCGATACTATCGATCAGAATGTAAAACTGTAGCCGTGGTATTCACTGGCCACCGCGATGGTGAGTCAGGTTTCGCGTTTGACCCGGGACATAAACGAGTATATGAGTACTAATAGCTAGTGTAAATCTCCTGGCGGAACTAACAGGTTTCGGGTTTAAACATCGCGTTCCATCATAGAGAAGTTTAATCCTGGCACCGAGAAATTAAACTCGAAGGTTCCTATGTATCTCTAGGTCGAATATTGTTGGTCTAACTTTCCGATTCTTCGCGGCCAAAACGGATCGGATCGTTCCGTGCAGCGAGATAAATGATTGCACTCGTGTATCATTCGATGAAAAGAAACCGTGGCTGCTTCCGGCTTCTTGTGCAATGTCAGGAACCAGGAAACGCCACGAATGTGCCTAATAAGACAGGTTTTGAAATTATTATCGCGGTTGGTTGTGGTTTGATTGGCAATGTCACCAGTTCGTACGTGCTTCTTTCTTCTTTTACAAAAAGCTTTACGCCTAGCTATTTTCCGCGTTTAGTAGTTTTTCTAATTATTGTTGCAAGCGTGTTCTTAANAAGGTTTCGTTTCGTGATGTTTGTATGTGGCACGCGGTTAGATTTTACAATTGCAAATTTTTTTTTATGGAAAAATAATTTGGCCGCTATGATGGTTTTCAATCGTGACACGATTAAAACAAATTAAGAATTTTCTTTTCTTAAATACATGGTCAGAAATTTCTTTGACGATCGCACATTTTTCGCATCGCCTTTAAATTAGCGCCGGCAATATTTACACAATCGTTCCTAGCGTAATTGTTAATAAAAAAAAGCGTTAAGATCACCGTTACAGTATTTTTAATATTTCTTTAAAAATAGCATCGGTATGCATTAGTACGCAAACATCGAAACGACGACAAGAAACTATTTCCAGAAAATAGCTGTACAAAGTCACACGCACGTGACAGCGACCGTTGATGCGTTAAGAACGATCCTTGGAGCGAATACCTGATTGAAAATCGAACGTAAAGCATAGAGTAGGAGCTTCAAGGTAAAACTTCCATTTTCATTCGATACCCGATCGTAACCTTTGCGTAATCGTGTCGTGAATGAAAGCTCGATCCTTTCACGCGAGGCAGTGACCTTTTAAGATGCAGGGTATCGTCTCGTAGGAAGTGTAAAACGTGGCTGCCGGTTAATCCGTGGGTCAGGATGGATCCACCGAGTACGGCAATTCTAGTGGGTCAGATTCATGCTTGACCTGGGCTGAACGGATACTTGTAACCATGTATCAAGCGGCAAGAACATCGCTCCTTCCGGATGCTTGCGCAATGTCGGGAACAAGGAAGCAGCGAAAGAAATGATAATTATTACAGTGTAAAGGAACAAATCGTCGTTGGCCGAGGAAATCAGTAGAGTGTTCTCTGAAATTTAATTCTGGAACATTTGCTTTGGAAATGTTCGATTTTCTGAATCATAAAATTAGGAATTTTTTAAATCAGGATTCTTTCGTTAAATCTTCTTTAATATTGTATCTCTTTTTTTTTTTAATTCGGTTGCTTTATTTGGTTCGACTGTNTGAAATTTAATTCTGGAACATTTGCTTTGGAAATGTTCGATTTTCTGATTCATAAAATTAGGAATTTTTTAAATCAGGATTCTTTCGTTAAATCTTCTTTAATATTGTATCTCTTTTTTTTTTAATTCGGTTGCTTTATTTGGTTCGACTGTATTTAATCAAATTGAGGTTTAATTGGAATGGTGTACATGGATTAATTCCAAGCGAGGTGATTCGATCTCGTGTAGACTCTGTTTCATTTTTCAGCTGTTTTCAATAACATACCGAATACCATAAATATTAATACTTTTTAGTTTTGATATTATTTGAATTTCGAATGTATTGATTTCACTTAAAAAGGTGGGTTTCCCAACTTATATTAACACTCTGTAGCCCGAATTTTGTCTGCTTATTGGAGAAGAAATTGNTATTTAATCAAATTGAGGTTTAATTGGAATGGTGTACATGGATTAATTCCAAGCGAGGTGATTCGATCTCGTGTAGACTCTGTTTCATTTTTCAGCTGTTTTCAATAACATACCGAATACCATAAATATTAATACTTTTTAGTTTTGATATTATTTGAATTTCGAATGTATTGATTTCACTTAAAAAGGTGGGTTTCCCAACTTATATTAACACTCTGTAGCCCGAATTTTGTCTGCTTATTGGAGAAGAAATTGCGATTGGTCACAGTTTTTCACTTTGATTCGAAAATGTTTTATGGATCGCGGTGTCGCTACAGTAATACAGTAATCAAATTTAATAGCGCGGTGATAACTAAAGAAAATTAATTTCTTCAAATATAGATGCATCAGTTTGTAACTTTTAAGTCACACGGTCCCATAGAAGGTTAACCAACGCATCGCTTTACAATAAAAATTCAATCGATGTTTCTGGACTTTCGTGACCGGTTATAGTTTCCATAGAATTTTATTAAAAATAATTTCGTAAAACATTTGGACCGGTTCGCCACGCGTGTATTTTGATTAAACGGCGATCCAACTGGTTAACGCGCGCGAAGAGGATCATTGTTGGTTCTTTTGCAACGACCTGGCAGGATCGATAGCCTTTCACGTCGATCGCCTCGGAACGATCGATTATAAACGTTTCACCGTGGTTCGTGTCGAGTCCGTGTGAGCTTCTTCTTCAGCACCGTTTACCTTGAACGTTTTCAGAATTATCACGTGATGAATATCGCGAATAGGAATCCCAAGATTACAAGTTTTTGTACCGGAAGAGTAGTGAATCCTCACCATAAAAAGATATTGTTCGAAAATTACAGTGAACCGGGGGGCGACTTAGTTCGATGGGCGTCGTTTATTACACATGCAAGCTCGCGTGAAACGAAGATACGATTCTTCGAGAGGTGCGTACGGGCAAAAAGGACGCACAAAGCGTACATAATATCTATAATACTCGTGTGACCGTGGTTTGGCATCGCTATGTAGGTAGTACACGAGGAGATCGTGGCTCGGAATTACGTAAGATTCTCGAGAGAAAGATTGTCCGCTAGAAAGCATGTCAATGTGGCAATCTGACTGTTTTTACATAGTTTTCTAATGCCTTGTTTCCTACACCTTTTTCTCGTCGCGTTTCCCTCATCGGAGGTGGAGTATGATCGCGATTTTTATTCAACCATATTTGTTATCCGTCCAAAATTAAACCATCGTAATATCGATCTTCTACTTCTGACGTTCAACCTAGATTTTTTTGGACGGTATCATAAGCAAAAAGAAGAAAAGAAAAGAAAAAAGGAACGAGGTGAACGGTCGATCTGTCGTCCTTCGCCAACGGTAGCGATTTAACAGAGTTAAAAAGTTGACGGAGCAGAATCACCGTTAAGTGGAACAAGGTGTCGTCCCGTATCTCCTCGCCGACTGACCTATAAATTTCGCGCACGTTTATTCGGCTTTTTACAAACCAACGGCAACACCTCTGTGTCAAAATGTGAAAGGCCATAAAGATGCTAATGGCTCGAATCTCTGGGTTCGTTGAACTGTTGGGAGGATAGGGAAGGCTAATTCTTCTGGCCTCCGCATGAATGATTTTAACACGTATGCTCTCTGTTGGAATTATCGTGACAATTTTAAACAATTTCACAAGTTAATTAAAAAATTGAAAATTATAATTACGTAGTTATACTATATTCATATTATTTCTTAATTTCTATAATTAAAATAGGAAATTTCGAATCACTCCGAGTGTCCCTTTCTGGTAAAAAAATTTTTCAAAGACGGCAACAAACGTAAATAAGAAAAGAATAAATTTTAATTAGCTCGATCTTAATTCTTGCATACGTATGATATGCATTGGATGCATTGAAAAGCAAAGATACCCTATGAAAATAAATGATTAGACCCAAAAGATCTCGGTATTTCGTGCGAGGAGTTAAGAATCGTTACCAAACTTTCCCTCAGCAATGCACAACGACACGCGTTGAAATTAAGACGAGCTTTCGTATCGAGAGATGGATAACGTTCCCGATGGTGATTGAAGATGCTCGGGTATCGTTGGAGAGAGGTGATAAAACACGTTTTCCCAATAAGTACCGACAGACGCAATTACGGTTATCTACAGTTAAGGTCACAGAAAAAGGAGCTCGGGTCTCGTCGATCTAGTTTGCCATGCTGGATAGGTGCACGAATGTATCTATGAACTCGTTCGCTTAGAAAGACGTATCCAGTGTACAAGAGGCAATGGCCGAGCCTACGCCCATCTTAGGCGATATTATATACCGTTACATTATTTATAACGAGGAAACGTATTTTGCCTACGCTTATCCGCCCTCTGTGGCTACGCTTTTTTCTTATCTTCATTCGTTACGATTAGCACGATAGAGTTTCCATTTAGGTGTTGATTATAGGCACGGAGATATTTCCTCGCGGGGTATTAAGTCGATCAAGGTTATTTATAAAACGAGACAGGTGTCTACGTCGGTTAGTTTATCTACTTAACGTTGCTCGTTAAGTGGCTTTGAAAAGTGCCCGCCGTTTAATTGCAGAGAACCACTTTATCGACTCCGAGAATGTTTCGATCCTATTCCAGTTAATTATTTTTCCGCCAATTTACAAGTTATTTAAAAACTAGCACCTTGGCGGTCTTTAATGTGCGTCGAAAAAAATAATTTATTCGTACCGAGCTAGATTTTCCATTTGCTTATCAGCGTCACGATAGATGCTTTCCTCTCAAGTTTTCTTTTATTTCACCCAATTATGTGCCAATTAATCGCTTTCTGAATCTTTCGATTCCTTATTTTCTGACTTACGTTCGTCTTTATTATTTCATTCCGTGATGCTAGTTTTTCAACCGAACTTGTTTATTGCAGCGATTAGCGTTCCCTCGGGTGCCTGTATAAAAAAGTTTCTCGAAAGAAACTTTGTAGATTATTTTCTTTTTTTTTTTATTATTATTCGGTTGCTTTTTAATTCCGTTACTGACTGCACCACGTTCAAGTGTTGATTCCCATTGCCGCAAGATGACTACAGGCGCGTATCAGAGGGTTGTATGTGTACGGGTTTTTCAGCTGACGGCTTGTATGTGGTCAAGATGGCTTCCGCGGAGCAGGTCGGCCTGAACAAAACTTGGGAATTATCGCTTTACGAGCTTCATCGTACGCCTCAGGATGCTATCACTGATAACACAGAGATCGCGGTTAGTCCACGAAGTTTGCACAGTGAACTCATGTGTCCAATTTGCTTGGACATGCTTAAAAAGACCATGACCACCAAGGAGTGCCTGCATCGTTTCTGTTCCGATTGTATCATTACGGCACTTAGGAGCGGTAATAAGGTACGTGTGCCTCGAGGAATTGTTTTGGTGCGACGATTGGAAATTTCTGTGATCACCTTTGCGTCGAAGTATCGGTGGAAGCTTTTTGTTTTGTTGATATTAGGCGCCAATGCTTCGGCGATATTCCGTCACTGTTTCTTTTTTTTCCATGTTTGTATATATCACACTGTCGTGTAAACACTGCTCCGTTTTTTGTATTCGGATCGGAATAGTAATTGTAGCCGGAGTAGTACGTTTTATGAATGAGAACAGTAGAATGCGAGCGTACTTTGCGCTTGTTTCTGTCAGATATTGCGATTTTAGCGCGCTTTTTAAAGTGCGTAGTAAACTGTGCTCCGTTGTTACGTTTGTATCTTTTCTTGTCTTTTTTTCAACGATTCAAATTCAATAATCTGTGTTTCGTATTAATTATTGGAGGTTATAGAAATTATTTCTATATTTTATTAATATCGTGGGATTGTATTTTTCGTTCTGTCAGTGTTACAAGTTATACTTTCGAAATCTTGAATTAAAATAATTGTTCAGTTGTCTGGTTCATCGATTCGTGCGAGCTCGTGGCAATAATTAAAATATTTACAGTCCGTGGTTTCAGTTATTAAGTATTGTTAGAGGTTATAATGGTTCAGGAAAGCGTGTGACATCAAATTCTGTTGTTTATAGGAATGTCCAACGTGCAGGAAAAAACTGGTGTCCAAAAGGTCTCTCAGACCGGATCCTAATTTTGATTTACTAATCTCTAAGATATATCCCAGCCGTGATGAGTACGAAGCGCATCAGGAAAGGGTGCTGGCAAAATTGAACAAGTCACATTCACAGGCAGCGCTTGTCAATTCCATTACGGAGGGGATCAAGCTGCAAAGTCAAAATCGTCCCCAGAGGTCTAGGAAGTGCGCGAACGAATCAGAGAATGCCAGCAACGCGACATCTTACAATAATTCACAAAATGCCAGTGCACCAGCCACTCCAAACGCAACGAATGCTGCTAATCAAAGTGACTCCTCGCAGAGCACAACGGGACCTTTAAACAATAGCAGTGGAGGTAATTAAACAAATTTTATACGATATTAGATGAAATAACAGTGAAACAGATGTGCTTGATTCTAATAAAAATCATCATTTTCAGGCACAACATCCAGAAACTCTACCACACCGTCACCAAACCCGGCGAATCAAATTCCCAAGCCTCCAAAGCGGCAAAAAAGTTTACAAAATTCAGAGAACGACTCGTCGAGCGCGGAAGCTGAGACTGGCGGTGGTGATTCGATGGTGGACACAGAGGGTGAAGGACCCAGCGAACCTTTAATGTTAAACGAGATCGAACTCGTTTTTAAGCCACATCCTACGGAGATGGCCGGTGATAATTCGTTAATAAAAGCTCTGAAAGAAAACAGTATTCGGTATATTAAAACGACAGCGAACGCGACCGGTGAATATCCATCAAAATCGCGTATATGTAAATCGAAGATTCGGAGGAGACGGAAAAATAATTGGTGTTAATTTTTATAGTGGACCATTTGAGTAAATACCTGGCCATGCGATTAACGTTGGACCTGGACACAGAATTATCGGAATCGGACAGGCTACTCAATTTCTGCATCTACATAGCACCGTCTCCTGGTCAGTTGGTCGTTCTGAGTGGTTCCCAGACGTTGAGACAAGTTAACGATAAATTCTGGCGAGTCAACCGACCACTAGAAATGTATTACTCGTGGAAGAAGACCTAGGGAAGGCCTCGGAAATATCAGTCTGACGGGAGCTAGTCGCATCGAGCTCCGAGAAACAAGAAAAAAAAAGAAAAAAAAATAGAAAAGAAAAAAATGAAAAAAAAGATTCGTACTACGCGTGGAGTACAGATGCGAGAAACGCGTATTGTTATATCAAAAAAAAAAACAAAAAAAAACGAAGGATATATTTTACTGTACTTCAATAGCCTTGGATTATGTTCAAGGATCGAGGAGGTGGTACGAGGAGGCCAGGTTCCTCGTGATCATCGAACAGTGGTGCAATTTTCCTCTCCATGGAACTTGTTGTTGGTGTGTTTCCTCGGAAGGGAACGATAGAAGAAGCCGATAGGTTTTTAATTGAAGCTTCGTACAAGCGATTTATTCTAAATGCAAACAGAGTTCTGTCTTGGATTACAAACTGCCATTCACCAGATTGCATTGCATTATGAATGGATCGATGAATTTTTTCGTGTCATCGAACTGTGAACTTCGTATAATATTCATCAGAACATGCCCTTTTTTCACAGGTGTAAGATATATCTGGTGCGCCCACTTATACGATACTTCAGCAAGCTGATGGCCTCAATGGTTAATTAACTTATTTAAAATAAGTCTCCGATTCGCTGTGGACCATTCTGTATAGTTTCACGAAGAAATAAACCGATGTATATACTATATACTTTCTCGTTAAAAAAAAAAGGGTATTTAAATCTGTGGTTGAAAACAAAAAAATCACCGCTTCCTATCAGGGGTGTTAGATTGGTTTTTCTTTTTTTTTTCCTTTTAATTCGTTCGAGAGTTATCGATCAGCCTTGCTTACCCGTCCTCCTCAAAGTGCTCTTCGATAGAAGAATCTAATTTTCGATCACGTTAAAGATACATGAAAAGCGTCTTTGGCTTAGTAGACGGAATAATCGATAAGTGTCGACCCTATCCTGCGCCCTCTCGCATTTCCACTGAACCGAAAACAATGCGAACACTCCGGCTCGAATAATGCCACCCTCTTTTAGTAAACGGGAAACCGCAACGATTCGTTCGCTGCTCGTGCGATATCGAATTCTATTCAATTTTTTTAACCATAATTCCTCGTCGTTTAACATCCCAAGTTTCTTCACTCTACGTTCTATTTCATTCAATATTAATGAAACGTTAGAAGAATAGAGGTGCGAAATTTCATTCTTAAAATAGAATAATCCCATAAATTCTTCGCACATATGTATGAAAAATAAATCCAAGAATATTTTTATTCTCGTTGTATCGTAATTAAGATCAAAACTGGAAAGGTCAGAGATAGGCGGAAATACGGCACACATAATTTCCGGTAATTCGTCACTTGGTACTCGTTTCTTGTCCTTTCCCAAACCCTCTTTCATTAATTAATGAATTCATGGCAGCGTTAGATTCACAGCAATCTAGAAGCACATAATTACAGGGTATATACGCAACCGGGTTATAACGAAGGCTTCTAATTAACGCTCGAAATGGATCTCAAGATGAATTCTCTATCGTTGTGCAAACCTTCTGATGATGCTTGATCTATTAATAGAGGAATACTAATTGCCTCGTTCCTGTTTTAAACGAAAGAAAAAAGAAAAAAAATGATAAATATGATCATTCGTAACGAGGAACATTGTTACGAGACCTTCGACTACTGCAACCACCTTGTGTTTTATGTGTCTCTAATTGCAGTAATTAATATACGGGAAATTCTTGTTTCTGTAATTTGTATTCAAGATCACTTTTTTCACATGTTCTCGAGCAAAGTAGTTTACAGATCAGTGTCGTTGCATGGAGCGTACTTTGCTCGGTTTTTTGTCAGAGGTTTCATTGCTTTCTTTCGAATCGGTGTCTTTTGCCTCGGTAACCGAGGACGATCCATTCGATAATAAATTCAGCGACGATTCCTCTTTCGTTAATAGATTTTTCGTCCCGATATCTTGGAAGCTTTCATTCTCCTCCATCTCGTCCTCGCTCCATTCTTCCAAGGAATTCTTTCCAGAAGAATCCTCGTCGAAAATATCCTTCGCTCCCTTCCCTGAGTTATCGAATTTCTCCTTCAGAAGTTTGTAAACCTCGTCCGAGCTGAACCTAAAATTTCATCAATTAATTCGAATACCAACCTCGAATCGATCCCCTAGGGATTCCTTTTTGGTCCTTCGGTTCCACGTTATTCTTTTATACCCACAACCAAAGCTCCCCAAAAATCAGTATTCTTTTATTGTAAATAAATTTGGAGTATTTCTCTTTTCTTTCGAGTTCTCAGCCGTAGAAAAAAATTCTCTTATAAAACCGCTCTTTCACTCTGCTTTCAACCGATTTCCTCGAGATTCAAAGAAAGCAAATTCACTCAAACTTTCTATAATAAATCCTAAGAAGTTACTGAACACATTAAACGAAGGAATTTAGAAAATAATATCTACAATGGAAAACAAAAATTATTCACCGATATCTCATCGCGCAACTCTTCCTAAAAGGTTTACAAAGAAAAAAAACCATTTGTATCCAATTTATTCGGCACTATTAGCAAAGCACCCGGACTGAATTTAATTAAAATTGCTTCACTGATTTAACAAAAGAAAAAAAAATAAATAAATAAACGAGTCACAAAGTTCAGAATTTTTCCATAGAGATACAACGCTGCTATGGGTTCCCGTGATGGACAAAAAGCTGATTACCAACGCTCCAAAGTCTATCCCATTTTCTGGTAACGCGAGCAATCCCATTGATAGTAGAATAGATCGAATTACATAACGAACTGGAGGATACTAACGGCATCTTATAAGGCTCCTTGTACCAGAGCGGGAATCCCGTGGGATTGTGTCTCCCGTCGGGAATCGAATTCTCCGCTGGCAGTGAATGCAGCTTGAAATGCGCCGGTTCTACCGTCTCCTCCAATAAGGCTGACACTTGTCGCGCGTATTCCTCTGTACCAGCTGTTCGTTCCAGTCTGGGAATTAATCGGAGAATTATTTTCTTACGTCCCAATCAGCATCCTATGCATCGATACTATGCTCGGTTTATCGAGCTTCCTTCTCATTAAAGCAACAACGAGGAGTTTGTAACCTGTTCCTGCTGTATGTTTTAGGAATTCAACAAATATCAATTTGTAGAAACATGTTGCCCACGCTCAAGGAACATTCGAGTCTCGTTTCGATTTCAAAGCTGTACGCGATGCGTTGGTATGCTAATTTGATACCTAATCGTGTGTTAGGTTGTCTAGAAAGTTACTTTCGTTATCTTCGCGCAGTCTGGCAATGTTTGTATAAACATATATATTTAATAGTTATTTGTTAAACGAGAAATGGAGAAAGGTAATGGAGCAAAATAGATACGATATAACGTAATAATATATTGTAAAACATAAAATATTACGCATTCTTTACTTATTAACACATTCGCGACCGCTGACGTGAATTCACGTCTTTTCAACTTCTATTCCTGGTTGCCGCTGATGTGAATTCATGTCATTTTATATTCTATTCCCGATTGCCGCCGTCTACCTATAAAGCAATTATACAAATTATAAAAATCTTATTTTAAACAATACGTAACTGCAGCATTTAGGTTTCAAAACAAATTTTATCATTTTTATCCTTGCTTCAACGATACAAGTTTGCGGCAACCAGCTTCAGAATTTCATTACTTTCGCCGGTACTCGGTATTGGAAACGGAAAAAATTTGCGAATGTGTTGATAAAATGAAAGAAACTTTCAAAACAACCTGATATTTAAATTGTATACAATTTGAAATAGAGCTAAAAAAAATTTCTATCAGCTAAACAATTTTAATGAAATTGATCATACCGAGCACACGATCACTAAATCTCATATTTTGAAGGGTGCGACGAAACGCACGAACTGAACGAACATTCCAAACAGAGATTTGGCAACAAGTAGCGACTTGTATTACCGGCAATAAAAATATAAAGAATCCTGGAGAAACATAGAATTAATCAGCGATTGTTTCAAAAAATTCCTCATCGTTGCTTCGATGAGACCGTAGCTTTACTTCTGAACCATCTGTCTGGTGAATTCTAATCTGGGTGTTGTCTTGTAAGATGGAACAGTAGATTCCAAGGTACTCTTCACTCTACCCGCTTGTGGTTTATTTGCATTTCTCTGGATACCGTAGAAATTGCCAAAGTGCACGGCTGCGTCTTGGGGAAGGTTCGAAATTAGTCTAGTGTCTTTCGTAACTTTCTTCTTCGCGGGGGATTCGGTGTCCGTGGCGTTGAAGCTTTTCGAGAAGTGGGATTTCTGCTTCCTGCCCGTGAACCTTGGGACGATAGTAATTGCATGTTAAAGTAACGATGGCTCGATGCACGAGGAGTTGTTAAGGCAGATGCGTGTCTGCGTGCCCTCCACAGGCTCGTTTGTTCTTCATTATGTTCATCAAGTGGCTCTCTGTTTGCTCGTATCGTTCTAGCGGTGTCTTTAACCCACTTGTGCTCGAAATTATACAGCCTAACATTTTAATAAACCTAACTGTAACAAAATCCTGAATAATGTGATTGAGATAGAGTCGAAACGAGTTTCTGAAATATCGATTACGAAGTTTAACCGGGCAAAAAAGCCTGTAATTATTTTGTGCGATCGAATTTTTAATATTCAAAAAATAAAAGAAGGAAAAATCGTAACGATGGCAGAGATTAGCTGATAATTAACAGACTGCAGATTTTTATGAATATAATTAAAAGAAAAAAAATAGAAGCTGCGTAGGTAATTGTATTATTCGCTAAATACTTCACTAAATACAAGGAATGCTATATTTTGAGTTTATTGGTATATTTTCGCTTATTATGCGCATTCTGTGAATTTTTTCGCCTCTCAGTTTTCCACGAGTGCATAAAAATCTTAATGGTCACACTCGCGGAAGCGTAACCAACGAAGAAGCAATTTCCCGAGTGATAACTTAGTAAGTTCGCTGGTTCCTTAATTACCGTGTAATCCGTGTAATAAGGTTGAAAATAACAGAGCACAGAGAAACAGGACATTAGGCACAAATGGATTAAAATGACACGCGGCATAAAACGAGGCTTTTAATCCGGTGCTACCGTTTGATCATGATTGACAACGCTTTACCGTTACGGAACATTTATTTCCGTTACATTTCCAGAAAAAAAACGCGCGCGTAGACCTAGAATGCATCGGCTAATTCATCGTGACAGGCAATTTGCGAGAAATTACGGTGAATTGAGGGAATTCGATGGAGCGTTGATCGGATGTGCAAAGAACTTTGTGCAAAAGTCGCATCGGTCGCATCCGCGACAATCGCGTCGGATTGCATGAATTATTCATTTGAACGAATTACACGCGGATATTGGGAATGGAACCGATCGAGTTAAACTTTACAATTTCCTATCGGTACACCGCTTGCTTTATGAACAACCTGTCGATAATTGGGATGCAGTAATATCGGTAATATCGAATGTTCAGAGACGGTTCCTCGAGTGAAGTCTCTCAGAGATTAACAATATCGACGCGGATATCGTGATACGATAGTGCTTGGTTAAATTTGAACGATCTGTTCGCAATACTTAATTTCTTAAGTTCAGTAGCAAATCGCTGGATTTAGGGTAATTTTGGATGACGCGACTCTTCTGTAGAAGACTCGATAATTAATTGTGAGGTTCAGAGTTTGATCTAAAATTCTAGAAATTTTTAACCGTACATTTCTGAGTATTTTCTGTGATTCTCCATAGAATATATCTATAAATTTGTNGTCTTTTCAACTTCTATTCCTGGTTGCCGCTGATGTGAATTCATGTCATTTTATATTCTATTCCCGATTGCCGCCGACTACCTATAAAGCAATTATACAAATTATAAAAATCTTATTTTAAACAACACGTAACTGCAACATTGATGTTTGNTTTTCCTGCCAGGTTTCACAATTTATACGCCAATTTGAAAACTTACTTTTGAAACTTGCCGATCAAAGAGGACGATACGTATAGGTTACCCGACGCGATAGATTTCTTTCGACGATGCTCGGAGATCCCTGTCGCTGATTTCACTTTGGATTTATCGAACATATTCCTCGTCGACCATTGAACAGCGTCTTGGACGAATTTATTTAATCGGATCACGGTCACCGGAAAATTTGCGAGCGTTGATATTTCCTTGTTTATGGATACGTCATCGAATAGTTTCAGAAATTAGCTCTGGTTCGGGGAGAAAAGATCGTCGATGGCCGAGTGTTACGAGGGGATACGAAGTCATGATTACGGGATTAAATCCGCAGAACACGTAGCGGGAACGTTTTAACAGAATTAGATTGGTAGGTGGTACGCGTTGCAATCGGTTTAATGGATATACATCGATAAAGGGGGGGTTACTTTTTTTTCTTTTTTTTTTTTTCTTCTCTCTCGTGTCACACATACACGTATCGCTGACCGCAATTAACCGCAACGCTCGCTGTTCGAGATCGTAAACGACGTTAAGGAATCATGATTTTATTCCGGAATGCGTAAATTGGTTATCATAGAAATGATAATTGCCAGTGAACAAAACAGACCTTCTTTTACGAGGCCGATACCGAAGACCTTCTCGATTCTTTTTTGTCCTCCCTGGCTGATTTATTCAACCCTCCAGCTGGTTTCTTTTCACGCGTATCGTAACGAATTACGCGAGAAGAAAGAAAGAGCGAACGGGTAAATGTTAATAAGTGCATCCTTGCTGTTGCTAGCACGTGTCGCGCAGAGATTCCTCGAGGCAAAAAAGACGAAGGGATCGTAAAATATATTGTCCCGTTTTTATGATGTATCAAGAAAGCCGGCAGGGTGTACGGTTGGTCAGTCGACCGGGGAGGGAAGAAAAAAGAAATGCGACGAGGGTGCAGGGAGTGAAACGGGTGGACACGAACGTGGCGTTGCACGGTGTTTTAAAACAGCCGTCTGACCGTACAAAACTATATTTCATCTTGAAAATGTATAGATCATTGAGAACAAGTAACATAATTAACTTCTCTTCGTAAATTCGTAATATTCGAAACAAAATCTGAACAATTCAACTGAGAGAACGATCGTTTCAATTTTACGTTAGATTATAATTTAAACGTACTTTAATTGCTATACGTGGTATCTTTAATTAACCACAAATCCAACATTGGTCCATCGATCAACTTTTTTCTATACGATATTTTAAAAAAGTTCTAATTTCGAGGAAAGCAAATGTAATATAAAATTAGTGTATTGAATAACATCTTTGTATCTATTTTAATTCATTTTTTACAAAAAATGATCGGTTCGAGAAATGTGCAAGAATCGTAGGAGGGTTAGAACACCGTGCAACGTGGACTCGAATGATACCGTGGTTTTAAAAAAAGGGCGATAGAAAGCCGCGTCCGCTTATTTACGATCGAAAAGAGCGAAGGCTGGCTCGATTTCGTGCGCGGCGCGAGAAAAGGGAGCAAAACCGCGTCGCCATCGTGTGATGCATATCTTATGCACGTGCCGTGGAGAAAAAGGAACGAGCCCATTGGTCCTGACGCGGGTACAAAATTATTTATTGCCCGTTGCATCGAGAAATGCTAAATATTTCAAAGGTTCAAAAGGCCTTGCACGAGCCTTCTTTCTTTACCTTTTATTTGATCACTATTTCTCTCCCTGCCATTCCGAGATTTCAAGGGAGTAGAATCGTACGCTCGATAGTGCCACGATTCGCGATTCTTCTGACGATTGCGGTTCCCAAATCGAATCAAAAATTTTTGGTCTTTCGGAGACCGGTGTAACGCGGTTATTAACAATACCAGATATCGGAATACTTTTTCGCAAAAAAACACGGCTTACATCCAGAAGTCTCGATGGTAATTCCAAATTAAAGAAATCTTTTTTTTTTTCTTCTTTTTTTCTTCTTCAATGAAAACAGCTATGGTAACTGTTTTTCTTTCCCAGATAAAGAATCTTCGAGTATTGTACGCGTCTCGTCCCGACTGCACCTTGTGGCCCCGTTTTCATATCTCTCCTATCCTACGTTACGTAAAACGTACGACGTGTGCCGTGGAAAAAATTCGATTTACACATAAAGGGCGTGTTTGCATAAAAGATACCGTCTTGTATAATGCCTCTGCTACTTCCTGCTGTCGGTGAGTTCTAATTGCATCGCGTTGCTCGCATCTGCAGCTGCCTTGATCGCAGCAATAAGAGCTGTTGAGGCTTGGCCAGACGATTAAGCAATCGATAGGTTTCTTCCTCTCGCTTTGGAGGATCTCGAAGACTAAGGTCCTCTGATCGAACTCTGGAATTTCTCAGCTGAATACTTTTCTAGGTAACGCCTTTAAAAAAGGAACGATACCCAATACGCGGTGATTGGATTCGCGATTGCTTGGCTTCGCTTCGATTCGTTCGTTAAAAAACCATAAAGGGTGCTCGTTTTTTGGCCCGTCCGATTTTAATTAAATTTCCACCTCCTCGGAAGTTGTACAATAAGTGTTCTTGGTATTTTTGACTCGTGCCTTCGCTTCGTTCCGTGATGTATTGTACAAGGTTTTTTTGTATCGATGTCTGTTAGAGTTGTTTTTTAACGCCTAAACTATCAGGGTTCTCGTAGGAATTTTATAAATTTACCGTAGTGCATTTTTAAGAACTTTTCATAATTTTCCGTTAACGATGTGGGTGAAGATTTGTTTTCCTTTTTCGAAATGTCTATCTACTTTTTAATTTCTTTGACAGAAATAAGTATACTTTAACGGTGGTGATTCTAGCGTTAAGCGGTCAAAATGACTTCTTTGTAATTTCTGTAATTTTTAAAAATTTTCTATGATTCTCTATAAAGAAAGAAAAAAAAAAAAAAATGTGAAGAAAGGTTTACTTTCTCCGTGTTA
>SMSQ01026152.1:40924-51641 GCA_019453375.1 Ctenoplectra terminalis | reverse complement strand
TATTTTCTATTTTTCTATTTTACATTTTTATATTTTACATTTTTATATTTTCTATTTTATATCATTATAGTTTATAATAATTTTCACATTTGAATTTCATCAAACTAGGAAGTGTTTGGTAAGATATTTGTTCATCGACAAACGAATAATCGTAAAAAAGAAATACACTACTTTCGTACGTTTTAAACCGCAGACCATTTGTTTTCTTGCTGGCGAAAATCACTTAATGGTTAAATCTGTTAGCTCTGTTGATTGCGGAAGTTCGACGCGCAATTCGAAGATCGTTGTTCTCGTTGAAACAGATGCAATTCACGTAATCGCGAAGAAATCTGCGCGATCGTTCGATTTCGATTACGCCGGTCGTTCGGTCGTTTCCTAGTTCCAGGAAAATTGTAGTTTTTTTTTTTTTCTTTACATTTGTACATTCTAATTTTTCTAATAGAAATCTAAATTGGAATTTAAATTCGAAGCTAGAAATTCAATTTTTTCTTTTTTATTTTGTAGGAGAAATTAATTGAATCTTGAGATTAAAATTGTTTATACATTAATTTATATTGAAACTGAAATTGAAATCTTTGAATGTAAGTTTTTTTAATCAATGTATTTAAATCAAAGTTTTAAATACAAATTGAAACTTAAATTTAAATTTTCCAATATAGATTAAAATTTAGATATAAATTTAATAAAAATTTTTAATTATCTAATACTAATTCGAAGTCATACTTAAGTTTAAATCTCCAAATTTAAATTTTCCAATATAAATTAAAATTCAGATATAAATTTAAATTTTTAAAATAAAATGTCTAGTTTTTCAAATACAAATTTTAATGTTTAATTATTAAGTCAAATTTAAATGTTTAAAATAAATATTTTTTATTTTCTTCAAATACAAATTTTTTAATTTTCCAATATTAATTCAAACTAAAACTTAAATTTTAATTTCCAAATACATATTTAAATTTAAACCAGCAAATTTTTATTTTCCAATTTTCGTACGCAAATTCAACATAAAATTGAAATTGAAATTTCTTAATACAAATTAAAAATGGAAACTTAAATTTAAGTCTCCAAATTCAAATTTTCCCATAAAAATTCAATATCAAACCTTAATTTAAATCTCGAAATTCAAATTTCAAAACATTCCAAAAGAAAATTCAAATCAAAACTAGAACTTAAACCTCCAAATACAAATTTTCAAATTTCACAATACAAATTAAAATTCACACTCTGAAAAACTTGAATTAAAATCTCCAAATTAAAATTTCAAAATATTCCAAAAGAAAATTCAAATCGAAACATGAATTAAAACCTCCAAATACAAATTTTCAAATTTCCCAATATAAATTCAAATTCACACTGAAATATCCAAAGAAAGCGAAGAAATCACAGAAAATAACCACAGATTTTCCAATATTCACTACGAAAGAGCAGCAAGTCTCCAAAGGCAGGCTTACGAGTTAGAAGCAAGTGTTTCATACTTTCTCCAGAAACATGCCTGTGTCTACGTAGGCGTGCACACAAACCTGTGCGCGTATGAAACGATTCTAGACTCTTCGTCTGGCCACTCTAAATCGTCGAAACGTTATTTGCTCAAACTTGGCTTCGTCTAAACGTTTCGCAAGTTCGCGATAACTTAGAGGTCGCTCATATATCCACGGTTACGTTTGAAACTAGGTTCACCGTTAACTCTCTACCGTTCACAGTTGCAATACAGAATTCATAAAATTAGCTAAGATTTATAAGAAACCGCAATTCCGTTAATTCTCAATTTTTTGCAATTTTTATTTTATTCCTACTTTATTTATGGCAAATTACTAAAAAACCTAACATCTTGGTATTGCAAAATTAACTAGTTGACTCAGAAAATTTAATATTAGTTTATTTATAGGTTTAATATGAGTTTATATATAGATTTAATATTAGTTTATTTATAGATTTAATATTAGTTTATTTATAGATTTAATATTAGCTTATTTATAGGTTTAATATTAGTTTATATATAGATTTAATATTAGTTTATTTATAGATTTAATATTAGCTTATTTATAGATTTAATATTAGCTTATTTATAGATTTAATATTAGCTTATTTATAGATTTAATATTAGTTTATTTATAGGTTTAATATTAGCTTATTTATAGATTTAATGTTAATTTATTTATAGATTTAATATTAGCTTATTTACAGATTTAATATTAGTTTATTTATTTATAGGTTTAATATTAATATTAGTAAAAAAACTACCGGTGATTAAAGTAGACTTATTTGTATGAAAGAAATTAAAATGATAGATATCTGAAAAAATACTTAAAATAATGGTAATAATTCTTTGTACACATTTATTACAAAAAATCATGGAAAATTCCCCGAAACTACATTATTGTAAATATTATAAAATTTTTGCAGGAAATTATAAACCAGAAATTGTAAATGATTGTGACTGAATCAGTAATTCAAGTGTCAGGTTATGGTAATAAAAAAAAAGGAATGTATCATACTGCTCAATTCATAAAACCCAAAATTTTTATTTAATTTCATTTCCAAATAAATTTAATCCTCCTGTGACACGATAGATAAGTTTTTAAAAAATATTGTGTTGAGTGAGACTAACATAAGAGTCAGTGCAAAAGAAGAGTTATATTTAAAAACAAATACTTTTTTACTTTTGTTTCCTTATTATGTTAGATTAAATTTCTAATAAAATCAATAGTAGGTTAATATTGTATACAAATATTATTTCAACTTCATTTTTATTTCTTTACTATGTTAAATTAAATTTCCAATAAAATCAATACTAGGTTAATATTTTATACAAACACTATTTCAACTTCATTTTTGTTTCTTTATTATGTTAAATTAAATTTCCAATAAAATCAATACTAGGTTAATATTTTACACAAACACTATTTCAACGTCATTTTTCTTTCTTTATTATGTTAAATTAAATTTCAAATAAAATCAATAGTAGGTTAATATTTTATACAAACACTATTTCAACATAATTTTAATTTCTTTATTAAATCAGATTAAATTTCCAATAAAATTCCACATTATATAATAAAATAAATCCTACGTTAATAATTTATATAATACACTATCCATACATTTACATGAATGACCTAATACCATAAAATATGTTAATTACATAGAATGAAAAAGTACAAGTGATTATTTTAATCAACTTTTTTCCCCGCTTCGTTCTCTGAAAATTACACCGTTTCAAAATCTTTTTTATCCACAGTGTATGTAGGTTTTTCGTTCATGGCTCAATACTTTATAAACTACACGAATGTCAATCGTCAGCTGAGATTTATCTTGTTTAATGTCATATATTGTTTATCACAAAAACAAAAAAAAAATGATTCTTCCATTCGATAAACACGAATGTTACGTAAATTGTGTACGCGGATGCAACTTGGAAACGAATTAGAAAAATTGGAGAATATCTGCATTGAGATGTGATTTAATAACAAAATGTTTTCTGCGAATTGTGGATTTAATACTCGTCAATTTGTGAACCAATTTTTCGTCGGATCTGAAGTAAATCTGTAATTTGGAAAATTTTATTTTCAGTATTATGGTGAAGAAACGTAAACAAATTTGTTTACTTAATTGGAAAATTTTATTTTCAATTGTAAAAAAAAACATATTATGGTGAAGAAACGTAAAAAAATTTGTTTACTTAATTGGAAAATTTTATTTTCAATTGTAAAAAAAAAACATATTATGGTGAAGGAACGTAAAAACATTTTTTAATTTTATAAGTTCGTATTTTTGTCGTTAACAGTCAGTCAAAAAATTGATTTAATGTTGCATAATTTTAAAGCAATTGGTAATAAATAAATAATTCTTGCATTATATTGTTAACATACGTAACATTTATTAACAGTGCAAAGAAAAAGATTGCACGCTAAAGAAAGTCTTCGTACATGTAACATTATTATTTTTAATTTGTTAACTAGTGGTCAGTTGGGCCACTTTTTAATTTTATAATTTTTTGCATTCTCTTTGGCATTTTTTGGCATATTTTCTCATTCCAAAAATATTTTGGATGTTAGGTCTTCCTTGTTTTTAATTGTATATTTTTTCAAATTTCTCCTATATTTTCTCGTTGAGAAAAAAAATTTTTTATTTTAGTAAAAATATTTAAAAATTGAGAAAAAAAATTCCTAATTTTAGTAAAAATATTTAAAAAATCGTTCAAAAATTCATTATTGTCATTATTTGACACAAAAATTCGAATCGTGTCAGTTTTTTACTCTTCGTCTGCAGCGTCCGGCGAAAGCCACACTTGTGGACTGTGGACGCATATGTGCGTTTGACGATGAGAGCGTTCAGATCGAACGAGTAATTCGCGATTTGCGAGAAGAGAATTTTTTGTTGGAAATAATGAATAATAAATAGTTGATTACTTTACTAAAACTATTAATAGCTTATTCAATAATGTTTAAAAAAAAAAATAAACGTCATTAAGTTTGCATAGTGATGCTTGGTAATTGTAGGTTAATGCTCCATTATTAAGTGCATCAAATCTGCATACTAATGATTGCTAATGAAATGTTAGTGCAACTTTAGTGGTTTAACCGTTTTATTGCGAGTAACAAATTGCTGTGTTTTTCTACAATTCGTGCAACATGTATTACTGAGCGATTGTGATATGCAAATGTGGTTTTAATTGATTTTGTTAGCGTATGAAATTAACACGATTTCTTTGTAGCAGTGTCACAACCATTAGCTTCGTGTAATGTAGTGTTTAAGGCAGTGTTTATGAACAAAAAGTTTTTTTTTTTTCTTTATATTTATAGTTTATAGACTATTATTTATAGTTTATAGACTATTATATTTTTATAGTTTTATATTTTTGAGAAACATTAATTTTTATTTAATTTTGCTGTACTTTAGAAGGGAAATTCATGATAATAATTATTTTTTTCTTTTGTTTATTTTATTAGTTTATAATATAAAATAGCGGAAATATAATTTTACTTTTCTATTTTTGAGAAATATAATTTTTAATTAATTTTACTTTATTTTAGAAAGCAAATTGATAATAATTATTTTTTTCTTTTGTTTATTTTATTAGTTTATAATATAAAATAGCGGAAATATAATTTTAGTTTTCTATTTTTGAGAAATATAATTTTTAATTAATTCTATTATATTTCAGAAAGGAAATTAAAAATAATTATTTTTTAAATTTCTTTTAAGAAATACTTTCTAAAAAAGTAACTTAGAAGTTACATACCCGTGTATCTATATTTAAAAAATTTTATTTTATTCATTTATCACCGTGCCACTCTGTTTCATTATTATACAACAAAAATGATACTAGAGAGTACGTTTACAACAATTATTCTTTAAAAAACTTCAACATCAAATTAACAAACTGTTTTTATTTTAGCAAAACTTTACTTAATTTTACATTTCAAAACATACTTTATTAAAAAATGAATAACACCGAAAAAATGCCAGCAACAGCAATAATAATTAAAATAAAGTAAATTGTAACGAAATAATAAAATTCTTCTTCACAACATCTCAAATAAGATGGAATATTAGACTAAATATTTAAATCCAAACAAATTATAAGAAACCAACAAATGTTTCCAGCTGTTTCTTTTTTTTTAATTCATTCAATTATAATTTTACTCCAAGAAAATAATTAATAATTAACAGGAACGTTTCCAAGTTTATAATTTACGGATCCAGCTAATGTTACACGCTACGAAATTTCCTGTTGGCCAATCCTGCCGAAAACTAACCTCAAACGGACATTATGTTGCGGCCGCCATTTACAGGCGCGTTCGTTCACCACGTGACGCGAATTCGAACCGTCCTCGAATGGAAATTGTGATCGTGATCGGTTTTACGAACGATTTCTATGCTTTTTTTCCATCCGATCGTCGCGTTAGCTCGATCCAGTTCAACGATACAGTTATCAGGGTCATCTGGTAACGAGCTTGACGCAAGGAAATGCGATTCGTGGTTTCGTAATATTGCTCAATGCAATGTGGACAGTGTTCGAACACGATATGGCGGGACGAAAAGTTGAGGAATTAAGATTGTAAACGATGCGAGTGCACGGAGGGGAGATTTATAGTGAATACGAAAGATAAATGTTCGTTTTGGGACTTACTTCTCTGAAAGAGTATTTTAGAGGAAGATCACTTGTGAAACTTGAAAAAAAATAGATATCTTTTTTTATATCTCTTTAAAGTGGAAATCGTTCAATATTAATATGTAAAATTGAAAATCGATGTTCAAAGAATGGATAATAATTGATAAGATATTGATAATAATTATTTTTTTTATCTTGTCTATTTTATTAGTTTATAATATTAAATAGCGGAAATATTATTTTAGTTTTCTATTTTTGAGAAATATAATTTTTAATTAATTCTACTGTATTTCAGAAAGGAAATTGATAATAACTATTTTTTTTATTTTGTTAAATAATTGTTCTGTTAATTAATAACGAATTAAAAATATTAAAATTATATAAAACGAATACAAATATTTTATTTAGCGATGTAAAATGTTCATTTATTAATATCCAATACTAATATTTTAATATTAATAATAATAATTGAATAATAAAAATTATAATAATAATAATAGAATAATAGAATAATAGAATAATAAAAAAAAAATAATAATAATAGAATAATAGAATAATAAAAATAAAAATAATAATAATAGAATAATAAAAATAATAATAATAATAATAGAATAATAAAAATAATAATAATAATAATAGAATAATAAAAATTATAATATTAATAATAAAGAAACACAATTAAATTCATAATTAAATAAATATTAATATTTCATATATGTAAAAATTGTAGATGTATAATGTTTTGAAAAATATAGTATATTTATAATCGAATCGTTTCGATTTTAAAAAAAATTCCTAGGCAAAGCATTAATCAGCCTATCATTGAACATGCATCGTGAACGTTGCTTTCACCGGTGCATACGCTCGCTATTTCGCTGGCCAGTTGTAACGGCTCCTTCGTCCTCTAAACCATCTATTAAATCCTTCATTCACCGCGAACTTAACGCGGAAGCGGCCAACCGCTCTATCTCGATTCTCGATCTCGCGATCTCACGGCCCTGACACTGATACTGTCGGCTCTGCTGTTAGTTTCAGCGATCGAACTTATGATTGACTGTGACATTTGCAGTAGCCGAGTATTTTTTAATGGAACGGAATTTTATATGTTGGTATAATGGTGTCGTTTAACTGAATACTATAATGGTAACTGTAATAACAATGTTTAGTTAATTTTGAAATGTATGCTGTTAAATATTATTAAATAATAGTTTATTCAATTAATTAAATAGTGTAGTATTTTATTTATTATATTATTAATAGTAACTGTGATAGCTATGTTTAGTTAATTTTGAAATCTATGCAGTGAAATATTATTAAATAATAGTTTATTCAATTAACTAAATAGTGTAGTATTTTATTTATTATATTATTAATAGTAACTGTGATAGCTATGTTTAGTTAATTTTGAAATCTATGCAGTGAAATAATATTAAATAATAATATTTTATTCAATTAACTAAATAGTGTAGTATTTTATTTATTATATTATTAATAGTAACTGTGATAGCTATGGTTAGTTAATTATGAAATCTATGCTGTTAAATATTGTTAAATAATAGTTTATTCAATTAACTAAATACTGTAGTATTTTATTTATTATACTATTAATAGTAACTGTGATAGCTATGGTTAGTTAATTGTGAAATCTATGCTGTTAAATATTATTAAATAATAGTTTATTCAATTAATTAAATAGTGTAGTATTTTATTTATTATATTATTAATAGTAACTGTGATAGCTATGTTTAGTTAATTTTGAAATCTATGCTGTTAAATATTATTAAATAATAGTTTATTCAATTAACTAAATAGTGTAGTATTTTATTTATTATATTATTAATAGTAACTGTGATAGCTATGTTTAGTTAATTTTGAAATCTATGCTGTTAAATATTATTAAATAATAATTTATTTAGCTATATTTTTATAGTAATCTTGCCTAGATATTATTAATTAAAAGTAATTTTAGTTGAAACTATAATAACCATGGTTAGATAATTATGAAATAATAGTTTATTCAACTAACTAAATACTGTAATATTTTATTTATTATACTATTAATAGTAACTGTGATAGCTATGCTTAGTTAATTCTGAAATGTTATCAAATAATTAATAATGTTATTAATAATAATAAATATTATTAAATAATAATTTATTTAACTATGCTTTTATAATAGTGTCGTCTGCATATTATTAATTAGAGGCAGCTATAGTTGCAATTATAATAGACTTACTTAGTTAATAAAAAATATATGCAGCTAAATATTATCAAATAATAGTTTATTCAACTACGTTTTTAGTCTACATATTATTAATTAAAGGCAGCTATAGTTGCAATTATAATAGACTTGCTTAGTTAATAAAAAACATATGTAGCTAAATATTATCAAATAATAGTTTATTCAATTATGTTTTTATATTAGTATCGTCTGGATATTGTTAATTAAAAGCAGCTATAGTTACAACTGTACTAGTCGTGCTTAGTTAATTATTAAATATATGCCATAAAATCCCCCCGAAATTTCCCCAATAGCACCATAGTTATTTTATCAAATTTCTGTAAAGAATCACGCATGGGTCATTTTTTTTAAATTTTGGTAGTTCTAGCGTTAAACAACACTAGTCACGTGTATCTTGTAGCGCCTGTCGCTTAACGTAGCGGAAGCCCAATGTTATTTAATTATTGTATAACCTATAATAGTTAAATTAAAATTGGATTTTAAAAATAAAAACCTAGTAATCAAATAACTGAACACTAGAACACTCGGAACATATACATAATATCGAAGTCGAATCATAAACAGTTTCTTTGCTACACGTACACTCCAGTCCATAAGTCATCGGACACTTAACAAATTTATAAAAAAAAAGAAAAGGTTATACTTATAAAATTGAACGCACTATTTAATCATCATTCACGTCACAGTGAACCACAAATTATATTGACTCCTTGAAATATCACCGAATCTTTACTTCGATAAATATTAGGTTCAAAACTCAGAAATGTCCAATGACTTATCGACGGTAGTGTAATTCGCTACCGAATCGTAAACAGTTTCTTCGGTTGGCGGACGCCGCTTCGAGAGTCAATTTTAGCCGGATCTTTGTAACATTTTCGAATCAAATTGAGAAACTGTAGTCAATTGTAATTTTTCTGCTAACAAGTAAAATTAATTGTTCAATGAAAGATGGCGTAGTTTGGTAATTAACCCTTTTAGTGCCAACGACGATATATCGTTGCGCGTGTAATAGCTTCTTATTCTTC
Source organism: Ctenoplectra terminalis (assembly GCA_019453375.1). Taxonomy (NCBI): domain Eukaryota; kingdom Metazoa; phylum Arthropoda; class Insecta; order Hymenoptera; family Apidae; genus Ctenoplectra; species Ctenoplectra terminalis. Next base: position 42,256 of record SMSQ01026152.1, on the reverse strand, counting down.
GCATGGCGAAAAAGCTTTATCTGAAAATAAATTTATAAATGATCTATAAATTATCTAATTTCATTGTAAACGATCTAATTTCGTTGCAAAAGAATTTAGAAACCGGTTTGGGTGTGACTTTTTACACATTCTACGCCGGGCGGCGTTGTCGCCCGCACTGTATCATCGAGTTATCTTTTATTTTTCTCTGTGAAATATCATAAATTTTTTTTTACAGAATAAATTGGAAATGCAAATTATATATTTCGTACCAAGTGGTTTATATAAAGTTACGATGAAACGATGCCTTTTCCTATGTGTAAAAACGTTTTCAAAGAGAGAACACAATTTTTATATTTTTTATAATAATTTACAATTATGTTATTCGGATGATTTTCAATCGATATTGAAAAATTAGTGTCATTGCTTTATTCTCTATTTCGTCCCGAATACGTTGCTTTTTTAATCGTGTAAATTTCATTTGTAGTTTGCCTTTTATGACCGTTTTTCCAAATCATTGTATATCCGTCAAATTCGGCCGGTTATCTTCGCATAGGCATTCGTTTTTCGCCCGGCACTAAAAGGGTTGAATAACGTTCGGATTCGTGTATCGATGAGGCGTCGACAAAAATTATTCGACCATGACAGGAATGTTCTATCCCATCCGCCTCGCTCGAAGGACATTGCACCGATCGAGTGTCGTTTATTTCTGTTTTTACAAAGCCTTTTTACTGGTACGAGATTGAATAAAGCGGAGGCCTGTAAAAAGTGGTTGGAGAAATTCATTGTCGAGGAAGATGAAAGGTTTTTTGTGGAAAAGGTCCTGAAACTGGCCGGTGGACGACGAAAAGCCAGAGAAATAAACGGTGTATAGAATGTTGGAATAAAATGTTTGGTTAGATGCTTAAAATTGTGTATTTTAGTTGTGAGAGGAATTTTGGAATTTAGAAATTCGGGAATTTAAGAACTTAGAAATTTAGGAATTCAGGAATTTAAAAATATGAGGATTCAAGGATTTAGGAATTTAGAAATTTATGATTTTAGGAATTTGAGAGTTTAAAAATATGAGAATTCAAGGATTTAGGAATTTAGAAATTTATGATTTTAGGAATTTGAGAGTTTAAAAATATGAGGATTTAAGGATTTAGGAATTTAGAAATTTATGATTTTAGGAATTTGAGAGTTTAAAAATATGAGGATTTAAGGATTTAGGAATTTAGAAATTTATGATTTTAAGAATCTGAGAATTTAGAAATATGAGAATTCAAGGATTTAGGAATTTAGAAATTTATGATTTTAGGAATTTGAGAGTTTAAAAATATGAGGATTCAAGGATTTAGGAATTTAGAAATT
>SMSQ01026151.1:42132-89588 GCA_019453375.1 Ctenoplectra terminalis | reverse complement strand
AAATTAAAGTGACATTTAAGCTCGTTATATTACAATTGTTCGCACGATTAACCGGACATGGTATTAGATAGTATCTATAAATGTACACGGAATGTGTAATTACGTATTGATGTAAATACGTCCGACACGTATTTAGGTATATTTATACATATGTCGAACATGTCGGACGTAGTATATAAAGACGCATGGGGTTGCGCCGCAAGCACGGGGTTCGTCAGCGCGTGTAACTTGCTCAGCCGAGTGTCAAAAAGGGTCACTAGACACTTTCACCCGATTGCGCCAGATATGTTTTACCGATAGCCTAGCAGTACTTTGCTTTTACGTATTATCGATCTTTCGACAATTATTTGTTTAGGAAGTATAGGTAAAATACAATGGAATAAAACAAAATAAAGAAAAAGGAAGAGAGTTCTACTCTTGGTTGGATAATAGGAGAACATTATCTTATTAATCCTCTGTAACCCAATTTTTGCTCGCTTATCAGAAGAGAAAAAATTCAAACTGATTACAGATTCTTGCTTTGATTTAAAAATTGTTTGATCGGTAATTTTTAATTAATTACTAATTTTTAATTAATTCCACGGTGGTATAATATTCAAAGTTATTAGCAAAGGAAAATTGTCTGACATGGACAGGTATTATTTATTAATATAATATGGGGAGTTAGTATTTATTAATATTTTATATTAATATATTTATCACACAGTTGTCTTTTTGTGCATAAAAATTTTCCTCCACAGTGATACAATTAAATAAAATTCTAAAAATATAAACACATAAGTATGTAACTTCTAAGTTAGACGGTGCTATAGAGGATTAATTGATTATAATTATTTGTCAAATCATTTTGATTAGAATTATTTGTCTTTGCGCAACAAATATGTGATATTTACTTTGGTGGGTTTTGTTGTAGTTTTACCAGATTTCGTGGCTAAGGAAATGATTCGTGATATCGCTCGTGAAACTGCTCGAGGTGGAACAATCTCATTCACACCTAATCAATTCCATAGAATATACATCCATCGTTACGAGAATGTCAGCATACTCTTTGCTGATATCAAAGGTTTCACCGGTACGTAACTGTTTATTTCCAATAATAAATTTTACTAATTTTCTCATTTTTTTTTTCAAGGTCACTATTTAAAAATTCTTGTTAGTAATTTGTATCTTTGAAAATTATTTTCATTAGGTGTCTAAGATTAGGAATATCATTATCTTTTGTAGTCTAATCATCTATACAATCGACACATATTTAAGTCACGTTATCGGTGCTTGTAAGATTGTTGGATAAATTTCAACAAATTTTCATTGACAATTATAAGGAAAAATGTACGATTCAAAACCATATAGAATTGCCTGATAATTTTCTTATCAATTTTATATTAATATTAATACTTTCTTTATTTTGATAGAATTTTAACTGAAAAGTTTTCTAAGGTAACACAATTCTAAATTCCCTTTCTTTTCCAAATTTATCCTTAAAACAAACTGGAAGATAACAAAATGATCACCATGAAATTATATTAAAAGAATAATTTATTTTAAGTTAGTTAAGTACATTAACTTTCTTTATACAGACACATTACTAAATACAGCTTTAAAATACTATTAGAAAATGTTCCAATTTAATAATTTAATCCACAATTTCAATTTTTACCATAAAGCTTTAGCCAGTCAGTGTAGCGCCCAAGAACTGGTCAAAGTGTTAAACGACTTGTTCGCTCGTTTCGACAAGCTCTCCGCGGAAAATCATTGTTTGCGTATCAAGTTACTCGGGGATTGTTATTACTGCATTTGTGGACTACCGACTGCCAGAAGCGATCATGCTTACTGTTGCGTCGAAATGGGCTTACACATGATTAAAGCAATAAGGGATGTGCGATACACGACAAAGGTATACTACACTATAAATATTTGTATTAGTATAATTCTCACAAATTAAAAATTTTCATGTTTTAAATCTTTAGTTTATCAATGAACTGTAAAATGAAAAAAAGAAAAAACAGAAAAAATAGAAAAATGGTATTGTCCAGAACAAAAAATTAATTTATAGTAGATTATAAAGAGCTAAAATTAATTTACAACACATGGAATAATTTTATTATAATACATACCTAAAACACGCATGTTCCCTTTTAAACTGATCACGGACTGTAATTTATTAACAAGAAATTTTCACAGTAAGAAGTTCACCATTGGCAACTGCAGTTTTCTAATAAAGTTTATAAAATAAAGGTTTACTCGCCAATACTAATAATTAATTAAAACAAAGTACACCGTATGTACATGTATATACAAAAAAAAAAGAAAAACAAAAACTGGTTTCATCTAGGTTGACCTGAACATGAGAATAGGAATTCACAGTGGCTCGGTACTGTGCGGCGTACTCGGACTTCGAAAATGGCAATTCGATGTCTGGTCTTACGACGTGACGCTGGCTAACCATCTCGAGAGCGGAGGCATTCCAGGGTAAAATAATTTTATTTCTCGTGTACCACGTTTTATAAATAAAACGCGCCTGAAATGTTCGAAACACAGGAGAAATTGTTTTGCGAAATAAAAGAGTAAAGAAATAAATAAATATTTTAGGAGGGTGCATATTTCGGAGGACACGTTGAACTGTTTGAACGACGTGTACGAAGTGGAGCCAGGAAACGGAACCGAGAGGGACAATTATTTGAAGGAGAGGAACGTGGTGACGTATTTGATCAAACAGGTGGAACCATTAAGATCGAGACGACGGTACTCTTCGCGGCCCAAGGTATGGTCCGAGGAGGACGCGAATAAAAGTAAGAAGAGCTTCAAATTGAACAATCCGTTAGCTGCTAATAGCAGCGCGCCGAATTCCTCCACGGACGACGACATTGGGGTCGACTGGACACCGGAAATACCTTTCGAAAACGTTCGTATCCGACGACAATTAAAGCTTCGCGTTGAAGAAGTCTTGAGAACTAAATGGCGCGTTGTTTGTGCAGTTAAACACCGCAACGTCGGTCAGTAATTTGGAGTCGGAGTACCTCGAAGAAGAGAACGGTTCCGCGAAGAGCAATAAAGCCGCGTCCCAGGCATCGGCTGAGAAACTGAAGGCCGCTGGCCTTGAAACAGCGAGCAACAAGCGTATGAGATTGGCGAACATAAACGCTTGGACTTTGCGTTACAACGACGAAAGTTTAGAATCAAAGGTGAGACACCGGTTATCTATCCTGTTAACCGTGTAATTTCTTCGATAGAAGCTCCTCCGTACGTAACATTGAGTATTAAGTTGATTTTATAAATTTAATAGATATTTTCATACGTATGTGGTGCGCCAAGCGTGGCTGTGTGTGCGTGTGCGTGTATGTGTTTGAAAACAAACGGCGATCGGCAGGGGGAACACCGATAGCCTTTTTACGCAGGCCGAGAGTTCGCCACTAGACACGGAAGAGAACGCGCCGTACCATTATCTTTGTATATTATTTCCAAATAAACCTTTTATTATATCTTATACCACACGTATTTGCAGTTCGGTCAATTGAGGGAGGACATGTTTAAATCTAACATGATTTGCTGCTTCGTCGTGTGGATATTCATTGCAATCTGTCAGGCAGTAATATTGCCGGAGTAAGTGAACACGATCAGATTTTTAACAATTTATATTCATCGGTTGCATCTTTCTTTTCTTTTAAATGTTAGTAATATTGTTGCACGATCAACTGTTATTTATATTTCTGGTAATAAATATTGCTAATCGGAATAAGAAACGTTCATTTCTTTTTACAGCTGCGTTATTCTTCTCGGCTCCCTGTTGCTGACTACGCTCATCCTGGTAGCATCGTCCATCTTAGTTATGGCAGAGGAATTTAAAACCTTACCGACATACTTGCAACACGCGTCCTCGATGCTGGTTCACAACAAGCAACACCGAACAATCTTCATATGCAGCGTGATCAGTCTGATGGCTTTGACATCGATCGTCGGTGTTCTAGCGTGTCCAATGTCGATCCGACGATACCCCGAAGCCTTGGAGCTTAAGCAGCAGCCATTGACGAATCCAACGTTGCAACCAGAGCGACTCGTAGCACCGACCGTTGGTCTCGATCAATTTATCCTGACATTCCTAGAAGCTGCTCTACGCGACGAGACTTCGGAGGAGCAGAAAGACGTTTCCTCTAAAGAAAACCAAACTGCGCTGCGCGGCTCTGACAGCATCGAGATGGAGTTGACGAGGATCATCAACGACAGGGCTAGTCTGGCGAAAGGTCGAAGGAGAAAAGAGTTCTTCAGGTTTTATAGATACGAACAACGCCACAGACTCGTGTCTGGAAGACATTATAGAAGATTTGCTCGTAACCGTAGGGGCGAAGACGTCGTCTCGAGGAAGATACTGTCGACGCCGGAAGCGGAACCTCGAGCGGAACCACTGTACTCGATGGACTACGACGAGCAGCTCGATTCAGAGACCACCTGTGTGCGACCGGAATACATTGTGTTCACGTGGATCTTATGCCTGATCGCGTTAGCCTCTGCGTTGAAATTGTATTACTTGGTGAAGACGGCGTTAGCCACGATCATCGTCACCGTCTACGCCGTGTTGATTCTCGTAGTCTGCAAAGACTTCTTTACGATTACCGATGATGAGAAGAATTCGTGAGTCGTATTATATATCGAGACGTTTTATATTTATGCAGTTTTATTGATTTAATTTTTTCTTTTTAAGAATACGTGTAATATGTATCTTTAAATCCTGTGTATTTTCAGAACGTCGATACCTCTCTCGGCTCAAATGCTCACGTTTATGTTAGTGTTCTTGGTGATGGTTACATATCACGGTAGATTGGTCGAGGTAACGTCCAGATTAGATTTCCTCTGGAAACAGCAGGCCGAAAGGGAGTTGAGCGATATGATCGAGTCGCGACACAATAACATGCAACTGTTAAAAAATATTTTACCGGATCACGTGGCTCATCACTTTTTGACGCAGGATAGAGCACCGGAGGTATTATTAATCCTTCTTGTTTGTCAGTTGAATGTACTAAACGTCGCAATTTCTTTCTTCAACAGGAATTATATTCTCAGTCGCGCGATAAAGTTGGAGTGATGTTCGCGAGTGTGCCGAATTTCACAGAATTCTATTCAGAGGACGTTAACAAGGGCATGGAGTGTATACGTTTATTGAATGAAATTATTGGTAACTAATGATCAGAAAACTTAAACGGGTTCAAGGATGCTTCAAAATATTAAATCCGAGCTTTATTTATAACTCAATAATAAAGTTCTATCCTTCTTGTTTCTTCTTTCCAGCTGACTTCGACGAACTTCTGGATGAGAATCGGTTTCATTGCATTGAAAAGATAAAAACAGTCGGTGCAACTTACATGGCAGCTTCTGGACTCAATCCTTGTCAAAATGTAATTCTATAAAATCCAATAATTTCTTATACATCATGAGATGTAATAGATTGTCTTTATTCCAATTTGGTTCCATCTCTTTGTTTCTATTTCTTCTCTTTTTAATTTATTTTTAATTCTCTTAATACGCTGTCCAATTTCAATATCTCTTTGATGTATCTTTTTCAGGACAACACTAAGGATGACATGGAGCATCTGTGCAGATTGGTGGATTATGCGGTAGCAATGCGACTTCGTCTCGAAGACGTGAACATACATTCGTTTAATAATTTTGACTTAAGAGTAGGTATTAGTTGTGGTCCACTGGTAGGCGGTGTGATCGGTGCTCGGAAGCCTGTGTTCGATATTTGGGGTAACACGGTGAACCTGGCTTCTCGTATGGACTCTACAGGCGTCATGGGAAAAATACAAGTTCCGCAGGAAATTGCCAGGGTAACTGCAGATCGTATAAAATCGTAATGATTCTTTATTATCCATTCGGGACCGTGTATTTAATTTTCGTCGTTTAAACAGTTCTTGGAGTCGAGAGGATATCAGACTCAGAAAAGGGGACTCATCGAAGTCAAAGGGAAAGGAACAATGGAAACGTATTTCGTTCTGGGCAAAGGGAACCTGCAACAGGAAAGCACGAGCAAACACACAACAAGATGCCGAAGTCTTGCAGCAGTTGTTTATGGTGTCGTTCAAGCTCGTCGTAAGCAAATGCGAGCACTTAGAAGGACATAAGTATCGTATTCACGTCAGTCTTTCCTTTTGGTTCGTTGGTGCCTAGTTACGTACAAACGGTTCACCTTCGTCAAATTAGTAGTTAACGTCTAAGGTAAGACTTAAAATGGATGACTCCAATGAAATTGTTTTAAATTTGTTTTTCGAGATGAAAAAGTAACGATTAAAACTGTTCGTTTCATTTCCCAAGAGAGAGTTTATGGTAAATTTATAATTGTTATAATGTTAAGTAATTTATTTTACTTGGATCCACTCTTTTAGTGGAACATATTTCTTTTACAGAATATAAAATTTTTTTATTCTCCTCGAGCTTAAACAATTGCTAAAACACTTTTTATCTCTTTCAAATATAAAGCTTATCAGGTAATCCATTTTAAGCGGTTCACCTAATATTAAAGTTCAAAGACCGACGAGCAATTGTGATTAACATATTGTCAATTGGATTTTCTTTTTGTCGGAAAGCTGGTCGGTATGTTAATTAATTTGTTCGGATAATATTTGTCATTAGACCGGTGTAAAATAATTCTGTTTTGTATTTATAATTATTAAACACTTCGGCACACTTTTTTCTCGTAGCAAATCCGTGCAAGCGTAACTTTTGCTTTCATTTCGATGTTCTGTTTAAGACTGTTTTACGATGAATGTGAGGAAACAGTTATTATTTATAAATAATTATAAAATAATGTGACCCATTTTGTTTTACAAATGGATATATATTTCAAAAAGTATTTTGAATTAAATGTATAAGTAGTAAAAAAATATCAAGAGGAACATTAATTGTAAGAATAAAGCAATGATTGTCGGTATCAAGGACATTTTAAAGTCATTTATATTCTATTCGTACTACGTTTCGTTTAAATATTGTCATTTTATTTGTAAAATTTTTTAACGAAATTATACGTTCGTTCTAATATCTTTCTAATCTTGTAAATGTCTTTGAAACCTTGACTTATCGACTATACCTATTAAAATTTTAACAAACTTTATTAATTTTTTCAGTACTCGTACGATAATTCTATCTAATTCATTGTACTTTTCATTATATATCTATTTATACTTAAGCTAAAATGGATCATCTTATGAACGATTAATTTATTTTTCCTAGATATTAAACGAAATCATATAAATGTGCTTTTCATTTCCAAACAGCTGAATCTTTTTATGAATTCTGTGCACAGTTAAAAAAAAAAGAAAAAAAAAAAAACAAGTTGTAAAATCAGTCGACGCAAGAAATAGTACCTATCTAAGTACCTAGATTAACAAATTTTATATGACACTATCACAATCTTGCGATTTATCCTTTTTACGTATTAATTAATTCTTATACATTATCTTTCTGCTTTCATTACACTTTCGTTCTCTATTTAGCGTAATTAAAATCCAATATCTGTAAATACTAATTCGAGATATTAAGTAAATATAAATATAATAAGTACAAAGTTATGTGCAATAATATATGAACAAGATTAGCTAAATTATACAATGATATCATTGTTGACGTTGTAATAAATAATTTAACAATCAAAATGACCAAAGTGATCGATTAAGGCGTATAATCTCTGTCCTACGGTGTAATGAACACGACGAACAAATCATTCGCACCTTCGTCCTCCGAATTGGAAGAGTTTCGAGTTTCGTGTGTCGTTAGGAATGAAATTATTGTTCAATAAATCATATTTCTTTTTCTTTTTTCTTTTTTTGGGGAAAAGTCAATTTAATAATAATTGCAGGGCAGCAGCGTTCGTGTTGATAATCATAATGTACAGCACAGTCGAGCCCTGTGTAACTGTATATTACATTATTATGGTAAACACAATATATTTTAATTAATCGTAATAATAATCCATGATAATAATAGTTGTAATGATAATAATAAGGCTAGCTACAGCATGATCTCCCGCTTGAAGAGATCACCCGATCCAACTGTACACTTTTACAACGTACTTCATAATAATAATCTAATTACATTAATTATAATTAGGTAATCATTACAATCTGAACCTAATTAGAAGAATGTTTGCGACACGTAGGAGGGACCGCACGCCTTGGTCTTTCGAGAGATTAATGCTGGACACAAAAAAAAAAAACACGTTTCTCGTTACCTCTTTTCATGCTATCGCGTCAAAAAAAAAAANTTTTCAGTACTCGTACGATAATTCTATCTAATTCATTGTACTTTTCATTATATATCTATTTATACTTAAGCTAAAATGGATCATCTTATGAACGATTAATTTATTTTTCCTAGATATTAAACGAAATCATATAAATGTGCTTTTCATTTCCAAACAACTGAATCTTTTTATGAATTCTGTGCACAGTTAAAAAAAAAGAAAAAAAAAAAAACAAGTTGTAAAATCAGTCGACGCAAGAAATAGTACCTATCTAAGTACCTAGATTAACAAATTTTATATGACATTATCACAATCTTGCGATTTATCCTTTTTACGTATTAATTAATTCTTATACATTATCTTTCTGCTTTCATTACACTTTCGTTCTCTATTTAGCGTAATTAAAATCCAATATCTGTAAATACTAATTCGAGATATTAAGTAAATATAAATATAATAAGTACAAAGTTATGTGCAATAATATATGAACAAGATTAGCTAAATTATACAATGATATCATTGTTGACGTTGTAATAAATAATTTAACAATCAAAATGACCAAAGTGATCGATTAAGGCGTATAATCTCTGTCCTACGGTGTAATGAACACGACGAACAAATCATTCGCACCTTCGTCCTCCGAATTGGAAGAGTTTCGAGTTTCGTGTGTCGTTAGGAATGAAATTATTGTTCAATAAATCATATTTCTTTTTCTTTTTTCTTTTTTTGGGGAAAAGTCAATTTAATAATAATTGCAGGGCAGCAGCGTTCGTGTTGATAATCATAATGTACAGCACAGTCGAGCCCTGTGTAACTGTATATTACATTATTATGGTAAACACAATATATTTTAATTAATCGTAATAATAATCCATGATAATAATAGTTGTAATGATAATAATAAGGCTAGCTACAGCATGATCTCCCGCTTGAAGAGATCACCCGATCCAACTGTACACTTTTACAACGTACTTCATAATAATAATCTAATTACATTAATTATAATTAGGTAATCATTACAATCTGAACCTAATTAGAAGAATGTTTGCGACACGTAGGAGGGACCGCACGCCTTGGTCTTTCGAGAGATTAATGCTGGACACAAAAAAAAAAAACACGTTTCTCGTTACCTCTTTTCATGCTATCGCGTCAAAAAAAAAAAAAGAGGGCAGTTGCGAGCGCATTAATTTCTCGAAAGCGAAGGTATCTTTTATCTTTTTTTTTTTATTATTTTTCCTTTTAAAAAGTTCTTTTTTTTTTTTCTTTTTATCTCTTTTTAAGGTATAAAGGCACTGTACACGTAAACATACAATACATAGAAGAGCGCTATAGGCGGTCCAGATGGTACCTTTTTAAACAGTAAAACGTGCCCGTTTAAAAATATCGATACGATCCTCTTTCTTTCTTTCTTTCTTTTTTTTTCTTTTTCTTTTATCGTTACGATGCTACGCACTTAAAATAGGGAGCGGTTTCTTTCGATTCTAGCTGCATTGGTCAACGCTATATTCTCTTCGACGCTATTATATCTTAAACGTTAAGGAAAAATATAGATGACTATTATATCAGAATGTGCAGAACTCACGGTAACTATTTAGGAGGAAATAATTGGTCAATGCGATCAGAAGTTAAGAAAACGCTCCGGTTTAAAGGTGGGATCTGTTTATCACAATTTGGCAGTGAACGTTCTCACGTTTAAAATACAGTTTTACAAGTTTTTTTTTTTTTTTTTTTTTTTAAGCTACGTTAATCATCATCATCATTTTTCATTTTCTTTTCCATTTTTTTTTCTCCGCTATGGCTTGCTACGTTTCACTTTACGTTACAGACGAATTCGAAAATATTACTTTTTTTTTTTATGTTTCCACTATAGTCACTATAGTCAGTTGTTCAGAAAAAATAAATCTTTTTTTTTTTATGTCTGTTCGTTAACATCGGCCACTCAGTAAGTATAGAACTTAAACTCTTCGTACATTGTTTAGCGAAAATATGTTTTATGTGTGTTCTTTAATTTTCTGTTTGTTTGTTTCCTTTTTTTTTTTCTTTTTTTTTTTTTTTTAAGAGGATGGGTTCAGGAGGTTTTTTTTCGATTTCTTCTGTGGTAATTCTCTCTAGTGTTTGTGCGCAATACTAAATTGCATAACTTTCTAAAAACCACCAATGTTATTTTCCTCGAGTTGTCAGTATCAAAATACAAGACTTTGAAAAATCTGCGTACGTGCAGGACAAACGACTGAGTGATTATTACAAGGATGTACTTATTATACAATTCTGCTCTCCTGCTTTTCGCTTTCCGGCATTAGAAAAAAAAAAAAAAAAAAAAAAAAAAATATTTACAGTTACTTACATTTCATTAAACGATAAGTTAATTACACCTACTGCTTTAATTCCTTCTAGTCAAGTTTTCTCTGGCTTTCTTTCTCCAATTAAATCCATAACTCAGTAAACAGATACAATGATGCTGAATTTAAATTTGATTAAACGAAAGAGAAAACATTAGAATGTTAAGTTAAAATGTGTATATATATCGACCAGCGAATGTAAACTCTCTAGAAACCAATTAAATTATAACTAAAACACGAATGGTATTCGAAAGCTTACATTAACTGGTCTACTATTTTAAATAGTAGACTTTATCAAATCTAATATTTCTTTGTATTTCTTTTCCCTAACTTAAAATATAACGTTTAGTGCAGGTTGTTAGAAGAATCTAGTATATCGCTTAGAAAACATGTGTTTATCTGTACAAATAATTATTTATTTTCCTTTATCTTCTGTATGTGACTTTTATGCAAATTAATTATTATTATTGCAATTTTATGAGACAATTTTATCAACGGTAGTACTGCCAATTGTTTTAAAGTTATTTACTAGACTTCTAGATCATTCTGCACAATTGCTGCATACTTCTATGAAATATGCTAAAAGAGAACAATTTAAAAAAAAAAAAAAATTCATTCTGAAGAAAACGGTCTCTTCCTATTAGAAATACGTGCCTCTTTACGTCTCAAAGACATACTCTTTTCATGATCTATAAATATTCAGCCACAAGTTCATGTTTTCACCAATGACAATTTACAAATTATTTTATTAGAATTTCATGAAATTACTTTCCATTCGATTGCAGGTATTCCACTTGCAGGTAACGGGACACACGTTTAGTTTATTAAGAAAATTATACTTTTCGCAACGTTTCTTTGTCTTAAGTTACACTAAATGTCCAGTTTACCTGCAAATTAAATTTTCTGCTACCCGAGGAACCTAAAACTTCCTAAAAGAATTAAAATAATTGCAAACAAACTTGAACTGCCAATGCTGTGAACCTTTGGTAATGAAAGCATTATTAAACAATGCAATTTCAATACACATTGTTAACAAAAACTTAACATATCTAGTTGCCATTTTTATGACATAGTTGATTCCAATTGAACGTTTGCAATCCAACAATGTTGAAGACCATGAAAACAACAGTAAAGTATTTTTTCTTCTTTTTTTTTATGTATCAATACAATGCATTCATTATATTTACCAAGTTTTACCAATTACTGTTCATTGACAAGTAATGGATAAAATAAAGTTATGCAATTTCTTAAAAAACTTCTTGAAAAAAAAAAAAAAAAAAAAAATAAAGCAATTGAAGCAAAACCAATGAGTGGAATTGAATAGCTTTTTCTACTGTTCTAATTCATCGATCAATGTCTACGTTGCATTGCAAACGATCAGGATAATCATATCAATTTCGAATCCGAATCAAAGCAGACCAAATATAGGTCACAACAAAACAGGCTTACAGCGGTGCACGAAGGACCGCTTTAAGTTTGTTTGCTATTAACTATCGAAGCTCTTGAGCCTTTCTGTTTCGATTCATTTCAACGTTACCTAATCTTATCCTTTACATTAAATATATTTATACATAATTTATTAATCGTTAGTCGAAGTTGTCAAGTCAGTTCGAAATATTGGCAGAAACTCGTCGATAATTTTCGATTGCCAATATTACATGCGTTGAGATCATTTGAGTGCATGGATTAAAATACTCTTGGACACGAGTTTTTTTTTTTTTTCTTTTTTCTTTTTCCTTTTTCTTTTCAACCCGTACGATCGTCATTAATGATCATAAATGGCGGGCTAACACGTCCGGAAACTAGCATTATACACGGCCATTGCTCTACATCATATAGAAATATATAACATATTGCAATTGAGTGACGCAACGTTGAAACTGGTTGCGCGTAATAAAAGAAATGCGGTCGTCGTACGTCGTTAACTAACTCGATGGAACTAGCATTTCCTAGGATTTTCAAAAATACATCGTTCTCCGATGATCTTATTACGACCTGTATGTACTATCTATCATTTTTTGTTTCTTTTTTTTTTTTCAATTTTTCTTCATTTTCTCTCTCTTTCTCTCCCTCTCTCTCACACATTTGTGAAAATACACTTTTTTCGGCGGAACGAGAATTGCATTATTTATACATTTGTGGTAGCTAAGATTTCTGTTCTTTTTTTTTTGTTCTTTTTTTTCTTTTTTTGTTTTCTGGCACGTACATTTGGCGCTGTTAGACACCAATGCGAATTGACGAGACTGAGTTGAAGGTACGTTTCTTCTCTGCTTTAAGATACGATTATTCATTGTTAAGACATTATACACCAGCGTTTCCCAATTTTTCTTAGATGTTGATCTGGATTTTGTACACCGCCTTTGAACATCGTTAAAATTGACCTAATATTATACAATTGTGTTAACTTAAATAGTATCTTAAATAAGACGTTAGCCTATTAAAATTTGATGCTCTATCTATTGAATAAATTGTGTATAGATGAAGGAATCGTTTCGCGTGACTACAAGTCGATTAAAATCAATTCATTTACAATTAATAAATATTTTTGTTTCGATCGCTTCATGATTGATGAAAAAGATTTAAATAATTTAACACACGATCTCTGGCCCTGTGTGCTCTCTTACGTTTCTCTTCCCGTTTCACTTGTGAAACTGATCACAATATATAAATTGAGAAACGCCGTTCTATAAGTTTTGTTCGCAGCATATTGCCGTCTTTTCTTTCTAAACGCGAACTTCGGTACGTCTTAGGAATTGCTAATACAAATTGTATGTTTTACTGTACAAATTTTTAGAGCCACAATGTCACAATAATTGATTTATTTGAAGCAAGATATTCGCTGCGAATGCCATTGTACTGCTTTCACGTTCTCATTGAGTCGTTTATGTGTCGATTTGTAAAAAAGCTTAATAATCGTTCAATAAATGTAAATTTCACAATTGATCTCATCGTTTCTAAGTTTGGTATGAAAACATAGACGTTGCTGCGCGTAGAACTGAAACGTTATTGGCAGTAGGACATTCGAGACTGTATTAATATCTCAGTGAGTTTCATAAAAATCAATAATTGTTTCTGTCCGCTTGTATACAAAAATGTACATATATATTTTTTGAGCAGCTTCGCAATATTTTACAATCGTATCTTAATCCATAGCAATAGTTAATGACAGCTTATCCCTCATCACTTTGGACTAAGTGTAATCCTTTAATATATTCACGATTGGCAGTGAACATTTCCGTGATGTTTTTTTATGTGTATGAATTTTTTTTCTCTCTTTTTTTTCTTCTGTCGATTCGTTTTTCATTAAAATTTTTTAAACGCGTGATTCTTGAACACAATAAAGAAAAAGATTATTTCTTGTTGGCGACAAAAATGAACGTTAAATGTTTTTCTTTGCAGTTGCTTGCTGCGACATGAAACTGACAAGAAACGCGGTCAAATTTGATAACTAGGTTCAGCATGTCTTATAACGAAGCTTTCGCGCGGCGATTCGATCAAAGGATTACAGATGGTGGTATCGTGTAATTTACAAGTAAAACGCAGTCTTTATTTCGTTTATTTAGCTTCGATTTTCTATACCCGAGAGCTAGATCAATATTTTGCTGATTTTATGTACCAATTCAATATAAAATTGTTCCAATATAAGTTTCACCTTGTATAAATAATGCTAACTAGTTGTCAGAAGGTTTAAAATTTTTAGTTCCTTTATATTATAACAAATATTGTGCGTATCTTAAAATTAGTATTGAGAAAGTTGTTTGACTCGTACGGTTAAACGTATCAAATTTTCTAAATCTTTTTCTCATTTTTTTCATCCGTAGGTAGCTCTCAGGTACTTGAATAATGCTTATTGTAAATATTCTTTTAGAACACAGAAATTGTACTATCAGAGTCACTGTAAAGTGCCCAGAAAGTCCAAATATCTGTGTTGCATGTATTCTCAGGAAGATTGGCTAGACTGAACTGATGAGGGAGTTGTTAAAGAGATGTGTAAAGTAAATCCGTCATAAACGTCCATTAAATCGCGCATTCTATATTCTTCTAAGCAAACGAACCCTTCCAACGATGGAGACTGCTTTCGTGCACAATCCATACAGTGTACTACGTGACGTTTTTCTTGCTCCCTGATGAACAAGATGTTAAACACTTCAATCTGAAACCAAATTAAAATCCACAATTGTAACTACTGCTTTACTCGATATATTTTTACAGCTCAATGCTGGAACCGACTGAATATTAAACTGTGTTATGTTCACTTTTAAACAAAACACGGTATACAAAAATTTTATAAAAATTGTCACACATGTTATCGTTACATTATATTTAAGACAGCAAAGGTTCATTATATTATACGTGCTACAAAGTCACTGTTGTTTTCTGATCTTATAAATACGTAGAGACTGGTAGATTATTTGACAAGAATTAGGAGTGAACTTTATGCAACTATCTAAAAAAAAAAAAAAAATAACTATCTTACCTCACATTGGCCGCAATAATGTGATGCTTCGTTCTTTCCTCGCCCATGAAACCGAACTTCGACACCCTTACTTTTTACAAACTCTAATATTAAGCAACACTGCTTCATTGTCCTTAACAGGCAATTTTTAATTAGTTCAAACAGTCTGGGATCTGAAACTTTGATATTTCTTGCTAAGTTCCAAGACAAATGTACCATTGGTACTATAGACTTGAACGACTGCAGTTTATTCCACTCGTAACGCTCGATTGCTAGTTGATATTGTCGTGCAGTCAAGGGACCCACGTTCCATGCGATATTATTACACCATCCGACAGCTTGAACCCAATGCACACAACCTAACGAAACAATAATTTTTTTTTTTTACTAAATGTTTAATTCGTTTGCTTGTTTCCATGATACGAAGCAATTTATTTTGACTAGATTTATGGAAACCGTCAATTTGATGAAGTTCAGAGTTTGTTTTTAAGTTTAAGTATGCGTACAGAAAATATACATTTAAATTAAGATTTATACATAGAAAATAAATTAAACAAATTTCTGTCGATAAAAATCTACCAATTTAAAATAAAATGAACTATATTTATCGCAAAGAAAAATATTTAATATACCAGTTAAAATGACCCAACTGGTACGTGAACCTAGTGTTAATGCAATTTTATTATATCAAAATAAGTTGTTTGATATGAATAATAAATGAAATTGCTTATTTATATATGGAAATATGAATAAGATAAAAATAACTGAATACTTAAAAGCAGTAGATTTCATAATCAACTTTAAATTATGCATTAATATTCAGTATATTTAACTGACGTTAGATATCTTATAATTATTTGCAATTTACTTACCTGCATTAACCCAGACAAGATCACCTGGTCTCTGTAGAAACCTATACACGGGAATGTTTTCCTCATACAGGTCCTCTAAAGAAGGCCACCAACTACCATGAAGGTAATTGATATTATTCCGCTCGCAAAGAGAGCAAATTACACCCCAGTATGCATCAGGTACTGCAAACCACTCACAATCTCCTGGTCCAATGTTGATATTAATAGAACAAAAATTGTTGTTTTCCTGATGGCCAGGTGTTCTACTACCGGGCACCTGTGAAAGCAAATAAAAAAAATGCCTCATAAGGAAGTGCTTTGAACGTTTAAAGAACCGGTTACGAATTTTCTCATATCTAATTTATAACAAAAGTTATAAAAGCATCAAGGAAGAATATCGTTGCTAACGTTTAAATAATACTTAATATTATGCTTCATAGAAATATTTTTTTACAATAAATCTTAAAGAAAAATATAAAAAAGATAAGTTTTACAATTTCATTTTTAAGATGTTACTTTAAGTTTCACAAGTTCCTAACTAAGCTTTCAATTCAAAACTTCAATATATATTTTTTCAAGTATAAATCACGCTGAAGAACAATTATTAAAGACAAGGATAAACAAATATTCTACATACCTTCATGTATAACTGAACAGTATTCATGCCTAAAATAACATGGCCAACATGGCTGAGCATATTTCCAGCGGACACGACTCTGGAAAACGCCGGTAATTTCATCAGCTCTTGAAGCTGCGGTTTCCACTTTCTTTCATCGGATAAATCTACATTGGTCCCAAATCGCAACATCTTCGAGCCAGGTCGACCCGCCAATCCAAAAGCGTTCTTCTTCCTTCTAACAGCACCGGTGCTATCTTTCGAGTCCGAATCGGACAGATTCGAAGTGTGTATACCTTGAGCCTTTTCCCTCTCTTCTTTCAAGCTCTCTTGAAAGCTCGAGGCCTGATATTGCGCGTATTTCGCAATCGTCGTGTGGCTTCTATGGCTAATGCAGCCCCAAACTTTTCTGCCCATCACAGGGTCCCAGTTCTCGTCGCTGGTCTGCTGTATTTGTGTCCTCACCTCGATACCGTGGTCCGGGTTCGCCTCTACCAAAGTTTTCGTCGAAAACAATCCGAGATCGAGTTTCAAAGCGGCAGCCAGGCCACGAATTACAGCTATCGGGTGTTTCAAACAGAATTCTTGGAGCTGCGGACTGAACGCGTCTTTCTTATTCTCTAAATAAACGCTAGGAGTCGGGGGTAGGAGTTGTTCCTTGGTTAGCCTCTGACTCGGAGGGTCAGGCGGCGCGGGTGGTGGCGAACGATCACTCAGTATGGAGCAGTTCGGTACACCTTTCAATCCCTGACCTTTGCACGCCTCGATAATATTCTTGGACTCCATCTCTATGCTAAATTCCTGCTCGGGTTGCGATTCGCACAAGCTTTCCAATTTGAGCACCGGCTCGACCCGAGCGACCGGCTCGATTTTATTTGTACTTGACGTCGCTTCGCATTTCACTGTCTCGACCGTCGGAGTCGGTGCCTTCGTATTGCTCTTCTCGTACGACTCGAGCTTCGACGTGGACGACGGTTGAGTGTCCTCTACCTTCTCCAGTTTCACCTCTTTGATTTTCTCTGTACTCTCCTCTAGGTTCGACGGTGAAAACGGACCTGAGCTCAGAGTGCCATTGTTCATGATACTCGGCGCTTCTTCCTTCACGTCTAAATCCTCTGAGCCGAAATGTTTCAACAGATCCTCTGCCAACGACGTCGCGATATCCTTCTGCGACAACAGAGCCTGTAACTCTTGATCCGTCACGCCCAAATCTTTGTTCCCCGCGGAACCTTCTGGATAGTTACTTGTCGTGGACGATATTTGAGTATAACCCTGGGCAGTGTACTGATTAGGCTGATACTGATTGTACTGACCGGACGTCAGTTGTCTCTGAGAATAGTTTGGGTTGGAGGCAGATTTATAAGGCATTCCTGGCGTCTGACTGTTCCCCGTCGCTGCTGTGTTGTAGCCAACGTTGGAGTCTGAGAATCCTGTTTGCAGCGCAACGGTTCCACCTTGCTGTAACTGTTATAAATAAATCATGTAAATTGGTATCAATATGAACGTTTAGATGACCTATTAATAATTCATATTATATTCTAATTTTTGTATAAGCTTGTAATATACAGTAATGTACATTCAAAATGATTAACTATCCTTAAAATTACCGCACAGAAGTTTGTTAAACGCTTACAGTTTAGTAAAAAGAATTCTCTGTTTCGAACATAATAAAAATTACTGTACCGGTTGCTGAGGTATTCCATAATTTTTTATCACACCAGGTTGTCCCAGTTGCGCGTGGTTGTAGCCCGCAGGATAGCCTGGTTGACCCGGCCTCAACCCTCTCTGAGCAGCTTGCTGTTGCTGTAATCTGATTTGCTGTTGATGTTGTTGCATACATCTGTATTGTTGCTGTAACTGAGCAAGCAGACCTTGCTGTTGTGGCGTTAAGCTTCCATGATTTTGTTGAAGAAATTGTAGCATCTGTAGCTGCTGAGATGTGAGATAAAATGGCGGTGGTCTTTGCTGTGTACCCGGAGAGATTGGTTCTTCTCCCGGCTGAAAATATTAATTTCATTAGTTAGGAGAAAAATAAAGGTACGATGATATTTTATATAAATATAATGATACATATAAAATAACGAATTTTTAAAACTAAAAATTCACCTTAAATCTTTTCGTATTAAGATTCTGCCCTTGCCCTTGGGGATAAGGCGGTGGTGGGCCAGAAGGAGTAGTACCGTATTTGTAACCTGGACCAGTAGGTGGTTGTTGCTGTTGCTGTTGCCTACTGGACATCTCAGCGCTAATAGGTAAGTTCCAAGCCTCTTCTATGGACGGCAATTGCCGCCTCCTGGATAAAAAGAAAAACGTTATACGTTAACGAGACAAAAGTGCGCACACTGATCGTTCATTTGACAATCGTTTGGATATGTGAATGAACCTTTTACGACAGTGGTTTCTCGCGTCGCAAAAAAATGTTCCGTGTTCACTGTTTCTTTTTTCTCTTATTTTTCCGTGACAGAGCGATTAACTCGCGTGGGCAAAACAAAATTGTCTTTTATCTGCAACACGTTCGCGCGAAGGAGAATTCTAGATGTCCCCCTGTTAATTAAAGCGAAAGAGTTAAAAGTAAAGTTTGTCGTAAATTACATTAATTTTTTTTGTTTGTTTGTTTTTTCTTTTTTTTTCTTTTTTCTTTTAAATACACAAACATCTACAGTGTACATATATTAAAGTTAAGAAGTATGTGTATCAGTCTACCGTTTCAAAACGAGAAGCTGAGCTTTGCAAAATTTCATTCCACGTTATCGTCTTTTATCATTTCCCCTACAATCAATCAAACATCTTGGACAATTTGAGTCTTCGGTCACAAAGATTGTTCCAAGAGATCAGGTCGTATTTAAAATCAGACAAAATTCTGTGTGAACGTGGCAGAAACGATGAAGAAGAGAAACCTTTCTTCACGATGAAACTTACTTGGTCGCGACGGAAGGCATTGGTGCTTGGCTTAGGTGACTCTGTAGAAAATTGATCCGCTGTTGAAGCGATGGGTTCATCGGGGTGTTACCTCCGGACTTAGCGCCACCCAGGCCTGCCAGTGAGCCCGTGCAATTTGGTGTGTTATTATTACCCCTATAAAAAGAAAGTTTCTATTTTATCATACCGTTCTTTAATCTTTATGGACAGGTGAGCTTTCAGTTCTTTTTTCTTTTATTCTTTGTTTATTTCTGCATTCTTTCTTCCTTTGTCTTTCTTTTTTTCATCTACTTCGTTCGTCTACTACTTTCTTTTTTTTTTTTTTTTTCTTCTGAACGCTGACCTGTCCTCGACTTACTGATTTTTTCTCGTAACATGAATGTGTGGTGCGTCATTCGATTGGACGCTCATTATGCAGTGTAAAACTATGTAAACAGGTACAATACACAAGATACAGTGAAACGGATTCGTAGATCGGTGGCTGTGGCTTGTTTCGAACGTGAAATATTTTTGTAGTGGAACGATGTTATATTTAATAAAAAAAAAAAGGAGAGGAATCGATGGCAGTAGTGATCGATAGAAGAACACTTCTGTTTTATTTGAACTGTGAAAATGTACATCGATAATACAGTGGTTGCCAATGTCGGCGATTAATGAAGGTACAAAATGAAAGGGAACCGTTGAACGTTTCTTAAGATTTTTCAAAATTTCAATACTTGATTTATAAGAAATGTTTTAACGAAACGGTTGCAAAAGATCGTCTAAATTATACGAGATATCACTACATTGAGCTACACACAGCGTTGTTCCCGGAAGACCATGGATAATAATATTGTAATATACGTTACTCCTGTGCACCGAAAGCGACTATTTTACTTTACCTGGATGCGTTGACGTAACAAGCTAGAGCGTCTTTCGGTTGACTAACGCTTTCGTACAAAATGCCCAGATTAGTCCACGCAGCCGAGTGTGATTTGTCTAATTGTACCGCGCATATATAGGCTTGCAGTGCGTCCATAGGCTGATTCTGTTGTTGATATAGGACGCCTATGCTGCACCACGTGTCGGCGTTTCCTTCTGATTTTTCCACAGAATTTCTGTAATCGGTAATTGGTTGTTAGAAGTTTCGTCTTGTTTAATTTTTTTTAAGAAATTATATTTTGTACGATCTGTGCTGTGTGGATTGTACGTGGTTCGGGTTAGTTGGCGGAAGTATAGCTTATGCGGAGAAAGCAAATTTCTTTATTCTAAATTAAATAGTATCTCGTGACGTGGGTCATAATTTTTGAATTGAGTAGTTTTTTTAAAATTAAGGAAAGAAATAAAATAATACTAGCTAAAAAATAACGAAAGAATTCAAATAATAGCAGCTAAAAATTAAGGAAAGAATTAAAATAATAGTGATGAAAGATTGGCGAGAAAAATAAAATAATAGTAGCTAAAAATTAAGGAAAGAATTAAAATAATAGCAGCTAAAAATTAACGAAAGAATTAAAATAATAGCAGCTAAAAATTAACGAAAGAATGAAAATAACAGTAGATAAAAATGAATGAAAGAATTAAAATAATAGCAGCTAAAAATTAACGAAAGAATGAAAATAACAGTAGATAAAAATGAATGAAAGAATTAAAATAATAGCAGCTAAAAATTAACCAAGGAATTAAAATAATAATATCTATTCATAAATTCATTTGTAAAATAATAAAATTCTTTTTCGCCGAGTGGTCCAAGATTTGTTCACAGTATTGCACGTGTACTGTATATACTCTCTTTAATTAACGATAAAGAAAAAAATTATTTATTATAGTTATCAATGAAAGATTCTATTAGACACTTCTATACATTGTTCCAATAATTATTTTTCCTTCGCGTTAACTATAATTCCTATCAAAATTCATTTTTTCACGAGTTACGCTTAATAAAAAAAAACCAATGCAAAAATACATGTATTTAATCCTAGAACGGCAGACACAAAGAAGTCAAGCGGAAACGACGATTTTTGAAAGCGTTTATACGCTCACGCGTTAAAAACATAATCCAACTTAAGCTTTGTAAAATGAAGAAGCTAATAAACAGGGGAATTAGTTAGTCTTAAGAGGCTTAAGTATCCGGCTGATATATCGTCGCAATAATTTCAAGATTAACGCTCTTCGGGCATCTTACGGACGGACATACGTTACCTGTAAGCGATAAATGCATCATGAACTTTTCCAGAAGCGGCGAGGCAACGTCCTAGCAGGTAAAGGCTTTGCCCGCTCTTCGGTTCAGCCTCGATGGACTTTTGCAGACAGTGGATGGCGATTGCTTGTTTCTGTTGTCTTGTTATACCAAGCACAGAACAGTCAACCACGTGGTACATCCATCCTGAAACCACAAATTGACGTTGGAAGGTTAAAATTAGTTGTATTCGTTTAATCCTTCAGGAAGGACACAAGCTTCTTTACTTTTTATTTTTGTACCTTAAAATTGAAAGTAAGAAATTAGAAATTAGAAATTAGAAACTAGAAATTGTCGAATTCAGTTGGAGATTGGGAATGTTAAAATTAGGAATATTCATTTAATTTTTCTGGAAGGACACAAACTTTCTTATTTTGTATTTTTGTATCTTAAAATTGAAAGTAAGAAATTAGAAATTAGAAATTAGAAATCGTCAAATTCAGTTCGAGATTGGGAACGTTAAAATTAGGAATATTTATTTAATTTTTCAGAATGGACACGAGCTTCCTTATTTTTTATTTATTTTTACACGTTAAAATTCAAAGAAAGAAATTAGAAATTGTCGAATTCAGTTCGAAATGGAGAATGTTAAAATTATGAATATTCATTTAATCCTCCAAGAAAGACACAAGCTTCCTTATATGTTATTTATTTTTATAAACTAAAATTGGAAGAAAGAAATTAGAAATTGTCAATAATAATTCAGTTCCTTATAAGGTTCCAAATTAATTCTCCATAACGCCACGTGACAAACCAATTGCTCACCCCAAGCCTAAATTTACTATCACGAACACAATTTAATGCCTTTACATATGGAATAATAATTTTAATCAACGCAACATACACAAATAAACTTCAAACCTGATCTAATCTCCAGATCGAGTAGAATAATCTAAAATCTGACCTCTCTGGACCAACGCGATCAAAATAACGGGTTCCTAACTTCTCACAAAAATTATACAAACTTGCCCCAGTGAATCTCTAAATACCTCCATTCGCGTTCAAACAAAACAAAAAATTAAAAAAATATAAGATAAATAAATATCTCTTCAGTTTCTCTCAAACAATCTCTCCAAACACCTATCGTTTTAATTTCTCAAATACAAACAGCTGTACACTCTAATCGTCACCAGCTCCACCGTTCATCCCTTCTACCTGAACTATCCCCTGCGCTCTTCCTGCAAACCTCCTAAAGCGTCTTCAGCCTCAACACAGCATCGCGATACACGAAGAATTGATAAAAATTCACAAAAGTCGCAAGAAATCGATCCATCTTCGGCCAACGCGAAAACCACCTTGCCACTCCGAAGAGCAACGTAAAATCGAGCCAACGTTAGATCGCGCGCGAATCAAAATGAAGGTCCGAGGGGACCAACGTTTCCGATGGATGGCTGCGAATCGAGGACGTGTTGCCTCAACACTAGACGAGTACCGAACTGAATAGATTTTCGCAGGTATAACCTAGGGTAGCCACTTTTACCCCACTCTCCCTTCGAGGCGGTCTCGAATTACAACCCTCTATAAACATAGGCGTAGAAGCGGTCGTACGTAGCCACTGTCTTGGAAAATAGTTCAAACTTTCTCAGGGATGTCCAGGGGTTGGAATGTCTGTTCGTAAGATTTTGTGTCTAGGAATAAGAGGTATTTTTTGTTTTTATTAATTATAGATTGAATTGATTGGATTGGATTGATTGAAGGAGGTTGTTTGGGGAAAATATGGTGTTGAATTAATGTTAGGACTCGGAGTTTGAGTAGGTACACGGTGTACGTGTATGGTCTATCCTTAAAGGCAGCTGTTAGAGCTGCTATAACGGTACACCTTTATTTTCCAGTTCTTTCGTTCATTATAATCTGCCTCGCGTGGACCTGCTTCGACCATGGAACTTCCCGGTGGAAGTGAACTTTGCCAAGGTTGCCGGGATTTTATGGAGGTTTTTCGGAGACAAGTATGTTGTTGGAATTATTTGGTTTTGGGGAAGTAAATTTGGAAGCTTAAGGGTTTGGGAGTTTGTGGTATTGTAAAGTTTTTAGAAATAATTAATAATAAGTATTTAAATAAAAGTAATAAAATAAAATTAAATAAAATTAAATAAAAGTGATAAAAAGTAATAAAAAGTATTTAAAATTTCTTTGTATAGTGAAATCAGTGTAGTTATGAATTTTTAGGGTTTGATTTGAATTTTTTTACTACTAAGATTAATTAATGTAGATGCAAATTTTTATGGTTTGATTCCAATTTATTTACTACTAAAAGTAATCAATGTAGTTACAAATTTTTATGGTTTGTTTTGAATTGTTTTACTACTAAAAGTAATCAATGTAGTTACGAATTTTTATGGTTTGATTTGAATTGTTTTACTACTAAAATGAATTAATGTAGTTACAAATTTTTATGGTTCGATTTGAATTTTTCTACTACTAAAATTTTATTCTTAACCATTGGAACTGTCACTGACTAAAATGTACTTGTTTCGACTAAAGAAATTAAAATGATAGCATTTAAAAAAAGAGAAACAAATACGTATCTATATTTTTTACAGAACATTCTGAAAAATCTCAAAAAATACATCGTACTAAAATTATGAAAGTTTCACGAGACTTTAAGTTTCATCTTTTATATTTTCCCCTTATCGTGAAATATAATCACTTTGTTTTTCCATTTCGCAACAATTTGATCAAAGACTCTTCCAAACGCTTAACTCAGTTTTAATCATAGCAATTTTCGTGCTTCTGCATCGCATTAAACCCTGTAAATTAAATACGTGCCGTGGGAAAACGAGAGTTTCGCAACAAGTTGTTACACAATCGTAGAACGCGATGCTAAACGTACGGCGATTCTAAATGGAATTAAGTCGGTCGGTTCATAAACCATCCGGCGAAATTAAAGTGTCTAGTGTGTTTTAATTGTTACTCGCCATTCATTCTTTCAGCTCTACGCTTCCGTTTCTTCCAATTGCACAATGGATCGTAACTTTTTTATTTCTATCCCATCGATTCGTTTCGTACATTTTATATTTTATATTTCTCCGTTGTTTTATATCGTAACATCGTAACATTAAAATTACCGAGGTGCTCGAAACGATCGATCCGTAATTTCTGATAGAAATTTGATAAATCTACCGTAACATATTTTCGAAGATTTTCTTGTAATTTAACGATGAAATTTAACTAAAATATTTAGTTAAATTTCGAAGTAATTACGGTTGCTCTTGATTATTTAACACGAGCTTATTCAGCTGTGGTTGTACTTTGCGTTTCGTAATTGAGCGGCAATTTGAAATTGTTTTAATAACTGCATTGCAATCTGTTTTAAATTTATTCCGACTGGAAGTGAGCCAAATTAAAGCGGATATTGTGTTATAATTATCGTTCTCGGTTCGTTTATTTACTCGGACGTTGAAGTTGCATTTGAAACAGCCTTTATTGCAACAATATTTCCTCAGATATTGTAGCGTTTTTGAAATCGATTGACTAATCGCTAAATTTTCTTTTTATTACCATTAGTACTTTTTATTTTTAATACGAAACTTATTAAGAAATATTTTTAGTGAATGTTCGAAGTAATTTTTAATAAGATCGGTCTCTGTGTTTAATTCGAATAATCTTTTGATTTTTATTACAATTTTGAGAATTCAGAGAGATTCGACAGATATAAAGTGAATCAAGTCCTGTATATTTAATTTAAAAATCTGCTAATATTTATAATTCTCAAAATTCAGAAGGTTCTATGTATAAAAAGTGATTTGAAGCGTCTGCGTTTAATTAAAAAGTTTCTTAATATCTATCATTTTCAAAGTTCAAAAAGATTCAATAGATACGATACGATTTAAGGCCTGCGCCTATGTTTAATTTAATAATTTCCTCATATTTATAATTTTCAAAATTCCACAAAAAAAAAAAAAAAAAAAAATCCAATACATACTATTTTATTAGGATGACTTGGATTAAGATTAACTCCCTATTGCTTAATAATTAACTCTTTGCACTCCTGAACTTTCTTAAATTTCACAAGTCTATTATAAAAATTTAAAACATTCTTTCGGAAAGAAACAAAAATTATAATAGTTCCTCATTTTCTATTTATTCCATAAATTTGCTTCGTTTCAAAATAAAAAAGAGAAATCTAATCAACGAAAATACAAAATTTAATTTACACTATAACTTCTAACCAAAATTACACGTGTCGTCACAGGCCAGTGAAATGCAAAAATCTATTCGAATAATATACCATTTGAAATTACACTCGATAAAAAAAAATCTCTTAATCTCTCCAACCTTCCTATTAAACTCCACTATTTAATCAAAATTGCCTACCATTACACTCCATAAATCACCTTTTACAATTTCTCTTAAAAACAATACCAAGAGAACTCATAAAATAACAGTTCAGAATTAATTGCGGCCCTAAAACTGTGACTCCATTTTCGTCAATTTAGCCTATAAATGGACACAAATTCCTTTCTGCATAATTCAATCGAAAGCACAGAAACCTTCGCTTTTCCCTACTTGCAGATTTTACAGTATCCATGCGCGAAGGAAAGTGCCGAAAATTACCTCAGCCGTGTCCCACGGAACGGTACAACGTGTAAAATCGTGGTCCCAAAGGTGAACGGCAATAAAACGGGCCGTACAATGCTTTACGGACTGTCCGTTCTGTTTACAACGCAATTACACCGACATAATAATCGTCGGCTGCGACAATAAAGTCGCACGCGTTCGAGGAAACCGGGCCCCTCTTGCTCCTCGCGTTTCGCGTTTATGCCCGACGATTATCCCTTCGGATGAAATTCGTCGACAGTTGGGTCGACGGTGGAGACTAAGGGCGTGCAATGTTGAGTTACAGCGAACGACAGAGACGAGCAACAATTTATGAAGTGAACGAAGGAAAAAATAGCGGAAGAAACAGGGAAAAAGGGGAAAAAAAAAAGGAACAGTGTATCGAACCGGTCTCAACGTCGACACGCGAGAAGCCGTAAACAGGTTGTAAAAGAGTCTTGTACCGTTCGGGACCGGTAAGAACGAATTATACAGGGGCGTGCAAAAGTTTCGGGACAATTAGCTTCTTTGGTTTCGCTTTGGGAGTTGGGCTTGGGGGTGGTTGTGAAGACGTGGAGCGGTGTTGCGTTCGATCTGTTCGGAGATGTTGGTATACGGTGTTATTACGGTCGATTGTGAGCGTGTGATTGTTGTGTGGTTGGATAAAGTAATCGATAAAATAAGCTGGTTAACCCTTTGTAGCCCGAATTTTGTGTTCTTACTGGAGAAAGAATTAGGGTTGATTACAGTTTTTCACGGTGATTTGAAAATTTGTTTACTAGCAGTTGTTATGGATGTATCGTGGTATCACTGTAGTGATACGGTAATCAAATTTGATTTTACAGTGATAATTAAATAGAATAAATTTTTTAAAATATAGATACATTAATTTGTAACTTTTAGGTCACACGATGCCATAGAGGGTTAAAATTAATTAATAAAATAAGTTGGTTAAAATAGTCTATTGTGATTGTTGTACGTTTGGATAAAGTAATTAATAAAATAAATTAGTTAAAATAGTCAATTATGATTGTTGTATGTAGAGATAAAGTAATCGATAAAATAAGTTAGTTAAAATAGTCAATTGTGATTGTGTGATTGTTGTATATTTGCATAAAGTAATTAATAAAATAAGTTAGTTAAAATAGTCAATTGTGATTGTTGTATGTTTGGATAAAGTAATCGATGAAATAAGTTGGTTAAAATAATTAATTGTGATTGTTGTATGTTTGGATAAAGTAGTCGATGAAATAAGTTGGTCGAAATAATCAATTGTGATTGTGCGATTATTATGAGTACGTTTGGATAAAGTGATAAATAAAATAAGTTGATTAAAACAATC
Organism: Ctenoplectra terminalis; assembly: GCA_019453375.1. NCBI lineage: Eukaryota > Metazoa > Arthropoda > Insecta > Hymenoptera > Apidae > Ctenoplectra > Ctenoplectra terminalis. Next base: position 62,084 of record SMSQ01026151.1, on the reverse strand, counting down.
AATAAACGATTCATTGAATTTACCTCTACTATCTACTTGTTGTTTGTCGCTTTAAATAAAAACATAATTCATCCCCTCGCAGAGTATTTAAGATATCAAATAAGATATTAAATTAATAACTAATAAATTAATATTATCTACTTTATTCCTCCATCTCTCGTTCAACAAATAATGCTGCACGTTTACTCAAACACAGGCGAAACCGCTGCGCCAAGATAACGAAAGAAACTTTCGGAACAACCCAATACTTGAGGATCCTCTTCCACCCCCGATTGTCCATCGAACAAAGCCAAACACCCTGACCATTCGGAAACTTTTGCACGCCGCTGTAGAAGATAATACGGTGCCCGGTTCCTCAGGTTCTTCAGGTTCCTCCTCGTAAAACACGTCTCGTTCCCCTCCTCCGGATGAAACAAGCTTGCGACCTGTTGGTCGGTCAGCCGATTTCGCTAAAATCCCTGGCCCCGTTATAAACATTCAGAAGAGCAAACTCCAAACACCATAATCCACGAATAACCATGAAATTCTCACCATGAGTTATCGGTCTGCTCTCCTCGCGAGAGAAAGCGCAGAAAATGCCTGGAATTCCAACTTTCCTTCAAATTTTACGTATATCGTCCGTCTGGTCCATGTTTCCGGGTTCCTTTTCTTTCTTTCTCTCCCTTTTTTTCATCTTGAAACGGAATAAGCGTGCGTAAGAAGAGAGAAAGGAAGAATCGCGAGAGGTCGAAGCTTGCCGCGGAGGCATTTAAATTATCGAGAAGGATTATCGACATTGGCTTGATGCGCAATTTCCGCGACGCTGAGAGTGTAATGGATGCAACGGAGTTTTATTGCGCCACCGATGATGCTTGTTCTCGTTTTTCGTTGCCCGATTTTGAGAAGCGATCTTGTGGAGGTTGAAGTTTTACGCTGGTCGTGAACGATTCTTGCTTCCGAAGAGTGAATAAGGGGTATTCATGGCTTATATTTTTTTTTTTATATGTAATAGAACGAAGATTGAGATCTTTAACACTAAACCTACCGATAATTAGATTGTACCTATTTGTATGAAAGAAATTAGAATGATAGATACTTGGAAAAATACATAATGCGCCAGAAACAAATCTTTAATCGTATATTGTACAGAAAACTACAAAAAATACTGAAAGGTGCACCGTTAATAATTTATAAAATTTAGGTAAGAAATTACGAATCGGTTGTTTGATCGCTTTGGTAGCTTTAGTGTTAACCCTTAGCGGTTAGACGGTTATCATTTGTTTGGTAATTCCGATAGTTTCGCTCGATTATCTCAAAGATATAATCGTGATGAATTATAAAATTAAAAATTTATTACTCTTTGTGCGAAATTAAAGAACTGTATAGAATTGATGATAATATTAAATAGTTATAAAAATATATATAATAATACAATATTGTACAATATAATATAATATATAGTTAAAATAAAAATATTACAAGCAAGAATAAATAATTTAACAAATAATTTAATAAATATATTTATGTATAGAGAAAAATCGAGGCTCCGTGGTGTCTTCCGCTTAAAAAACTGTGCCACAATTTTTACCATGCACTGATAAAGAATCGTGAGCTGTGCAAGAGGTTAACAATGGTAGAATTTTATTAATTAAAAACTGTAGCTAAGAAATAATTACTTGGGTACTATCACGGCAAAAAAGAGTTCAAACATTCAAAGTGTCTACGCATTAACCTTTTATTTCCAGTATACGAAACATATTCTCGTACAGTAAAACTAAATTCCGTGGAATACTTTCCATCCAGACATCTCGAACAAATTATTTACCATTTTTAAAAGTAGATTATTCAATACCAGCATCCACCGTCATCGCCTGATTTTTAACCGAATGCTTCCTAAAATAATCTCTCAAGAAAACCTCGCAAGACAGCAATAATCGATAAAACAATAATTCGCCGCACGCTACACGGTACGCGTCAGAAGCTCTAATTATAATTGTAAACGGAAATATATTGCATTTACGCGAATAACACGTTTCATTTAAATAATTGTACTCGCGGCCGAAACAAAGATCACGTAAGAAACATTTAAATTACTTGCAAAAAATTTACCTGTCACATAAAATTTCATTACCCAGCATTACACTCGCTAAACATTAACGATGGTAATTACCAAATTGTAGATGCACCGTAAATTCCTAAAATAAAAAAAAAGATAAACGAAACATCGAAACGCGTCAGGCGCCCCAATTATAATTGTAAACGGAAATATTTTGCATTCACGCAAAGAACATGTTTCATTTAAATAATTGGATTCGCAGCTGAAACAAAGATCACGTAAGAAACAGTTAAATTACTTGCAAAAAATTAATCTGTCACATAAAATTTCATTACCCAATACCCACTTACTTAATGTTAACTAACTTAATGTTACTGATTACCAAATTGTAGATGCAACGTAAATTCCTAAAATAAAAAAATAAAAATAAAAATAAAAATAATAGCACAAAAAACTTAACGAATCTCAGTGGTGCGCATCGAGGCGTTGCTCTGTTTAAATACCGTAAACACTTCAATATGAGTAACCATACGAGAACGAGCATTAATATCCTTCTATGGGATACCGCGGACAAGCGGATGTGACGTGGTCACGCGTGGAAAGCGCTATTACACGTGTGTAGCTCGTACACCGTGACGTAATACTGCTTATCGTAAGAAAACTGACGGAGAGTATAATGTATGGCAAAGCAAACCGAGTGAAGATAAAGTAAAAAAAATTTTAATTCGGCTGTAACTTACCGGGTGTCTCAGATAAAGGAGACCACTTATGATACTTATAAACTAGGAAACTTAGAATAAATCTTTAAAAAGTGGCTAAAATGCACGATTTAGGAAAAAGTATTTCGAACGTAATATGACTCTGATAATAGATAACCAAACTGTACAAAATATTATCTCATAAACAATCATACGGTAAAAACGGGAATACAAATATTTACATGTAATCAAAATCCGGCATTTCATATGCACCAACCTAATAATAATGGATATTTTGATACAATTTTATTATTATTAAAATAATATTAATATAACTAATTTGGGAATTTATGTTTATTTGTTAATTTGAATAACGGAGTTTCTACTTTATATTTTTAATTGAAATTAGTGTAAGTAAGTAAATAATAATTAATTACTAAATTTTCTTATAAAAATAACTAATATTAAATGATCGGTTAACTTTTATCCGGATGAAATTACAAATTTAATTCCGATAGGAAGTGATTTTATTTAAATTTAAATTAAAAAAAATTTTAATTAAGTTTATATAAACGAACCGAGAAACCTTCAAACTAGAAAATATTATCCTAGAAGCAAACCTGATTAACAGCATGATTAAAAGCGGAATTTAAAATCTCATATGGTGAGATTATTATTAACTTTCTTTTGCAGTTTTATCAGTATACAAATAAAGATATGATACATAATTATATTTATCTACACGGTTAATAACAATTTAAACAAATAAATTTTTCATCGTATACAAAAACCGTCTGTACTAATATTAAAAGCGGAAATGAAGACCTGATATGATTAAAAAAACTAGGATACTTAGAAATTAGGAAACTTAGAATAAATCTTTAAAAAGTGGCTAAAATGCACGATTTAGGAAAAAGTATTTCGAACGTAATATGACTCTGATAATAGATAACCGAACTGTATAAAAGATTATCTCATAAACAATCATACGGTGGAAACAGGAATACAAATATTTACGTGTAATCAAAATCCGGCATTTCATATGCACCAACCTAATAGAATTGAAGAAATGCTAACCGAGATCGCAGCCAATTAGCTCGTATTATTTTCTATATAATTACTAATTGTATCACAGTTTTAGTGACGCGATTAGTAATTATATATCAAATAACATCGATTTCCCGGGTCTCACCACGTAGAGGTATATTACCGTAGCGACACCATGATCCATCTGTAACAATTATTAGTTAAAAAATTGTCAAATCTAAGTGAAAAACCGTAAGCAATCGTAATTTTTTCTCCAATAAGGAGACAAAATTCGGACTATAGAGGGTTAAGTATCTTTGTTTTCAATAGCACCAAAAATGTTTATTAGGTTGTCCCGAAAGTTCCTTCCGTTATCTTCACGCAATGCTTTCGTTTAGCAATGTTTAAATAAACATTCAGCTTTATTTGTTAGACGAGAGATGGAGGGAAAAAATAGCGTAAAATGAATCCTGTATAAAATAATAATACATGGTAAAACATAAAATATTATGTATCTTTTACCTATTAATAAAACGAAAGAAACTTTTGGGACAAGCTAATATAATATTACTCAGTTGATTTTCAAGCAGGAATAACGCCATTTCTTCGAAATTTTTCAAAATCAGCTTTTATTTTTACCAGAAAAGATTTTTTTGTACTATGATATTTAAGTGGTACCCATTAGATGAGATATTTTGTGTATCAGATGGGTACGAAAGTTTGTTTTCTTATTGTTGAACAATGTTATAGATATAGTGTCGAAAATATATTCGTGTTTTTGTAATACGCGCGTTTTTGGCTTGTTGCTTGTTTTTTTTTTTTTTTATTTCTAACATATCATAAGACGGTTAAACATTGAATCCACGCGAAATGTGAAATGTTAAGTAATAATTTTGTTTGCACTAAATTGTGTGCTTACATTTCTCTAAGCCACGCTATGTTTCCTAACATATAGAAATGTGGTTTTTTTATAATAATTGTTATATTGTCAGTGTCGTATGATCGATGTGGAAGAATAACAGATAGTTGAAGAAAGTATTTTGCTTAAGAAAAAATAAAAAATATTTACGGTTTTAATAGACTGTTTTTTTTGTAAATTATAACTAGTTGTCGTTGATGGTCTGCTATGTTTTTTTTTTTTTAATATACAGTTAGTTGCTATTAATGTAGTATCGCTTTTTTTATACTTCAAATTCAAATTGATGAAAATGAATTTTAATCTAAAAATTGTTTTGAATATAATTATATGCGGATTGTTGCAGTAAAATGATCAGATTTTACAGTAAAACAAGATTATTTACCGATAAGTAGTTAAACGAAACGAATATCTCGCAACGAATCTGCTTAAAGAATTTTATATTTCAAAAAACATATTTAAAATAAATTCGAAATTTAGGAATTAACGTTAACCAGTTAAACTAATTACACTTAATTTCTTCAAAATTAATTTCCCATATAGAAAATAAAACACTAATCAAAATAAAATACAGCAAATACTGAAATTTCTAAAAAAAGCTTCTCCATAAAAATGCAATAAGTTAAAAGCAATAACTCAAATTTCTAAAAAAAATACTATGCTTCTTTATAAACTTTAATTCTCCAAAAACACCGTTTCTACCAACTGAGTCGTTAATAACACAAAATTAGTGGATAATGTGACTTAAACAATTAAAAAGAAAAAAAAAGATTAAATAAAAATGACATACTTCATTTTCTGTTTCCCCGCTAAATTATAAATATCACGAAACATGAATTAAATATTTATTACACCGACGACAACGGAATTATTAATTTTTTTAACGGGGGAAAAAATTAATAAAAATTAAATTAATAAATAATCATATTAGTAAAAATAAATAATAAAAAATAAATACCCCTAATAAAAAATAAATAATATTAATAAAAAATAAATACCTGTAATAAGAACTAAATAATATTAATAAAAAATAAATATCTGTAATAAAAAATAAATAATATTAATAAAAATTAATTTTTTTCCCCGTTAAAAAAATTATTTTCTCAGAAGCGAGAGTTGCATCGAATTTTAACACGCATCCATATTTTCCTCGTCGACGACAAAAATGTCGATCGATCGCCGTCAACTATAATCGCAATCGGTCTGTAACGGTTCGCTCCTTTTTTCTGTTTGCTTCATTTGTAATCAACCGCACATACAGAGAGGTTTGTCAAAGCAAAACGTGCATACGAGCAGAGGGGAATTTTGCTCGGAGGTTTCCTGTCTTCGTCCGGGATATGACGATATCCCCCCTGCTTGGCCAATGGCGTAAGCAAGCATAAAAATATCCGGAGTACGTGCGATTTCTGACCAACGCATTGCTATCGAGTAACGGATTACATAATGACCGAGATTTCTCCAAAAAAATTTTCCTCTATTACATACGAATCTTAAATTAATTTTAGATCGATCGGATTACTTGCTTAAATAATTTCACTGTATATTAGAGCAGCGTCTCTCAACCTGTAGCGTTTAAATTTTTATCGTATTCCGAAATATTAGCTGTTAATTCTACTTTAGCGATTTTTACAATTTTGAAACAGCTGATTTTGTTTCAATTTATTAATTCTATATTTTTACACGTTTGAAGAAAATAAAAATATTTGTCATACATAGAAATTCAAATTCGTAGAAATACGCCGAACGTTACTTTTCGCGTGTAGATGTTATCATTAAACATGCATAATTTTGTTTACTTTTACGATATATAATACTCCGGTTTGTGGGATTTAAAATAAATTTTATATTAACTCTGTATGGGACCGTGTGACTTAAAAGTTAGAAACTGAACTATCTATATTTTAAGAAATTAATTTTGTTTAGTTATTACATCGCTATTAAATTTGATTACTGTATTATTGTAGCGGCACCACGATCTATCTACGGTAATTATTAGTTAAAACAGTTTCAAATCAAAGCGATAAACTGTAATCAATAGTAATTTTTTCTCCAATAAGCAGACAAAATTCTGGCTATAGAGGGTTAACCTTTCAACATTAATTATGTTGAAGTGATACAAACTGTGCGTCACTTCTTCATCAGAAACTTCTTCGTAGAAAGAAATAAAAATCAATAAAACAGAAATAATTTTGGTTAAGTTGATGTTGATTCATACAAATGTAAGTATGATACACAGTACCGGACAAATTAACACTAAAACTACCAAAGCGCGGTCAAACTAACTAATTCCTAATTTTTCATACAGATTATATAATTTATTACAGCGTTTTTTAAAAGATTTGCCGCGATCTATTAAAAATATAAATGAAGGTTTGTTTCCCTTGCGCTATCCAATTTTACGAATAATTATATTTGTGCTCCTTACGTTACGTATTTTTTTAGAATACCTATCATTTTTATTTCTTTGCTACAAATAAGTATACTTCAATCGCCGGTAGTTTCAGTGTTAAAAGAAATTAATATCGATGAGTAGAGTCTATGAGACTTCACTTTGATTTGTCCGAATACAACAAAGACATATGTATTTGTATTAAAGTTTAATCTTAACTTTAATTGTAATTTTAACCCTCTATGGCGCCGTAGGACTTAAAAGTTACAAACTGATGTATCTATATTTTAAAAAATTAATTTTCTTTAGGTATCACTTCGCTATTAAATTTGATTACTGTATTACTGTAGCGACACCACGATCCATCTACAGTAATTATTAGTTAAAACATTTTCAAATCAAAGCGAAAAACTGTAATCAATAGTAATTTTCTCTCCAATAAGCAAACAAAATTCGGGCTATAGAGGGTTAATTTGTTCATATTTGCTTGTAGTATTTAACCCTCTATGGGACTATATTTAAAAAAATTCATTTTCTTTAGTTATCACTTCGCTATTAAATTTGATTACTGTATCACTGTAGCGACACCACGATCCATCTACGGTAATTATTAGTTAAAACATTTTCAAATAAAAGTAAAAAACTGTAATCGATCGTAATTTTTTCTCCGATAAGCAGATAAAATTCGGGCTATAGAAGGTTAATATATTTTTAATTAGGTCTTCTAATTTTCTCATCAAAACCACTAACGAAGCTACAATTTCGAGAAATTTATGAAACTACTCTGCCAATCTGTTCGATCAACTAATCTCGAATACTTATTGCGTAACGACACGGCCACCAAGCAACGTTACTTTCTAATTAAAATTGCGATCCACATTTTCTTCACGGTTTTTCAACACATATTCCAACGGGAGAAGAAAACGCTCTCCTCTCAATATGAATAATTAAAAAGGCTCGTACGACGATGAACCCCTTCAGATATTGTTCCCGTTCGCATGACTGTCGTGTGATACCTTATGGAAAATAAGCGTATCGCGTGAGAGACTTTCACGTGTACTGTATTTCATTTCTGCATCACGTAACTCCAGTACCGAGACACGAAACAGGAACTTAAAATCCCATTGAATCGATTACGTAGCACATTCACATATGAATAAAGAAAAAGAAAGAAAAAAAAGAATAAAAAAAGAAAAAAAAAGAGAGAAGAAAAAAGAAAAAGAACAGATTAACCATTGAATCTTAAAACGATCTATCTTCGAGCATGGCAACCCTTTTTTTCTTCGTCCCGTCCCTTCTCGCGTTATACAAACACGCGCACCCACACGTGTGTCTTTTTCATTTGACTTATAGTAGAAATCGGAGTAACGAGCGCTCAATGAAAGCTCTCTCCCGCTAATTCTGTGTTGTGACAAAGCCACCAAGTCATTCTTCGCCACTGTTCTTTGTCACTTTACCCTCTGGGATTCGAATCGTGATTACACGAATCCATTTCAGGAAAAAAGAAGGGAAAAAAAAAGGAAAAAAAAATGGGAACACCTTGTTCGTTGCAAAAAAACTACTCGAATACCTACTGATATCAGGATTTCAATTTTCATAGTCATAAAAAAAGGAAAAAAGGGACGGTACACTTCCGTTTTTAACGTTAAAACTATCGATGGTTTAAATATACCTACTTTATTAAAGAATTCGAATAACTACAGTGAGTGATCGAATTATTACGATCTGACGAAGGAGTTACATATTTTACATTTTTGTTATATTATGTTCTGAATAATAAGAACATGTACACTGATACATTTGTCAAATTGATCAGTTTTGGCAATGGTACATAAGTATTACTAAAACATGTGAATTAATCACAATTTAATGACTGAAAGTAATATTTAGTACCTTCTCGAAGAATCGATACATTGTGAATTGAAATTATCTGTTAATAAAAATTTGTCAATAGTGTGTTAAAATTAAATACGCGATTCATAAAAGGACACTGCTTCAATTAACCATGATAGAAGAACGTCATTATTTAATCCACAGCTTAGCAATTAAATAACCTAAATATAAAGAACTTTTCAATTAATGAAACGGTTTCATAATGTTTGATACTTATAGACTTTAACATCATGTTTATTGCATATTGGCTCAGTAATTTATTCACAATATTCAATTTTATTCTATTATAATATTCTGCTACGCATAGCTGCAACAATAACAATTAAATTAAAAAATTATAAATTACATTCTGTTAAAAATAAGAAAGTGTCCGGATACTTTTGAGCGGTAGCGTAGGTACCATTTATTGTTCTTGACACATAGACAGACAGTTTGACTATATTTTGATTTATTGGCGATATTATTTTACTTTGTTAATGTACGGTAAGAGGTGTATTTGTAACAGGCTAACATTTTATGCTGCCATTGTTCGTTTGCAAAAGTGTAACTTGATACTGGTGATTTATGAGATTATCTTTGTTCAAAATAATGACGTCCTTCTACCATGGTTAATTCAACCAGTGTCCTTTAACGAACCGTGTATTTAATTTTAATACATAATTTGCAAATTTTTATTAACAGATAATTTCAATTTACAATGTGTCGATTCCTTAAGAAGGTAGTAAATATTAGTTCCAATCGTTAAATTATCATTAATTTACATATTTCAGTAAGATTTATGTACTGAAATCAATAGAAATCGATCGAGTCGACAAATTTATCAGTGTCCGGATACTTATGAACGGTAGTTTAAATAGTTATAAAAGACCTAATGTATACTCCCGTCCATGAATTATATAATTAAATTATAAATTATATAGCTAATCGAAACTCTCCAGGATTACATAGAAAACAGACGAATATTAACACTAGAACCATCGAAGTAGTCAAAATGACTTGTTCGCAATTTCTTACATAAATTTTATGAGCTATGCAGTAACTACACAGTATAATGAGTAAAGAACAAGAGTATAATCTCAAAACTTTGGATTGAAGAACGGAAAAATTCTGCTCTACCACATATTTTAGAAACCGCAGACAGCTGTTTCAAGGTAGACACTTTTAAAATTTACTAGAAGGGAGCGAAACATAATTAACAGAATCAAAATCGACCAATCTAGAATCACATACTCCTATCTCGTTACAAAGACCGATCCTGCAACGTGTGACCACTGTAATACACCTAACACTGCGAAACACGTACTACTACATTGGGTGATCAAATTATTACGATCAGACGAAGGAGCTACATATTTTATATTTTTGGTAATATTGTGTCTTGAATAATAAGAACATGTAGGTACCATTTTTTGTTCTCGACACATAGACAGACAGTTTGACTATACTTTGATTTATTGGCGATACTGTTTTACTTGATTAATGTACGGTAAGAGGTGTATTTGTAATAGGCTAACATTTTATGCTGCCATTCTTCATTTGAAATAGTGCGACTTGATACTAGTCATTTATCAGATTATCTTTGTTCACTTGTGTTTTCCTTGACTGTTACTTGTTTTAACATTATTAAGTAGCAGTATGTGCACTTATTACATTTTTTATATACATTCACTAGCTTTAAATTGAATTCAACGAATCACTTTAATTCAATTAACACAGCTTAAACTTTTAGTTTTAAATAACAGAGTCTTTGCTTTTAAAGTAATTAACAATTTTTAATCTTTTTAAATATACCGCTTTCCGACGAGCTCATGCTGTACAAATATATCCGCTACGATTCGCTGGTCGTCACGGCAACAGCAAACTTTTCGAACAACTAGGGCTTCCTGGCCACTTCGATCGTTCTTCCTTTCGATTTCATAATTTTTATCGAAATTTAATTTGAAACCATTTTAATTCTTGAATTAAGAAGTGTTTATTGCGTTGCTTAGTAGTCTTGAAGCTCCTGACCTTTTAGGCTAGCAACAGACACATCTGGTGGTCTCTCTATTATTTTTGCTCGAAAGAATTTTTCAAGTATTGAGTCATTTTTATTCTCACAGGATATATTAGGTTGGGGAAAAAGAAATCCATTATTTTTAGGTGAAATGATTTAAAACTGTTTTATGGTCGATCTTTAGCTCCTGGGCGATGCTACGACTACTAACCCGACGGTCAACTTCGATCATCTCTGTGATTTTATCCACATTTTTGACGACGGGCCTGCCTGTGCGAGGTGCATCTTTAACATAAAAAATACCCGACCGGAATCGACGAAACCAAAATTGCACGTAATTAGCTGTCACAGTATCGGGACCATAAACACCATTCACAATTTCAGCCGTCTGGCATGCATTTTCGCCTTTATCAAAGAAAAATTGTAAAATGTACCGAATTTTCTCTTTGTTGACTTCCATTTTTAACACCTTGTAACTCACAACTGAATGGACCAAACAAAAAACAGCAAAAGAATTTGTTTAGCGCGAAATGTCACCTTGACAACGAGCATAAATCTGAAATTGTTTGATCGATGCTTTACGAAATATCGATCGCTACAGCCATCTACCGAAAAAATAATGGATTTCTTTTTCCCCAACCTAATATTTTGTCTAAAATATATTTAGAAACAATCCAACGATCGTTGCACATAATCGAACATAATTTTAGTCTTATCTGTATATTCAACTAGTCACAAACATTCGCCATTACTCACACTGGACTCTTCACCTTCCAATTTTCGTCTTAATTTTCTTACACAGTCATGATCCAAAGTCTATCCTTCTCCAACACTTAAATCTGTATTGTCATCAGCGCGTCACGTTCGTTCAGTTTCAGTTAATTTTAACAAAGTTTCTACCCAGCGTCGATCTATAATTTCTCCGATTTAAGCGTTAACCCAGTACCCGGTCTCACTTTAGAGGAATTAAGAAAAATCCGTCCATCAGAGATGGATCTGACGAAATCGTCGGTCTCAATTTCCGATCAATTTCCGGACCATCTTTTCGATTGGTAAATAAAGTATGTCTTCTAGGAATGTTTCGAGTACTCCGGATCTTCTCCGAGTCTGAGTACTTCCGGATAACATCGGAAATCCATAGGTCCTGCTTTTAGGATGATCGGCTTTATGACGTAACGTCTGATCAGCTTGTCAAACAAATTCGTTTCGACGACTCTGAAGTGGCTTAATTGGTTTGTGGGGCGAACAGGATGACGCAATTGATGCGATTAATTGATGCAATTAATTGGTTATGACCAATCTATCGATCGCTACGAGAAGGTACTGATCATAATGTGACATTGATTAGTACAGTTATTGGATTAACTCTTTGGGGCACGCTGGGATTAAAAGTGTCGCACCTTTTTGATGCAAGGTGGGACATTTTTAGTCCCACTTCGACTTACAAGGAAACATATCGAACTGTCCGTCTCTGATTTTTATGAAACTTGGTGGATACATTAAGCAGGTGAAAATGAGGGACACGTATTTTTTTATAGCTGTCCAATCGCAAGTTTAGGAGGTGAAACGACCCGTTAAAGTTTCAACAGAAAAATGGTATCTCGAAAACTATCATAGATATAAGAAAACATCTTAGGGAAAAGTTTCCTGGTTTCTTAAAGTAAAACAAATAAGCTTCTAATTTTGACTATTATTTTTTCACTACCAAACAGAAAATATTTAAAATACATTTATTATATTAATATATTATTTATACATATTATATATATATTTTTTTTTTTTTTAATTTGTTGTTTATCGTCGCATCAACCACTTATGGGTTATTAGCGACTCTTTATATATTATTACTATTTAGAATATTAATAAAAAATTTATTTTCTATTTAAACTGTGTGCAATTATGTTAAGAAAAGAATGAAAAGGGAAAAACAGTTCTATATAAGGTATTTAACCCTTTGCACTCGAAAACTTTTTCAAGTTTCAAAGGACTATTGCGAAAACTTAAAGTGCTTTTTTGGAAAGAAAAAAGAAAATTATAAATGTTTACGATTTCTTATTTATTTGATTAATTTACTTTTATTTTAAGATAAAAGAAGTGTTCGAATTGATGAAAATATAGAATCTAATTGAAAACATAATCTCTGAAGAAAATTATGCATGTCGCCATAGCGACGCCAGTCGAGTGCAAAGGGTTAATATTTTGCTTCATGAATTTGGTGTTCCTTTTTAGTTGGAAAGAACTAACAACCACATTCCATGATGTTTTGATAAATCAGTCTACATGAGTATATTTATTTAATGTACATACGCACTTAGAAGGACACATATCGAACTGTCCGTCTTCGATTTTTATGAAACTTGGTGGATATATTAAGCAGGTGAAAATCGGGGACACGTATTTTTTTATAGCCGCCCAATCGCAAGTTTAGAGGGTGAAATCAGCCCTTGAAGTTTCAACAGAAAAATACTATCCCGAAAACTATCATAGATATAAGAAAACTTCTTAGGGAAAAGTTCAATGGTTTCTTAAAGTAAAACAAATAGTGGTCACAGATTTTGTGAAAAGTAATTTGTTTGTAACAAAAAATTTATTGCTACATTATTTTAAGAGATACAAAAGTTTACATAATCACAAAAAGGATCCGAAAATTTTTTCCGAATCCATTAATGTATAATATGATAGATTTGCCTCCTACAGTTTTGTAAATTTTCTTATAATACGCAAACTGTGCGAATCCGAATTATTATTTTCATATAATACGCTAAAGTTTTCTTATATCTATGATAGTTTTCGAGATAGCATTTTTCTGCTGAAACTTCAAGCGGTCGTTTCACGCCCCAAAACCTGCGATTGGGCAGCTATAAAAAAATACGTGTCCCTGATTTTCACCTGCTTAATGTATCCACCAAGTTTCATCAAAATCGGAGACGGACAGTTCGACATGTTTCCATGTTAGGGAAAAGAATGTGCTTTAATAAATACCATTCATGTACCCATGTGACACGATAGGACTATTCGAGTCCCATCCTATAGAAACAAATTCAATTAACCCTCTATGAGACCGTGCGACTTAGAAGTTACAAACTGATGTATCTATATTTTAAAAAATTAATTTTGTTCGGTTATCGCTGCACTATTAAATTTGATTACTGTATTACTGTAGCGACACCACGATCCATCTACAGTAATTATTAGTTAAAACATTTTCAAATCAAAGTGAAAAACTGTAATCAATCGTAATTTTTTCTCCAATAAGCATGCAAAATTCGGGCTACAGAGGGTTAAATTACTATTATTTTTTTATGTTTTCACATTATGTGATTCCTTCATTAATAAAAATGTACCAATTTTGTTTCATTTAAAACGCAATCAAATTTCTATGCAACATGGGTCTATTTTATTATCTGAAATTTTGTGCCGCAAAGAGAGAGTTATTTACATTGGATTTATTTTTACTATTTTTTTTCTCTCTCTAAAATATAGGTAACTGTTTGGTTATTAACGGAGACATATGTTTCGCTGACGTTTAATATGAAACGTTATTAATGCTTGCGTGGAAGGTGCGGTATAACCCGAGGATCGGTCATTTCCTCTTTCCATCGCTGCCGCTTTTAATTAATTTGCCTCGTTCTTTAAGGAGGACAGGGCCACTGGAGAATAGTCTGGCATGCTGAAAGGTTCTATACGATGCGTGTGGATGCGAATAATTTTATAACTCGTAGCCTTTTTAATTTTTTAATCTCATAAAGTGTTCCTCGTTGCTTTAGCGTGCCTCTGTTCAAATTAAAGTTTTAACAAAAAAAAAAATGAAAAAAGAAAAAGTAAAATTACTTCATGAAAATCATTAATTGTATGAATAAAAATTATGAATGAAAAAATGTATATTTATACAAAACTCGCGAATATTGCTGTTCTTCACACATGTGAAAATATAACGGTTTGAAAAAATTTTCACACCATTTAACCGTTTTAGTGCCGGCTGAAAAACGAGTGCCTATGCCAGTGGTCGGCAAACTTATTAGCCAAAGAGCCAAATATGAACATTACAACAATTTAAAAAAAAATTGGGAGCCAAATCTGCTTGTTTAGTAAACTTTTATTACACTAAATTTGATTACACTAAATAAAACCTGGGTTCCCTATAAAAATATTTCAAATATATTTTTTTCTAAAGCCACCGGTACAAAATTATTATCATTATTAGATCGATGAAAATAAAAATTAAAAAAAATCTTTTTAAAAAATACAATTTTATTAATATATGAGCCGTTCGTGCACACATTGATTAACCCTTTGCGGTCCGAGCTACATTCCACATTTTAGCCTAACTAGTTCATTTTTAATAGTCTACTTTTAAAAACTGTCAATAACTTGGTTAAATTTTCATATTTTCATAACTAATAAGGCATCTGGATAGAAAATTTTTCATTAAATTAAATTTTAATATAAAAGAATATGTTTCATATCCCAGGAATAAAAATAATGGAACAAAATAAAAATGTCGAGCCAGACTCGACATAAGACCGCAAAGGGTTAACTCCATTTTTTGAAACATCTTAAATTTAAGTGTTAAAGCATTTGGTATAGTCATAACTTTTTATTAATATTATTGCGCCCATATTATTTTATTAATATTATTCCGCCTTCCGTGGATATTTGTGCCAGAGTCGCACTTAAGGAGCCAAAGAGCTCGTGCGGAGTCTGGTGTTGATTTGCGTGTGTTTTAAGCGAAGGCTTACTGAATTCTAATTCTACAAACTATTTACAAGGCACACGATGCCTCGGAAGAGGTGCATCGGCGGGGACGAGGGACACGGATTGGTCAATTACAATTTTCCGAGTGAGACGTTGGAGGTGGCGAATACTATGCGATCGGTGTATACAAAAACAAAACTAACGAAACTACGCCTCCAAGTCGACGGTCACTCTCAAGTACCGATAGACCCTTGAGTGACGCGCGCGGGAAATCCGTGTCCCCTTAACCTCTTCCCGTACTTTAGCGAGTCTGACTCGCGATGAAGATTTTGGCCCAAACATGAATATCGCGAGTCAGACTCGCGACGAGATACTTGGGCCAAACGTAAACATATTTTTTGCCTGTTATGATCGTGACGTGAGAAGTATCATACCATGGAGGATTTCTAGAATTGTACGTATTTCCATTTTAGATATTCATTCAGTTTTATGATTAAATTTTTTTAAATAATATGCCATTTACTCTTNTTTTGTCTAAAATATATTTAGAAACAATCCAACGATCGTTGCACATAATCGAACATAATTTTAGTCTTATCTGTATATTCAACTAGTCACCAACATTCGCCATTACTCACACTGGACTCTTCACCTTCCAATTCTCGTCTTAATTTTCTTACACAGTCATGATCCAAAGTCTATCCTTCTCCAACACTTAAATCTGTATTGTCATCAGCGCGTCACGTTCGTTCAGTTTCAGTTAATTTTAACAAAGTTTCTACCCAGCGTCGATCTATAATTTCTCCGATTTAAGCGTTAACCCAGTACCCGGTCTCACTTTAGAGGAATTAAGAAAAATCCGTCCATCAGAGATGGATCTGACGAAATCGTCGGTCTCAATTTCCGATCAATTTCCGGACCATCTTTTCGATTGGTAAATAAAGTATGTCTTCTAGGAATGTTTCGAGTACTCCGGATCTTCTCCGAGTCTGAGTACTTCCGGATAACATCGGAAATCCATAGGTCCTGCTTTTAGGATGATCGGCTTTATGACGTAACGTCTGATCAGCTTGTCAAACAAATTCGTTTCGACGACTCTGAAGTGGCTTAATTGGTTTGTGGGGCGAACAGGATGACGCAATTGATGCGATTAATTGATGCAATTAATTGGTTATGACCAATCTATCGATCGCTACGAGAAGGTACTGATCATAATGTGACATTGATTAGTACAGTTATTGGATTAACTCTTTGGGGCACGCTGGGATTAAAAGTGTCGCACCTTTTTGATGCAAGGTGGGACATTTTTAGTCCCACTTCGACTTACAAGGAAACATATCGAACTGTCCGTCTCTGATTTTTATGAAACTTGGTGGATACATTAAGCAGGTGAAAATGAGGGACACGTATTTTTTTATAGCTGTCCAATCGCAAGTTTAGGAGGTGAAACGACCCGTTAAAGTTTCAACAGAAAAATGGTATCTCGAAAACTATCATAGATATAAGAAAACATCTTAGGGAAAAGTTTCCTGGTTTCTTAAAGTAAAACAAATAAGCTTCTAATTTTGACTATTATTTTTTCACTACCAAACAGAAAATATTTAAAATACATTTATTATATTAATATATTATTTATACATATTATATATATATTATTACTATTTAGAATATTAATAAAAATTTATTTTCTATTTAAGCTGTGTGCAATTATGTTAAGAAAAGAATGAAAAGGGAAAAACAGTTCTCTATAAGGTATTTAACCCTTTGCACTCGAAAACTTTTTCAAGTTTCAAAGGACTATTGCGAAAACTTAAAGTGCTTTTTTGGAAAGAGAAAAGAAAATTATAAATGTTTACGATTTCTTATTTATTTGATTAATTTACTTTTATTTTAAGATAAAAGAAGTGTTCGAATTGATGAAAATATAGAATCTAATTGAAAACATAATCTTTGAAGAAAATTATGCATGTCGCCATAGCGACGCCAGTCGAGTGCAAAGGGTTAATATTTTGCTTCATGAATTTGGTGTTCCTTTTTAGTTGGAAAGAACTAACAACCACATTCCATGATGTTTTGATAAATCAGTCTACACGAGTATATTTATTTAATGTACATACGCACTTAGAAGGACACATATCGAACTGTCAGTCTTCGATTTTTATGAAACTTGGTGGATATATTAAGCAGGTGAAAATCGGGGACACGTATTTTTTTATAGCCGCCCAATCGGAAGTTTAGAGGGTGAAATCAGCCCTTGAAGTTTCAACAGAAAAATACTATCCCGAAAACTATCATAGATATAAGAAAACTTCTTAGGGAAAAGTTCAATGGTTTCTTAAAGTAAAACAAATAGTGGTCACAGATTTTGTAAAAAGTAATTTGTTTGTAACAAAAAATTTATTGCTACATTATTTTAAGAGATACAAAAGTTTACATAATCACAAAAAGGATCCGAAAATTTTTTCCGAATCCATTAATGTATAATATGATAGATTTGCCTCCTACAGTTTTGTAAATTTTCTTATAATACGCAAACTGTGCGAATCCGAATTGTTATTCTCATATAATATGCTAAAGTTTTCTTATATCTATGATAGTTTTCGAGATAGCATTTTTCTGCTGAAACTTCAAGCGGTCGTTTCACGCCCCAAAACTTGCGATTGGACAGCTATAAAAAAATACGTGTCCCTGATTTTCACCTGCTTAATGTATCCACCAAGTTTCATCAAAATCGGAGACGGACAGTTCGATATGTTTCCTTGTTAGGGAAAAGAATGTGCTTTAATAAATACCATTCATGTACCCATGTGACACGATAGGACTATTCGAGTCCCATCCTATAAAAACAAATTCAATTAACCCTCTATGAGACCGTGCGACTTAGAAGTTACAAACTGATGTATCTATATTTTAAAAAATTAATTTTGTTCGGTTATCGCTGCACTATTAAATTTGATTACTGTATTACTGTAGCGACACCACGATCCATCTACAGTAATTATTAGTTAAAACATTTTCAAATCAAAGTGAAAAACTGTAATCAATCGTAATTTTTTCTCCAATAAGCATGCAAAATTCGGGCTACAGAGGGTTAAATTACTATTATTTTTTTATGTTTTCACATTATGTGATTCCTTCATTAATAAAAATGTACCAATTTTGTTTCATTTAAAACGCAATCAAATTTCTATGCAACATGGGTCTATTTTATTATCTGAAATTTTGTGCCGCAAAGAGAGAGTTATTTACATTGGATTTATTTTTACTATTTTTTTTCTCTCTCTAAAATATAGGTAACTGTTTGGTTATTAACGGAGACATATGTTTCGCTGACGTTTAATATGAAACGTTATTAATGCTTGCGTGGAAGGTGCGGTATAACCCGAGGATCGGTCATTTCCTCTTTCCATCGCTGCCGCTTTTAATTAATTTGCCTCGTTCTTTAAGGAGGACAGGGCCACTGGAGAATAGTCTGGCATGCTGAAAGGTTCTATACGATGCGTGTGGATGCGAATAATTTTATAACTCGTAGCCTTTTTAATTTTTTAATCTCATAAAGTGTTCCTCGTTGCTTTAGCGTGCCTCTGTTCAAATTAAAGTTTTAACAAAAAAAAAAATGAAAAAAGAAAAAGTAAAATTACTTCATGAAAATCATTAATTGTATGAATAAAAATTATGAATGAAAAAATGTATATTTATACAAAACTCGCGAATATTGCTGTTCTTCACACATGTGAAAATATAACGGTTTGAAAAAATTTTCACACCATTTAACCGTTTTAGTGCCGGCTGAAAAACGAGTGCCTATGCCAGTGGTCGGCAAACTTATTAGCCAAAGAGCCAAATATGAACATTACAACAATTTAAAAAAAAATTGGGAGCCAAATCTGCTTGTTTAGTAAACTTTTATTACACTAAATTTGATTACACTAAATAAAACCTGGGTTCCCTATAAAAATATTTCAAATATATTTTTTTCTAAAGCCACCGGTACAAAATTATTATCATTATTAGATCGATGAAAATAAAAATTAAAAAAAATCTTTTTAAAAAATACAATTTTATTAATATATGAGCCGTTCGTGCACACATTGATTAACCCTTTGCGGTCCGAGCTACATTCCACATTTTAGCCTAACTAGTTCATTTTTAATAGTCTACTTTTAAAAACTGTCAATAACTTGGTTAAATTTTCATATTTTCATAACTAATAAGGCATCTGGATAGAAAATTTTTCATTAAATTAAATTTTAATATAAAAGAATATGTTTCATATCCCAGGAATAAAAATAATGGAACAAAATAAA
>SMSQ01026151.1:22669-34337 GCA_019453375.1 Ctenoplectra terminalis | reverse complement strand
TTAAACTTTTTATTTATTCGTTTTAATTTATTTCGACCTCCAAAGATTCTACGCATTGAAATTGACGAATATATTTCAGTTTTCGCTAAAATTACAATTTAAATAGCGAACGGTAATTAAATTTTACAGATATAGTCGTCGTGACACAAAACACTTCCATTTCTCCATGACGAATACAGTCGTCAAACACAGCTGACTGGTTAACCTGTTAAGTGCGGAATTTAGTTTCCAAAGGCCACCTCTGTCTCTATCCCTACAACGCATAGCTGTTGTATCGGTAATATAAAGGACATATACCACCAAATAATATTCTTGTAACATTTTAAAAAACTTTTCAAGTTTTTATAGGCAATGGTATACGCGTCGAACGCACTTAACAGGTTAACGGGTCGAACCTACAGTGTTTCGCAACGAAAGGGTCGAACCTACAGTATTTCGCAACGAAAGGGTTAAAATAGGCTTCCGTTTCGAGTGTTCCAATTCTTAAATAAAAATATACCCACCAGCCAACGGAAACATGGAAAGACCAAGCGACAGAATGATCGAGACCAGAAAACAGCAACACCGAAAAAATTAGCTCGAAGAGGAACCAAACCCTACCAACTGATCCGAGCAACGAAAGGGGTGAGAAGAGAAAGAGAAAAGAAGAGAAAAGAAACAGAAGAAGATAAACGCAGGAAGGACGATAGGGGTAGAAAGGTTCCCACAATCTCGTCTCCTTATCGAATACGATTCTCTCTCTCTCTCTCTCTTTCTCTCTCTCTTTCTCTCCCTTTATTCTCTCGCTCGAATACGCACCCTCTCCTCTGTCCCCACCATTTTACCGGCGTTCGCCACCCCATCTCATCGCTAGGCCACCCCAACCCGGAATAAATCAATACACGTGTCTGCTACTTGCTCGTACACTCTGTTCGGGCCTTAAGCCGAATCCTCGCGAGGAGTCGACAGCTCGCGAGGAGGAATACGACTCGCGAATCCGCGATTTCGCACGCGGGGTGGGTTTAACCCTTCGACTGCGGAGCGCTCTAGGTTAACTCTTCGCGGCACAGGATTTCGGATAATAAAATAAACCATTTTCACAAGCGACAGTAATTTTTTCCGTTCAAAATAAAACTTCTCTTCGTCGATAAAGAATCGGACGGAGCGCATAAGGGTTAACCCTCTGCGGACGAGCACTCTTTCGACTCCGATTCGCGGCAGACGGAGGATAATTTGAATATGGAACGAGATTATAAATTAACGCTCTGACCGCCACGCTGAAATCACATGTTTCGCTCAAGACACCATGGCTCAGGACGCCACACCGGTGCACAGAAGATTTGATAAAAATTAGACCCTCATTTTTTATCTTCTAATAAAAATTTTTCATTATCGAATAGCGCACATTTTATAATCTAATTTAACTCTCTGCGGCACAGGATTTCGGATAATAAAATAGACCCGTGTTGCATGGAAATTTGATTGCGTTTTAATTGAAACAAGATTGGTATATTTTTACTAACAAAGGAATCGCATAATGGAAAAACATAAAAAAAAAAAAAATAATTTAATTGAATTTGTTGTTATAGCGTGGGACTCAAATAATCCCACCGTGACACACGGGTTCATGAATGGTACTTATTAACCCCTTCCCATACTTTAGCGAGTCAGACTCGCGATGAAGATTTTGGCCCAAACGTGAATATCGCGAGTCTGACTCGCGATGAAGATTTTGATCCAAACGTGAATATCGCGAGTCAGACTCGCGACGAGATACTTGGGCGAAACGTAAACATAACAAGCCGAGCTCGCGGACTGATGTTTTGCTCGTTATGATCGTGACGTGAGAAGTATTATACCATGGAGGATTTCTAGAATTGTACGTATTTCCTTTTTAGATATTCATTCAGTTTTATGATTAAATTTTTTTAAATAATATACCATTTACTTTTAGGCGAATTTAATTGAATTTGTTATCGCGTGGGACTCAAATAATCCCACCGTGACACACGGGTTCACGAATGGTACTTATTAAAGCGCATCCTTTTCCCTAAGTCGAGGTGGGACCAAAAATGTCCCACCACGCATTACGATGCATCAAAAAGGTGGGACACTTTTAATCCCAGCGTGCCCCAAAGAGTTAAAACGGTCAGCGTCGACGGGATTATTTTTCGCGTTACCGCGTATTCTATCGGTGTTCGATTATCAGACAATTAACCCCTTGTTCTACGACTTGTTTTAGTATTCACGCGTATTAACAATTCTAATTCTTTGCACTCGACTGGCGCCGCTACGGCGACACGCATAATTTTTTTCAGAACATTTATTAAATAATTAATATATATACTGAATAATAGTTCTCTGATATTATAAAGTTAGCCTTTTTTAAGTTACATATAAATTATGTGGGAATGGTAAGTCAGAGGTTAGTCAGAGTTGAGTCAAGGAGAGTCGAGAAGAGAGAGTCAAATATAGAGAATTAGAGAGCGAGCATTGTAATATTGAGTATAGTTATTAGTCAATAAATAGTTATTGTTCATCAGACAGTGTCCATTGGTGAGTCTTCATAGAGACACCCGCCAGCAACCTAAGATCCCTACAATTGTATATAATTTTAAAAAATTACGATTGATTACAGTTTTTCAAATCGAATGGTGCAGTGATAACTAAACAAAATTACTTTTTTTAAATATAAATACATCAGTTTCTAACTTTCAATACTAGAACTTCCGACGATTAAAGTATACTTATTTCTACGGAAGAAATCAAAATGAAAAGTATATAAAAGAAATACATAAATTAAGGGTCTGAATAGTTTGAGCGTCAAACGCGTACATGTATTCATAGGAATAAAAAAAATTAAATAAATATATGATTAAATTTCGCGGATATCGTATAAAGCGTTTAAATGATTTCAAGCGATACTTTGTTCGACAATTTCCGTTTAAGAATAACACTGTGATTAAACAAAAATGATTGTCTCTTTACAGATAACAAGAATTGTTTTGACTCACCTAATTGGCGACAAATGTCGGCCTTCAAATGGGAAGGGAGAGTTTTTTCTTTAAGCAATGCCTCGTAATGCTCCTTGGCCAGACGATATTTTCCTTGGACTTCGTACAAATGGGCTATGTGAAATTTTACTGCAACACACAAAGGAAACGCGTATTTTAAAATCGCTATAAAAGAATGCAAATAATAATCGTAAAGATTGCACGAAACGATAACTGTGTTGTTAATTTACATTGCGAATTAAATGAATATAAATATAATTGTGAGAAATTAACAGAGAATATTCCTCGTAGAATTTTCTCAAAACAAAAAAAAAAAAAAAAAAAAAAAAGAGAGATTCAGACGAGATACATCAGTTGTGATTTAATTACACGAATAATAATACTAATACACGGTACAGTTACGGGGTACAATATCATAACACTGAATAATTAATTAATCTTCCTATATAACTTTATTTACTAACTCACAATAACACATTTGAATTTATAATCCTACAAATTTGAAATAAACAATAAACGTGGTATTACGCGAACTGCATATCATTAATTACGTGTTATAATTTATGTAAACTACATACTCTATCGTTATTATAATATTAACCGGAACAATTGATACCGTATTTAATCGTGTTTGAATAAAATTGATTGAAATTAAATTTTTGGGAACAAAACCTAACATGTTCCAGAATATTTTTAACCATTAAAAATTAATTACCAGTTATATTAAAACCGTAAAACAAAACGAAAGAAGAAAAATATACATTTATTTCAAAATATAAAAATATAAAAAATATAGCAATATATCATATTTATTTTAACACTAGAACTACCAAAGTGATCAAAACGACCCATTCGTAATTTTTTACAAAAATTTTATAAACTAAACCATCTCGCAAGCAATTTTCCGCGATTTTCTGTTGAAAACGTAGACAAAGCTTTGTTTCCCTTCCATTACGTATTTTTTTATATACCTTTCGTAATTTTTTTCGGTAGAAATAAGTATGCTTTAATCGTCGCTAGTTCTAGTGTTAAAATATCGATTTTATACAATCAACCTTCCGTGTTTTTACCTCTTACACGTCCGATCGGATCATTGGCTCGGCCCAGACTGATCTATCTGACACTGAATCCCGCTTTTAAGTTCGCGTTATTTTATAAGTACAACTTCCGGCTGGTTGACACGCGAAACGATTTCCCGGTAAACAGAAACGATTCCAGTGCGATCAGACGAAGGAAACTATTTCGAATGTGTGAATCAGACTCCTGATTCAGTTTGGGAGAAACCATAGGATTACCATAGAATTACCATAGATCGAATCTCAAATTGCACGAGTATTGTTTAATATGAAGCTTTGGGTATCGAACGCTGTTCGATACAGCCGAGTCAAAAATAGAAATATCGACAAATCAAAATGTGTCAGACGAATAATTTACAGATCTGTGTAGTTTTAAATATTTTGTTGAATCTCTGGTTTCCAGCAATCGGAGATGAAGCAAAATTTTTTGATCTCCGTAGAATTATCCAGTTGCGTGATTTGAAAATTAATAAATTCACCGATGGTGTCGTAAATAATATGAATTTCGTATTTTCTGCTTCAATTTTTAATTTACTTTGTGTAATAATTTGTAATATCGAAAATGTGTTATCGTTATAATTATTACGAACGAACTGGTGGTGAAAAGTAGCGGAATTATTATTTGAACGATAATGTGTTTCGCTCATGTTTCAGTCATATGATTCTTGGAATTACATGCTTTATTCTTTAGAGAGGAATACTCACTTTCTTCTTCGAACTTGACCCCCTTTTCCTAGCATAATTACGCAAGAATATAAAAAGGATCGTCGCATAGAATATTTTTCTCTTTTTATCGGTGATCACTGGAATCGAGGTTCATCGAACTATGATACCAGTTTTAATTATTCCAGCGATAACGAACTTAAAAACCAGGTTCTTCCACACCGATTTTACTCTCGGGAAATAAACGGACAGCGGTGTGTGAAAAATTGCTTTGTCCAAATACATTTTCTTATTTTTCTTTCGAAAATAAATACCGAAGGATATTTCCATTCCACAACTATTTTGTTTGTCAACCATTATATCTATTATTCACAAATTTTCATTTGTGAAATGGTTACTTCACACGAAACGAAAATTTCTTTTCAAATATTTAAACTTCGTTTTAATTCCACAGGATGACAAAGAATTTCTATTATTCCGTAACACAAGAAAATAAAATTCCAACCTTACTGAAAAATCAGCATATTAAATTTACGATCGGAGAAGAAAATTTTAAACCGTACTAAAAAATTATGTTATTCTATAACGTAAAAAAAAAAAGAAGAAATAAAGACTTCAAAGCTTATCGTAAAATTAGCATATTAAAATTACGATCACGGAAGAAAATTTTAAACCGTGCTAAAAAATTATATTTCAAACTAATTTTAATATATCCCTTAAGTAGTTAGCGAAAAATTAGCGCAACAAAATTATTGTCTACAAAAACATGGAAGCTTATAAAAAGAAAAAAAAAAAAAAAAAAAAAAAAAAAAAAAAGCGTTTCAATTATTTCGAATAATCACATCTTTGTTCCATCTGAAATCACATTTAACACTCTCTTAAGTAGTTACAATTGATTACGTGCTACGATAAACGTCTACGTGGTTTGTCGTAATATCTCGACCCGCATCCGCGAGTATTTTTATTCAATGCACTAAATTTAAAATTAAACAGTGCAACAGGCCTAACCCGTTTTCCTGGTGACTCATTTGTGATTCTTGGTAATTCAAAGTGACGCGGATAAAGCTATACAGCGAGATGAAATTCAGCCAGGAAAGAGCGACGTGGATCACCCATTATTGCTCAAGAAATTAACGTTCTGCTCTATTTCTGTTTTCCGTTACAGGTAACCCCCGCACTACACGATTCGAGAATCGAGGAAATTTTTTTTACGCGTATGCCACGTGAGAAAAATTTTCATTCGCCGTCGTTCGATATTTTTCATTCAAGAGTTCCATCAAAGCGTTTCATACGTGATTTTTAATTGAAAAATTTTTAATTCAACGTTAACAAATTTACTTATAATTCTGTGGAATTGATCGTAAATAGTTTAAAAGAAAAAAAAAAAAGAAGAAAAATTGTTTAAGGAGTATTAAAAATATTTGAAGATCTTCGTTTCACTACGGTACGCTTGAAAAGACGATTTGAACGATTTTAATATCAGTCACCGAAGTTTCAGGGAAAGTGGCTCGCATAACCCGATATCCAAGGGGACGAGGTCGGCGGCTCTTAATTTTTAAGTTGACGCAAAGCTCGTCCTCTTTAATGAGGCGTCCATGAAAAGTGAGAGTTCAAAGTGAAAGTTTTACCGCATATTTTAACAAAATACCCTATTATCGCGATAGCAATGTAATAACTGAAATCGGTGCATGATTATTTGTATCAAACACTGTATATTCTACATATTTAATTAATTATAACTAATAACCTGTACCACATTTTTTCTTTCAACTTATTTAATTATTAAATTATTTTCTTTCTAGCGATCACAGTCACTTTGGTTCATCTCGTTCACTCTCGTTCAAAATATATGTGTTTATTATCAATTACCGACTTTCCAAAGATATCACACGATGATTTGCAAAATAAAAATTCATGTTTCGTTTACGAGAGGAAAAAGGATATTTATAAAATAGATAAAAACAGGCATTTTCACAAGCAACAGTAACTTTTTCCGTTCAAAATAAAACTTCTCTTCGTCGATAAAGAATCGTACGGAGTGCATAAGGGTTAACCCTCTGCGGACGAGCACTCTTTCGACTCCGATTCGTGGCAGATGGAGGATAATTTCAATATGGAACGAGATTATAAATTAACACTTTGACCGCCATGCCGAAATCACATGTTTCGCTCAAGACGCCACGGCTCAGGACGCCACACCGGTGCACAGAAGATTTGATAAAAATTAGACTCTCATTTCTCATCTTCTAATAAAAATTTTTCATTATCGAATAGCGCACATTTTATACTCTAATTTAACTCTCTGCGGCACAGGATTTCGGATAATAAAATAGACCCGTGTTGCATGGAAATTTGATTGCGTTTTAATTGAAACAAGATTGATATATTTTTACTAACAAAGGAATCGCATAATGGAAAAATATAAAAAAATAAAAAAAAAAAAATAATTTAATTGAATTTGTTGTTATAGCGTGGGACTCAAATAATCCCACCGTGACACACGGGTTCGTGAATGGTACTTATTAACCCCTTCCCGTATTTTAGCGAGTCTGACTCGCGATGAAGATTTTGGTCCAAACGTGAATATCGCGAGTCAGACTCGCGATGAAGATTTTGGCGCAAATGTGAATATCGCGAGTCAGACTCGCGATGAAGATTTTGGCCGAAACATAAATATCGCGAGTCAAACTCGCGACGAGATACTTGGGCGAAACGTAAACATAACAAGCCGAGCTCGCGGACTGATGTTTTGCTCGTTATGATCGTGACGTGAGAAGTATTATACCATGGAGGATTTCTAGAATTGTACGTATTTCCTTTTTGGATATTCATTCAGTTTTATGATTAAATTTTTTTAAATAATATGCCATTTACTTTTAGGCGTAGTATTATTACATTTCTGAGAGGACCAAACTATTGTACATATACTACAATATTATATACAAAATATAATAAATTTATAATATCTATAAAAGTAAAAGCGTAAGAGTTTACTTCCTCAACAGCAGTATCGCGTAAAATTGACTATACCGCAGCAGTATCGCGGTCATCTACATTTCGGTTCGTATCGCGATTGTTTACAAGCATCGGTCCGGTCTGTTTAACGCGCGTCGATGTCTATCGCTTGGGCCCGAGTTTCGTCGAGCTAAATGGCACGGGAAGAGGTTAACACGTTAAACGCCACGCCGATTTTGGTCGACTTTCCGTTAGGCTGTGTGGTGCGATACTAATTGAAAAATATTTGGTCGCAAAATTGTTAAGAATTTAAGAAGAAAATTGTAGAGGCCTGCAAAGGAAAGTCGTATCTTTGTTTAGTGTGATTTAATAGAATCCATTAATGAATTATAAAGTATTATTTTTTAAAATTGATACCGTCAGTTCTCAGAAACCATCGACGCCTAAACGGAAATTTCAGCGTCGGTCCGCAGGGACGGTGAACGTGTTAAAGCACATCCTTTTCCCTAAATCGAGGTGGGACTAAAAATGTCTCACCATGCGTTTAGAGTGTATCAAAAAGTTGGGACACTTTCAATCCCAGCGTGCCCCAAAGAGTTGCGATGATGTTCAAAATTTATGAACTGTCAATGTTCAATATTTACTGTCAACTTTTACGATTATAAACATTTGAAACACTCCGGTCACCGATGACCACCGTACCGTTGCAGGAGAAACAATCTGCGGTCACACGTGACCACCGTGGCGGTCAACGTGTTAAATATCTTTATAATAATTAACAATTAGGCAGACGATAAAATAGAAAACAGAGAAATGGTCGACGAAACTTCGCATCGGCGTCTCCTGTTCGTTTGTCACTGTCGAGGCGACAATTCGATTTAGGAATCGTATTATAATGTCGCCGGCAACATTCGTCCGCAAAGGGTTAATAATCTAACCCGACCAATTAATTCTGCAAACGTCTAACGTACTTCACGAATCATTTCTCTCGAACGAGCACAAGGATCGTGCAAATTGGAACGAAGTTGGCTACAGAAGGAAGCAACATATGGCACGGGAGTAAGATTTCACGAGTAAAAATGCACGGTTTATCGGTTGGCAGCTGTTTCGCGTGCATTATGTTTACGAAGGTGGAACGAGCGTAGGTGATCGTTGGGAAGAAAACCGAGACTCACTTTCGAGCTTGGAAAAGGAGGCAGGTGTCGTGGCATCGATCAGAGCGAGTGTCAGGTGCTTCAAGGCGGCGTCAAAGTCAGCGTGGACTTTCAGCATCAAGCCGAGCCGTAGGTGAACCTCGCAGGCTCGTGGAAATCCTGGTTCCACCCATAGCACCTGCTGGAATGCTTTCACGGCCCTGGAAACGAGACAAAATTATTTTGTTTGATTAGTTTTTTTATTAATTTATGTTACTATTTTTGTTGGCGTATGACGTTAACATACATCATTTAGTTATCACTGTACCATTCAATTTTGTTACTGTACTGCTGTAATGATACTACAATCGATCTATAGCAATTATTACTTTAAAAATTTTGCAATTGAAGTAAAATACTGTAATCAATCGTAGTTTTTTTTCTATGATAAATAAACAAAATTTGGACTACAGAGGGTTAAGATATATGATTTTGATCGACGGTATATGGTACACAATTATTTTTAGAGGTCATAAGTAGCTAAATTTTAGTAGTAGTACATAAATTAATTTAATTTAGTGTTGTTGTTAATATATAATATAAAAAGATATGAGTTTGGTCAACAGTAGACTGATACGCTTAAATTTTTATAAACTGTGATTAAAATTAGGATTCTATTAAATTTAAATTTACATTAGTGTTGTTAATATGTAATATAAAGAAATATGAGTTTGGTTAACAGTAGACTGATACGCTTAAATTTTTATAAACTGTGATTAAAATTATAATTCTATTAAATTTAAATTTACGTCAGTGTTGTTGTTAATATATAATATAAGAAGATATAAGTTTGGTCAACGGTAGACTAACACGCTTAAATTTATGGAAAGTCACGAGTGAAAATTATAATTCCATAGATTTCAATTCACGTTACTATTCTTATTAGCATACAATATAACAAAAATGACTTTGGTCAACAAGTAAAAATTATAGTTCTATAAAACTTAATTAATAAACAACAGTAGACTGGTCAACACTACACTATTATAATCAAATGTTTCTAACTTAAAACCAAAATTATAGTTCTATCAAATTTTAATCTATGCTACCACTTCATATTTGCATATAAAATAAAAACCAAGACTTCCAGTGACCACTAGACTATTATATTTCTTAAAACAAAAATTTCCTAACCCTCTCGCTCTCCAAGAATCAATTACACAATCCAAAAAATAATTCCAAACTTTTAGCCACTACTACATCCAATATTCAAAACTGCGAAATTAATCAATTCCTTTTAGAACCAGCGCGTGAAAAACCCTTCCGATCATCCAGCTGGACCCACAGGAATCGTCGAACAAAAATCGCGCATTCGTTAAAAATTCACGGTTAAGGAACAGGTTCACGCGAGGGAAACGGTCGCGTAATTGCACGCACGCGATACACGAGGATGGACAGGAAGTGGTCGGTGTTCCAGCTTGTCACGCGAACAGCCATGTTTGGGGGAGCAACGAAAAGCATAGGGACAACCGGTGGACGGTAACAATAACGATTGTGCAGTTGAAAATGACACGATGCGTGAGCTCGCCCGGCCGAGACACGCTGGGAGCTAGATGAAACCGACCCGATTCGACGCCACGGAAGAAAACCGGAAATCAATGCTTCCTGGTGACGATTGCGCGTGGAGAGCACCACAAGAAGAGTTCTACCAGCTGCGACGATTTTTTTTTTTCGTTTCTTTTTCAGAGATTTTTTGGTTTCGATGGAAACGTGAATTCTAGCGTGGAAGTAGGTTGTTGCAAAATTATTTTTTGTTATTTATTTGGGTTCGATGGAAATGTGAATTATAGTGTGGAATTAGGTTGTTGCGAATTTTCCTTTTTTTTAGATTTTTAGATTTTTAGATTTTTATGGAAATATGAAATCTAGTGTACATTAGGTTGTTGCAAAATTTTATTTTCAGACATTTAGGTTTCGATGGAAATGTGAAATCTAGTATGGAATTAGGTTGTTGCAAATTTTCTTTTTTTGAAATTTTTAGGTTTCGATGGAAACATGAAATCCAGTGCGGAACTAGGTCGTTGCAAAATTATATTTGTGATTTATTAGGGTTGGATGGAAACATGAAATCTAGTGTGGAATTAGGTTGTTGAAAAATTATTTTTTATGATTTATTAGGGTTCGATGGAAATATGAAATCTAGTGTGGAATTAGGTTGTTGCAAATTTTTTTTTTAGATTTTTAGATTTTTATGGAAATATGAAATCTAGTGTGGAATTAGATTATTGCAAAATTTATTTTTGAGATATTTAGGTTTCCTTGGGGTTTAAAAAAACCAGGAAGACAGTGTGTGCCAATCAGAGTAAACCCGGTAGCCCTTATCTCTATAGTTCGAGCGTTAACACATTCGCGTCGGATGATTTTCGACGAGACGCTTATTGTTAGCTGAGGACCATACATACTGTTCAAAAGTCTATACCTGAAATTTAGATATAAGTTTAATATTTGAAAAAAATTAAGTATTACAATTTCCCAGTAAAATAATTTACACAAGACGTGAATACACGTCAGCCGAAGCGAATGTATTAATGAAACATCCGCCAAAGAACAAGAATCGCGTCACGAGGAAACATCGTCGAGCAATAAAGCAAAAACGCACCATTGTTCCATCCCCATCGAGGGGGTGGAAGCAGAGGCGGAAGCAACGAGAACGTTAATTCCACGGCGAGCACGACGACAAATTAATTGAAGCTTGGTTGGTGTGTTGGTGTACAATGAGAAGTAGAATGAGTAAGATAAAAAAAAAAAAACGTAAAAAGACAAATGAAAAAAAAAAAAAAAAAAAAAA
>SMSQ01026151.1:0-15972 GCA_019453375.1 Ctenoplectra terminalis | reverse complement strand
TTTTTTTTTTTTTTTTTTTTTTTTTCATTTGTTGTTTATCGTCGCATCAACCACTTGTGGGTTATTAACGACTCAGAAAGGAGGAAACTCTTCAAGCGTTAACACGTTGACTGCCACGCGCATTTTACGTGGTTTGCCCATGACGCCAACATGAATTTCTTATTACGCGATGTATATTACGTTGAAGAAAATAATATGTATAATTTCCTTGTATCGATAAAATTATATTTGCGTGTTCCGTATGGCATTAATTTCTTCGAACCATCATAGTAACAGTGGTGTTATTTGAAAATTTATCAGTATCGATATTTACTATAATTATGTATTTTAGAATTGGTCGCGTCGCCGGTCACCGGTGGCCCCCATGGCGCTGTAGCCAAGTCGAGTGTCGGCCACCGGTGACCCCCATGGCAGTCAACGTGTTAAAAACAAGTTTTGATTTTGTTTTCTGTTCGTACAGAAAATTCAATCAACAACCAAGGCGGATACTTCTGCGACCAACTGTGTACAAACACGTTAGCGAAAACAAAACACGTGTTGATTTAACACGCAGAGACATAAATTAATCAGTGATTCGTGGTAACGAACGTATCGAAAAGATAAAACGTGCGAAATTCGCAACGGCTTCTCGTTATATTTGCCGAATGAAAATGCATTACCCGATCGCGTGGATTTTTAACCAGTTAAGCTTACTATCCGATTGAAAGACTCGACTTTTAATATCCCGCTGATCTCATAGAAAAAAGAAAGAAAAAAAAAAAAAAAGAAAAAGAAAAGAAAATTACTAAATTTGAAAATGCAAATTTAAACTGCAGCAATTTTGATGCAATATTTTTCTGTTCGACTTGAATTACTTTTTAAAAGTAGCCCACTTCTTTCTCACAGCGGTTCAAGATTCGCAGTGAAAAGGCGTGAATCACAGAAACTGATAACGATTATGTGACATAATCGAGTGGAACGGCGAAAGATCGAAAGAGAAGTCCCTCTGTGAGTTTCGTTCTATGGGAATCTTGCACCATCCGAGTTAAGGAGGGTTGAACAGGAAATCGATATTCCGACTCCTAACCGTCGAAAGCCGATTGCCTGACAGGAAACGTCAAGGTATCAGTAACCGTATCTATCGTGTACTTTGACCAAATTTTGAACCGGTGTAACCGGTAATCCAACGCCGCAAAGACATGGTATTTTTGTAAAGAAACTGTACTAGAAAATAATAATGATTAAAGGAGGACAATATTGGTCTGTTACGTTGAAAACAATACGCAGTTTGCATAATGGAATATTTTATGTTTGTAACATATACCTAATTATAACCTAAGATGTTGAAACGTGACAACCGAACTTTTGACCCGCTCACCGACACCGATGCTAATCAAGAATGACGAATATAACCGAATTAATTATTTGACGGTGCTGCAATCTCATGGACTATTTCGCAGCGGCTAATGAAAAATTAATTGAATCGATTGAATTCGTTAATTTGCAAACGCCTGCGCGTCTTGCGAATTTCGAAAGCTATTCGCGATGAAATTCGTATCGTTTTGGCCATTGAAACAAATACGTACTTGGCCTATTATTTCCCCCCCACGCGCTTTCCTAGTCGCCATATCAATGTAGCGACTCGACACGTAGGCACGTTTCGTTATTTCGACGTAGGAAAATTAGGGACATCTGTTGTCCAATTTGCTCACTCGTAACTCGTACGGTAACTTCCGGATGTGATATGCTTTGTCAAATTATGCAGCGATCTGCTTTATCGGTATTAAGCAACAAAATCACATTACCAACAAGATTTTGCACGAAATTAAAAAAATAGAGGATGCAGGATGAGAACGATGAACTCTATGTGTACATCGTCCAAGGGGGCGACGCCCCCTTTCCAAGGTGAACAACTCTCATGAGAGATTGCAACATTTTTTTCTGTAGACATTTTTATCCACGCTACATATATTTTTTTTTTTTTTTTTTTTCAACGCGAGTTCAACGAGCACTTAAAATATTTTATTTTCTTATTTTATTTTATTTTATTTTCTTTATATAACCATAAGCTACTAAAACCTGGATTTGTTTAGTCACCATAGAAATGACAATAATACTACAGTAAACAAGTTGTGTTTTCAAACTTATTTCGTACGATTAATTCACTGCATCGTGTATTTTTTGATACCACTGTTTTCATATTTTACTCGAATGAAAGCAACAAATATTTACTTCACGATTGCAAGTTTGTACTTCAAAATGAAAACATTCATTATTTATCATATTTGAAGTAGATTAACAAGGAAGAAACTGCGCGAGTTATTTACAAGTAGGAGAAAGCGTATACGTACAGAATAATAATGTTTTAAAACAGTTACGTGCTATCGCTTACCATTGAAAAGCATTGAAGTGGTAATAGACGAGCCCCTGTCCGTATAAGAACGAGGCATCCTTCCAATAGTCCCCTTTTAAGGAGTAAAATTTTTGATACGCAGACATGGCTGTTAAAACAAAAAAAAAAAAAACAAAGAAAGTAAAAACACCGTGAAGAAGATCGATAAAAAGTTCTCTAAATAAACAATCACCTTTGCTATAGTCTTCTAGAAGTAAGTGGAAATGTCCTAATTTACAGTACGTTTTAGGATCGATACTAATTCCTTTGTCTTCGTCGTCGTCCTTTAATTCGTCTGGATTCATTTTTGTACTATCCGCTTTTCTACGTTGTTTTTCAGCTTGCGCTTGGACTAGCATCCTTTCCAGATATTTAATTGCGCGCACAACTAAAGCTTTCTTCTTCGATTGCTCTGATGAATTTAATTTTAAAAATCCAAACTGTCGACTGCGCGCGAACATTGAAAAAGAAAAAAACACAATTAATTGAAACATTATAAACGCCAAGTTTAACATATAAGAATTTCAACTTATTTATTACAATTCATTATAACATAAGCTTAAGATAACGCGTTAGAAACCTAATTTCGTTGTATAGAATTTTCCACGAAGATACTCGTAAACAATTTATCTCGTATCGATGAATAATTTTATTTTCAAACGTTTCAAACGTATCCCCGCGTGACAACTATTGCATTTCAAATTACAAACGATCGCGGTGCGAATTATTAAAGTATAATTATATTTCAATCGGATTAAGCGTGTCCGGACTTATAAAAAGGGTGTCAGTAGGTTGCAAGCACGTCCAAATAAACTGATCGAATTGCGCGCCTATTCTGTCAAACAATCTTTTAGGTTATATTTTGAAAGATAACCGAGAGAAACACGATTGGCATACGGAAAATTAACAAACCGACGCGAGCTTTATTACGATAGGTTTGGTTTATCTCAAAATTACCTGTCTAACTCAGATAATATCTGTAATTCTTGGGGAGTCAGGTTGATATCGTCAGTGTCCTGGGCCATTTTCGTGCTCGGTAAATAGATTCATTAAAAACATAAAGGACACATGTTTACACTTATAACATGCCGCTTTGCACGAAAATCCTAGAGTTTTCACAGTTTACACCCTCGACACCTCGTCACCTCATCGGGACAATAAGTTTTTAAAAGCGGCGATCAGGTTAAACCAGGATGGCGAATCACGCGACGGAAGACCATTATCATGGTTCACGTCGACCCGAAATTCCGGTGCCGAAGAAGATCGCTCTTTGGAACGTCCCGAAGTAGCGGGAAAATTTGAAAACGTTTTTAACCTACGTTTTTTAATATATTGAGAACCGGTCACCGGAGATATCTCGTGTTTCGTTTCTTTCGATTAATAAAGGTAAATTCATAAAAGATTAATTATAAACGGGAACCTTACGTTTAAAAACGACCAGTTTATCTGAAAATTGAAAGAAAGATCTATATTTACCGTAGATGTAAATGTTTTGTAAAAGCAGGCAAGTAGAAATTTTATTCGAGCGTAACTTAATAAGATTGGTAATAAGATTTAAAAAAAAAAGTTTCCGGTCTTCAATGTGTTGATACACATGAAAATCTATTTAAATACGAAGTAACTGCGAATAAAATATAATTTAAGTTGAAGAATCTCTTGGGTCGATCGAAATTTTACTTGTAACAACGGATGTTTAAAGTCGAGGAACAAAGTGTAACAAAAGAATAATAAGAAACCGTAGAACGATCGGTTATTGTTTCGTATGAATATTATTAAAAAAAGTCTATTTCAACTTCTCAAAGAATATCTTTGAAATATATGAATCTGTTTTGGGAGTTTTAAGATCTGTTAAGAAACCTGGGGAACATATTTGTTGAATTTTTTTTTTTTTTTTTTTTTCTTTTATGTTCTTAATGCAATTAGATACAAAATTATGCTACATTTCTTAGGTTTCTATATTATCGCAGTAATATAATTTATTATTCGGGAAGTATCATAGGCGGTTGCTCTGTCGTTTTGCTATTCCAACGTCTTTAAAGTCTTTAAACCGAAAGGATCGTTGCAGAATATCCGAGATTTCGATCTGTCAGATCGGTCTATGCATAAAGATAGTAATTTTATTATATACTTGGGTGATCGAACGAATTAGGTGAGCCTTACATGCGTAAATACTAACCGCTATGAAATATTATACAATTTAAGGACACGCCTAATCTATATTATGCCTAAACTGCACAAGAATACCATCAAGTCAGGAGCAACAAAATTATTTAAACGGTAGACGGTTTTTGTTTTTCATCTTATTTCGGCATGGGTTACTTTTAATTTGATCATTTATCTATATGTCGTATAATATAACGGGTATGTTTGAAAAATATGACAATTCAATGTAATAGGATATTCATTATTGCAATTTCTTGGCAATGCAATCATCGATATATTTTTGTTCTGACGAATAACCGAGGTATCGCTTCCTCGCTACGTTATTTAAAGACGTGAAAATAGCATCCACGTTTTATCATTTGCGAGATAAATTTTTAGAAAGAGATAATATTGAGAAAAAAAAATTATTTTAATGAGAAATAAATTATACGTCCAACGATTAAAGAA
The DNA here is from genome assembly GCA_019453375.1 of Ctenoplectra terminalis. Taxonomy (NCBI): domain Eukaryota; kingdom Metazoa; phylum Arthropoda; class Insecta; order Hymenoptera; family Apidae; genus Ctenoplectra; species Ctenoplectra terminalis. Next base: position 10,991 of record SMSQ01026151.1, on the reverse strand, counting down.
ATGTATATTAATAAATTTACCATCTTTTTATGTAATTCAGTATTGTCGTACGGTAAAAATTTCTAATCGATCAATTTTATTTTCAGTGTTAAAATGAGTGTTCCGGTAACAAAGAAAAGCAAGAATGAAGCAAACAAAGAAGAAAGTAACTTAGACATTTCAAAAGAAGCAAAGGGTATAATGGATAAGATTTTAGGAGACGTGAGCAAAAAATCTGCCACTAAACAAATAATTATTGGCACGACATCAGGATGGTACATATTATATATGTATATATGTCTATTGAAACTGTGCATAAAATGATAGCGTTGCTTTAAACTCTTTCAATTAATCTTGATGTTTTTATTCTGTAGTTATTTTAAGTATCTAAAGAATTTTCTGTTTATGTATGATTGTACCCTGTAGAAACTTGATAACTTCGTTTAAACATTTCATATAGGGTGACCGGTTTTGTAACAATGAAAGTTGGAAAAATTGCTGCGTTTGCAGTCGGCGGTGGAATTATAATGTTGCAAATTGCAGCTCATCAAGGTTACATAAAAATTAACTGGGATAAGATTCAAAAGAAAGCTGAGAAACTTACGGATAAGGTGGAGGAGAAAGTAACCGGTGAAGGACCAAAGTTTTTGGATAAGGTAAGATCATTGTATCGTATTTATATTTATAGTAAATATAATATAATATTAATATAATATAATAATATTAATATAATAATATTAATATTATTTTCAGGTAGGGTCATGGTGTCGATACAATTCGTTTGTGGCAACGAGTTTCATTGGTGGTTTTATTATTGGTTTAGCATCTTAAATGAAAAAACAGTTTTGTATAAAAACGCGAGCGGACACTGTATATTACTTTTCGTGTTAACAATGTATGTTAGGTGCCATTTTCATCATTTTCATTGGTATTTAAGAATCAAACCCACCTTTTAACATTTATGATAGTAAAATTATTTAATTATTAAGAAAATGTTTTTATTTCAATTTTTTAATATTATATAAGTTTATTGTGGCAAGAACCTTTGTAGTATTGTATTTCATATATATATATACACACACATATATATATATAATTAAAATCTAACGCTTCTAAAAATATTCTTATGCATTAGGAACTTTTTATATACATCTTATAACCATTAATATTTCACTTAACGATTACACACTTATATGTACAAATTTATGCACTATTTTCCATAAAAAAAAATAGTAAAAATAATGTAAAATATTGGTTATATCATACAATAAACAGAATCATTGGAGTTTGTTTTTACTTTCTTTTTTAATAGCACGAAGTTTTTTATTTTTAATATTGGTATATAAATATCTTGTATAAATTTGTATATAACATTTTCTAACCATGTTTCTGAACGTTTACAGATAATCATTTACGATAGTAACAAAATTTACTGTTTCAGGTCGAGAGATACGTTGACAAAAAGCTAGATAAAGCTGAACAATTGTTGAAAAACGGTGAATCTCGCACGCGACGTTGGTATCATTCTATAACTGGTGATAACGCGTTCAAATCTTCAGAATTTCACTTTTTCCTTGCATCTTTTGTTGCTGGTTTAGCACTTGGCATTGCAACTGGCAATTAGGTTTAAGTATGCTGTGCTCTGAATGCATATACAGAATCAGTTGCTTACGGCTTGAGAATAATAACAAAACTTAATAAAAATGAACGTGATAAAATAATAACAAATAATAACAAAAGCAGAACGTACATTTTCAAAATATGAACAATAAAATACACCCAACAGTATATACAAATCAAACGAATTTTTACTTTTTTGTGTTGAAATTTTTATTTTAGCACAAATTTTGTTTTTTCTACATGTATGAAATAAAAAAAATAAAAAAAAGAATCTCACATATTTTATAAATTAATAATTATAACAAACATAAATTTATAATAATATATTTCTTACTAATATGATTACTATTTTATAACGTGTTGATTATTTTCAAATTAATTGAATGATGATGTAGGTACCATAAAATATGTTGGAATAAATATTGACAGACTTGTACCATTCAGAATGCAGCAAAAATAATGCAGTCATTTTAGAGATTATATTTATAGAGTATAGAAGTTAATATAATCTTCATTACGTTAAGTCTACAATAAGTTAGAGAGATATTGATAAGTAGAAAACTACATATAACATTTTCTGTGTGTATCATCCTTTTTATATTTAATCAAATGCAGTTTAACATTACAAACAGCTTTGTTACTTAATTTTCTTTGATTTAATATTAAATCAAAAGTATAAAATCAAATTTAATCAGTTTTATACCATAATAGTATAAACTAATTTTTCCATAAGCAGTCTGTGTTCAGTCTTACATATAACAATGTTATACGTTTTTGATTGAAGTATATACAGTATTCATAGTATTTTTGTTTTGTATGAAATTCTTAAAAAAATTGATTTAAGTATCATACGATATGAAAATATATAAATGAAATACATCGTGTAATATTGCTATCCTCGCAACAATTGTATTTGTAAATATTAAGAATAGCTTAATATGTGTATGTATATATGTATCTACAGGATGTAATACTCGAGTTGTTACAAGAGTTGGTACAACACGAAGTACGAAATTTTGATTTGTTCAACAGAGTTCGTCCTCTTAGAGATGATGCCAAGATCATACAATTGCGCTTCCTAGTTTTATTTATTATTTTTTTCAATATTACAATCATGCAGCTGCCTATTCACGGTCTCTTTAATCGTAGCTAAATGAGTTACAATCCTAGGTATTTAAAACGATCTTTATATTAAAAAAAAAAAATAAAAATTTTGTACCTTTTGTAACTTTCAAAATATGAACTTGTAACACGTTAAGTTTTACGTTCTATATATACAGGATAAGGTTATAGAGAACACTGATATGTATATTGCTTATGGTTAATCATAAGTATTTAGGATCAATATTCTTCTGTATACTAAATGAACAAAAAAAATTCCACTTACATGCATAAATAAATTATAACAAAATTGTCACAGTATAAAATCAGTATAATTTAATATTTATTTTTTTTTTCTTTTTCCTAAAATCTCTTAAGGCACTGCATTATAATAGTCCTTAATCGTCTTCTAATTTTTTGATCACCGTTACAAAAAATATGTGTCGAATTATCACCTATTTGAATCAAAGTATCTTCGTCTTGCTATAAATACGAATAATAAACGAATATAAGTAAAAATTAATTTTATACTTAAAACAGAAAGTATTTAATAAACACATGTCTTACTAGATGAATACTGGTAGCAGTTGGACTGTGTTGTAACTTGGCTCCTTGAATGCCTTCTTGATTAAGCTTTTGTAACAGTTCCTGCGGATCCAAATTACCATATTCGTGTTTTCTTTCCTTAAGAACTTCTTCCTTGATAGGTGCAGGAGAACCAGACGATGCTTTACGTTTCCCACTAGGTCTATCTTCAATACTCTAAAAATATAACTCTTAGCTCAGGAGGCATGTTGTTAAGAAATATATATACTTGTAAAATTTTACTTTAATAATGCATACTTTTATCGTATATACGTTATCCTTAACTTCTAATTCGCCAGTAACGGAAGCAAGACTTAAACCAGGTCGTATTTCATTTGGAATTATATTTCCAGCTAATTCTGGTTCAATAAATACACGTCCTTTTTTTCTTTTCAAAGGTAATTTTATAACTTCGCCTCGTTTGAAAGTGATCAATGGTTTTTCCTTAAATTAACAAATTCCATTAAAATTAACAGAACAAAACAATAATTTGCGTGTAATATACTATTAAAGAAAGACTTACTCCTACAGGTTCTATAACAAGATCTGTCCTGTGCGGTGCAGTTATTGGTGGTTGTGTATAACATTCGGGTATAACTAAGTGTTCTGGCTTTAAGTCTCTAATTAATTTATTAGCTTGAGTAAAATTGAGAGATGTATCGATTGGGCAATGTACTGCTTTCATAGCTAATGGTTGAAACGGTGCTAATGCATCTAAATATGGAAAATCTGGTTCTGAAATAGTAATTATTTTCTGTAAAATTTACTATAAACATAATATTATGGATATATCTTATACGTGTATTCAAATACAACATACATTATATTTATTATAAAACGTAACAGTAAACATACCTGTAAAAATGATAGTGTGTTGTGGATTATTGCCCCATAATTGAACAAAATGGACTGCATCCCCAAATCTAAGGCTGGGATGACCGCAAAAGACAACACAAGGTTGTCTATAGTCAGAACTAAAACCTTCAGCATACGTAGATGTAAAGTGTTTTAATCTAGCATTTTTAACAAGAAAAGCATGAGGAAATGGTTCTTCGGGAAGATAGACTTTGTTTTGTTTATTCGTTGACAGCCTGCAAGAAACTTAAAATAAATAATTCAGATACTTCAGATAATTCTCATTTAATATGTTGAACGTACCATTCAGCTAAGATATTTGAATATGCCAGAGAAGTTTCAGCCACTGGTGATATAAAAAATAAAGGAACTTGTGAAAAACCTGATTTATCCAAGTGAGTGCTAAGGCATTCAAATAAATCATATACGACTCCAGAGGGATAACATGGTATTAGAACACATCCACCAGTTCTGAGCGTCATTGCTATAAAATTTATACATATTAAAGTACCATTGCTAAGTTACATAATTTATCTCTACCTACCAACAGTCATACAAAGTTCTCCAAGCATAGTATCTGGATTAGCAGTAGGTGTTTGAGTTAAACCTGTTAATATTAACATATTAGCATGTTTTAAAGTAGCTTGCTCCATAGGTCTTGGATGAGTTGTCAATGTTGAAGATCCACTTACAAATGCAACCTTTTCATGGTCACATGAAATTAACCAATTACTACTACCCAAGCAGTATCCAGAACTTATAGGTGTAACTGTTAATGCGCCATATATATCCTGTAAAAAATAAAAAGGATGTACAAATACTCCAAAGCAACGTTATGCTAACTCACCAATTTTTGATCGTATCCAACTGTTTGAATGTACGATAAAGCAGTATTAACCGCTGACATTGAATATATATGTTTCCAAGATTTTGGCTTAAGAGCATCGGCTAATGGGGGAGGTAATACATGTAGCATTTCCTTCCAATGTTTAGCCAATGTTGCTCTAGGAGTTTGTTCGATAAATTCTACTAATTCTTCCATGAAAAATCGTCCAATTTGTAATGTTGGTTCTGTAGCATAAATAATGCCTTTGAAACCTGTGTCCTCTGTTATAAATGGTAGAGCCAACATGCAAGTATAATTTGATATTAAAATGGCATCAATTTCTGAAAAATCAACTATTTTCTCTAAGGGTGGAGAAAATTCAGGAGTAGAGTCTACAAACACTCGACCACAACATTCTTTTAATTCCTAAAAAAATTAAACGCCTAACAATTTTTGTGTATAAAATAATCTAATTTTTACGTATGTATGAACATCCAAACCCCTTCTATTTGCCAGTCTTGATGATTATCACGTGGAAGCCAGGATGGCAAAGAATTAAATTTAGCACTCGGTACCATAGGCATCGGCATGAAATGCAGAATAGATTGCATGTTTAAACCACAATCTAACATTAAAGTGATTCCCTTGAAACTTAAAACCAAACATGGCTTTGTCGGTTCACTTGATAAGCAATACTACAAATATAATAGATATGTTTAAAATCCGATTATTATGAACAACTAATAACTAATAGATATCAATTATTTTAATTGTTTTATTTAATGAAAAAATAATGAATAAATAAAATATATTATCATACGAATACATTGAAATCATTATAATTACCAATTTCATTTTAAACGTTACTTTTTTTTTATTAATTGTTTTATTCGATACAACTATGACCAAAGATATTTTGATTCGGCATATACATCAGAAACATAACCTCCAATGTAAATTGCCGACTCAATTATTATTCTAAACTATAATGTTAATTTCATTGTAAATGAAATAAATTAAGTTTATTCGTAACAAGATATATAACATATGTTACATAGTAAAACAAATAAGTCGTAAAACTAAACAATCTCGTTTCATTAATTTCAAGCTCAAAAAATGTGTGAAGTTATTGTTTTATTTAATGGATATTCTACAAAACTTGAAGATGGAACAATGAAAGCAAATTGTTCTTGTACATTAATAAAAGCATCGAAGAATATTATTGTTGATACTATGACGGCTTGGGATCGAGAGAAAATAATACAAGGTATTATATATCGTTTAATCGATGTTCCCAATTTTTTATAAAATGCATAACTAAACATTTTATTTTAGCACTCGCTAAACATGATGTTACACCCGATAAAATTGATTATGTCGTTTGTACTCATAGTCATGCCGATCATATAGGGAACAATAATCTTTTCTTAAATGCAGAACATATTATCGGTACTTGTGCCCACCGTGGCGAATTATTTTACGAGAAAAATTTTAAAAACGGTAAAGTATTTTTTACCTATGCTATATCTTATAATTAAATTATATTAGTTATTGTATAATAATATACAATTATTAAACATATATCCAGGAGGATATAAAATTTGCCCTCAAGTTAAAGTTATAGCAACCCCTGGTCATACATCGGATGATGTTACAGTTTTAGCCGAAGCAACAATTTCTGGAAAACTTATATGTTTTGCTGTAACAGGTTGTTTTCTTATAAATAAATATATTAACATTGTCAATAATTTAAATAGATTAGTTTGTATACTGTTATAAATTTTGTAGGAGATTTATTTGAAAAAGAGGAAGACGTACTAAATCCGTCCATTTGGAAGGAATTAGGAACTATAGAATTACAAAAAACTCAATCACATATGAGATCCTATGTAATAGACTTGGCAAATTTTATAGTACCTGGACACGGACCAATGTTTGCTGTTACCGATAATATGAAAAGAATTATCAAAGATCAAACTATTGTATAATATAACGCATATATTGAAGTTTATATTTTTATAAATAATCAATATATTTTGTAAAGGAATTTTATTTATTTTTAATATTCAATTATATTTAACATATTTTCATTTTGTTTTTACAAATACTTTATTAAACACTGTAAAGTGTAGTACATAGTATCACAACATTATTATTCTATATGTATGTATACATTGTAATGATTATTATATACTGTTCAATTCACAAATGTATAGAAAAGAGCATTTTAATTGCTACGTGGTAGAATCTTGCTTGTTATGTAATATTATAAGTCAATTAGTATAATTCATTTTGTATAATTAAAATAACTTACTAATTTAAATACAGGTAATTGTAAAAGGAATAGCATACATATGTTGTAGATATAGTTTCTTAATATGCTGCACTTTGAATATTCATTTCTATGATGTAGACTAAATATTCAAATATTTTTTTAAGTATTCACAGCCAACATCTAAATTAAGATTTCTCATATCTTTATTTCATTACTTTTATATTTCATGTTTCATGAATAATTTAATGGCGCTGGTAATGAATCATATTTGAATACACTTGTACATTCTATATTAGTGCGTAAGAAATTATAAATTAATAATGCGATAAATTGAACAAATATATCATTATTAACAGTACTATGAACTTTTGAAAAATAATTAAATTTCATTTTGCAGGCGATACTATTCTTATAACTTATAATAAGAATTTTCTTTTAAAAATAATGCAATATTATCATGTCATTTAGAAGATGTTAAAGACTTTTACTTCTAACTTTAATTTATCCTGCAGTTTTTGCGAACTTTGGCACTACTTTTTTTTGTTTGCTTACTAAAATTTTTCCAGCCAATTATTTTGCCTCGTTTGACGTAATTCTTTAAAATGGATGTACAATTACAAATTATAATATGTATGGTACGTATTTGTGTATTTTCAGCTATTAAGTGTCCTGCACTTTGAATGCAAATATGATTATATATTCCAGCAAAATCAATTTGCTGAACAACAAATTAAGTTCTTTGACCACATGATTGCATTAAAAAGTTAACTACAGATTACTGCAAGATACATCCAAATATAATAATTTGAAGTTACACGATAAATGTCACTATTAGGATCTATCCAAAGATTAATCCTTTCAACCTAAGAATATTTAAAACCAATAATGTTAATTTATTGTCATAGTATTAATGTAAAAATGATCAAAGTTGTTATACTATTTTTATATTTAATATGATTTTACAAATATAAAATTTCTGACGAAATGTATTACTTCTTAATCCTCTTCCGTTATATTTCATTATGAATTATTATATTCGAATGCACAATGCAATTATAAGTTGGTGTCACATTACTGCATTTAATTTAATAATATTTTATAAATAACGTTTCTCTGGAATAATTATGACAAGCCAGGACCTTCAATGAATTGTAAATTATACATACATCGAGTAAAAACTATAATTATATTTACTGGCATTTTTTTATATAACGAAGCTTTGTTAAATTTAGTACAACTAATAAATGTAATATGTAGGTTACTATTATATAATTCATACACACACACACACACATATATAGATTATTGAAGAATTTAGGTGTTTCTCTAATCTTGGATTTATGACAATCAAAAGACAATAATATAATAATATCGATTATAAGATGAAATTAAAATAAGTTAAGTTACGTTTATTACAATAAGTTACACTTCACATTTCATCGACAAATTATATAAGAATTTATTCTTATAATAATTAAATAAAAGTAGCAGATCGTATAAACATCTTCCAGATTCTGTTTATGATGAATAATATTAGATATAATAGACTGCACAGATTATCAGCTTTTCAAATAAATACATTTATCAGTTGCACGTATAATATTACACATAGAAAGGTAAGCTTATTTACCAATGTCAATTAGTCTCTATAAATGTTTGCCGACCAAACCTGGCAAGGCGACGCGTGTGTGCAATGGTAGTGGTCCCGGACTAACTTCTCCCATCACAGTTCCCAGCTGTCCCACAAAGTATTAAATACATCAAGAATCCATCTCTAGATTCTTACATACTATTTAGTATACCAAATACAATTATTATCAATTTTTTTGTATGTTAAAATTCCTTGTTAAAACTAACTTACAAAATCAGATATAATGTGTACATGATTAAATCAATATTTACCATAATTAGAATAAACAGACTATTAAATAAGGAGAAGGATTATAACCGATCATTCTTCTTGGATTATTTAAAAGTTGCAATAAAGTAATTGTTGTGAATTAAATTGATTAAACAAGCGCATTGCAATTTTGTTACACGTGTAAAAAATAAATCCTGCTTTGCCTTCTCCCTATTATTAATTCATAATACAATACTTACATCCAATTTTTTGTTGTCAATGTCTTTTGTTATCCAAAATATTGAATAATATTTCCCAAACAAAATAAATACCCGGAAAATATAATCAACATTTATAGAAACTATAGTACAACAGTAATATGTAATATTCGACACCAACATTGCATACGCACATACCTATATTATAATTTTCTCATCAAATATTATTAGAGATGTTGATTACAATGTATCAGAAAGCATATACATGTTTTGTATCATTTGAAGAAATTAAAATTTATCTTGTATCAAATTAGAGACGTTAGAAATTAAACATACTGAATTAGGATTTGTGTGAAATAACATATTAATGTTAAATAATATAAATATTTATGGCATATTGAACAGTAAAGAGGGTATTACTTAATGCTTAAAACAATTGCATTAAAACATTCAATGTATACAACTTAATAAACTATATTAGATTTACTTTTATAAATGTGTTCTGTTTGGAGAGCTCCTTACATGTGTCTGTGGAGAAACCAAATACAAATAAGCAACACATGTCGTAATAAAATTAAAAGAATAAAAATAAATATAATGAAAGTAATATTGCATAATAAAAAAAAGCAATTTACACATAACTAAAGATATAATATACAACGTAATTGCAACACGCTCAACATTATCGGAATAAGTCACTTGCCGATTGCACAATAGTATAACACCGTTGAAAAGATTTAAAATGAAACGTTAATATTGCTATTATAATTTATCAAACATCTTTTCCTGATTGTAAAATATATAAAATTACAAAACACTTATACACTTTATTTTGTTTCGATCATATCAATAAAATACATTAAATCAAATTAAGTACATGTGCATTAAATCATATGCAGTGCTGTGTAAAGAATACACCAACGATTAAACATGGAAGAAAGGAGTGTAATTATGTAGTGAGAAATATTTGTAAATAATGTATAGAAAGCAGATGTAAAAGATTATTATTTTTTTTTTTTATTTTTGCAGAAATTAATTGTTACTAATAGCATAAGTAGTGTGCAAGCGGCAATTTTTATAGAGCATCTTTGACATGAAAATTAATGCCTGAAAAGTAATTTGGTTTCTCAGGCTACATGCAATAACATTCATTAAATGGTAAATGTAAACCAGATCCTTCTCCAACATAGCTATGCATAAATAAAATATAGTGAACATAAAAAAAAAAAAAAAAAAAAATTACAAAAATGATATATACTTTGTAAACCTTGTAATGATATCAATGGCTTGGTATTACTAGGGTACTATAAGAGAGATTTAAGAATTCGAGAATAATTGATTGAACACTGAAAATTATGTTTAATGTTCAATTACAATATATTTAAAAATTTTAATAATTTCATATAAACCTTTAATACGAATCAAAACTTTTTCAGACTTTTTTTACTATAAATATGTTACTTATGATAATACTTTCAAAAAAATCACAATATGTACATTTTCGAAATCTATCGTTAATGTGCTACATGCTTTTTGATTTCTGTAAGTTGCATTTATATTAAAATACATCACACTATAACATCAAGAAGTTGTAAGTGCAGCACAAATACTTTTGTTGTGTAATATACTTCAACTTATTTCTAGTATAAAGAAAAAAAAAAAAAAAAAAAAAAAAAAAAAAAAAAAAAAAAA
>SMSQ01026150.1:52763-65963 GCA_019453375.1 Ctenoplectra terminalis | reverse complement strand
ACTGTCAAATTTTGATTTTGTATGGAAAAGTAGAAAACAGTTTTTCTCTTTATTGCAACATAAACAAGTTTTGAATTTTCTACAAAAAGAATAGGGCTTCCCTGTGCAATGCGGGTATTTGCACCGTCTCTGAGCTTCAAGTTGGGTGTAAAATGAGGCAGATGGACGAGGTAGTCCAGTAAAATGATGTAAAAATTTAATATTGACAGGATAAATACCTCTAACCCGTAGCCATATGTTAGCTGAGGTATTAATCGTGGAATAGAGTTATATAAAAATCAGCAAGATATCTCTGCTTCTTTTTTATGACCGACTATATAGTTAGTACCCTGTGGGGCCCACCGTGCATTTAAGGGTTAAGAAAATTTGTTCAATCAACGAATATACTTGCAGTTAGAGTAATTTTCTAAAATTTTTTTCAGTAAGCATCATAGTTGATAGAATTATTTTGAAAGAATATTTTAATTTGCGATATTTCGTACGACTTACCGCGTGAAAATTATAAAAAACGTGGCAGATAAAAATAAAGATTGAAGTTAGAGAGGAATCGGATGAGAGTGTTAAGTATCCGATGTGCCTACGTAATTAAATAAGTTTATTTCTTTTTTATATATTTTAATATGTCCCAGAATATGATTTATATTATTCTAAATTACTTATGCGCTGTTTTAATTCGCTCAAAATAACAAAAGATGTAAAAAATATAAAAGACCAATGCAATGGATTGTTTGCAAGAAGTAGTCCAACTATCCCGATTTTACTCTACAAATTGCAAATTGATAAATTATTATTTATCCCTGTATCGTACAAACAAGATCGTCGAACGTTTATTTTTGTAAATCGAATTTCTTTTCATTTCGCGTGGTCAACGATAGTTAACTGTCAAGCAAACAATGAAATAGCGACATTACTTATCCGCCACGCTCGATCATGTCGTTACTCTTCAGTTTGAAAGATTCGAATGCACCCTGCTGATCGTCGATGATTTCCCTTTCAGTCACGGTAATCGATTATCACGGTGAATATTTTCGTTTCGGCTCGAACGATCCCTTGGTATTGTGATCCACGTTCGTAGCGTGAAATAAATTCTGTTGTACGTACAACAGAAATGGCCGTAACGACCATGGAAAAAAAAAAAAAAATTCGGGGGAAGAATTGGTTCAAGTAGTGACAGAAGGAGAAACCGATAGCATGCGGTGATATTGCGGTGATCACTTGAAAACGTTCACCCCGGGTAGCTAACTAGTTTTTAATTTCTTTGTTCTCCTCGTACACCTCGATACGTTTCCAACATCCCTAACGTTTGTGCCGGCAAATTTGCAAAGAGAATCGTAGGAATCACGGATGAATAAATTTCAAAGCTTGAATAAAAATTTCGATCGTCTTAAACCTTTCGGGAAGGATGCTGGAATTAAATGTAGTTTTCGACGTACACGCGAAAACGAAAATGTTTATTCTATTTTATTGTTGCTTATTTAAAACTACAGTAGACCAATTTGATTTGTAAATTACAAGATTGCAGAAGTGGTCTATTTTATTTAGGTATATATATTATATTAGTATTTAAATATATTATTTTAATAAGCCTTGTCTTTTGGAACGAGGAGCTTGAATATAATTTGCGACGTATATCTGAAAGCAATTATATATTTTTAAACGGTACAAAAATATTTATTTTATTTTATTATTACTTCTTTAAAACTACAGTAGACCAACTTGATTTGTAAATTGAAAGATTGCAGAAGTGTTCATACATATTATATTAGTATTTAAAGTCTTTTATTTCTTTGAATAATATTTAAACAGAGATGTGGAAATTTTGAAAAATATGTACGAATATTATAAGATAAACTATAAAAATCTAAGATACTTATAAATAAAATTATAGAAGTAAACTATTTTATTTAGCTGTACATATTGTATTGCTATTTAAAGTCTTTTATTTTTTTGAATAATATTTAAACAGAGATGTGGAAATTTTGAAAAATGTGTACGAATATTATAAGATAAACTGTAAAAATCTAGGATACTTGTAAATAAAATTATAGAAGTAAACTATTTTATTTAGCTGTACATATTGTATTTCTATTCAAAGTCTTTTATTTCTTTGAATAATATTTAAACGGAGATCCGAAAATTTCCAAAAATTTGTACGAACTCGTTTTACAATATTTCGATAATAAATTGCAGTTTCACAAAATGTTTGAATATCGTAATACTGTCTAAACATTTTACATTCAAGCTTAACAAATTTAATCTCAGATCAATTATTGCACATAGTCAATTGGTTAGCTAAGATTACAACAATAGTAATTACACAAAAATATTATATTAACATTGAGAGATTATTGTAAAATACCTTTGTCCAAGTAACATTCGACGACATCTGTACGTCAACTCCGAAACTTAATGATTTTCTAAACGGTCGATCGATATACCTGTTTTTTGCTTTGTAAGTTAACTACGTTTGTAATTCCTCTTGTAAAACATTATCTTAGACATAAATTTTTTTAAAAATTACCATTGATTACAGTTTTTCACTTTGATTTGAAAATGTTTTAGATGGATCGTGGTGTCGCTACAGTAATACAGTAATCAAATTTAATAGTGCAACGATAACTAAAGAAAATTAATTTTTTAAAATATAGATACATCAGTTTGTAACTTTTAAGTCACACGATCCCACGGAGGGTTAAACAAAATTAGTCCGTGATCAATTATTGGCCAAACACTCGCACCGAATTTTTTCATTAATTTATACTCTCAGTTCGCGCATGAAGTTATTCCGTTCACGTGTTCTGGAACTCCCTGTATATCTTTCAACTTTTGTAACACGGTGGACGAGGAGCAGAATGTTGCTGTTTATGCATGATTTATTTAAATTTCTGGACGTAGGGTAGATTGCGGACTGAAAAATGGACGCAGCAGGACGAATAATTTATTGCAACAGCGTTATAATTCTATAATCTGAGGATAATGGAGGTCATTAGCGTAATGCTTGTCTTCGAGCCGGATGATCACACTGCCCTGAAATCTGTGATCATTTCCGACAACCCTCGGTATGCTTCGACGCTGCATGATTGCACGTTTATGTGATTCCTGTTATTTTCAATCATTATTTTCGCCGGCTCCCCGTTCGCCCTCGCCATCCCCCCATCACCAGGTAATTGTTATAATGAACAGGAAAATGATAGGTTTAGTCTGCCTTGGTTCGTGTTTTGTTTGAAAAACCTCCGGACAATGCGATGGCTCTTCACGGCAGAGTGATTCACTGAATTTACTTTAGCGTTATAAATATTTTCTCCCGATCAATTTTTCCGTGTCAAAATATTTCCCATTTTCTCCTATTGTCGCCATTTTTGTTTTATAAATCCATCACTGTTCATCAATGAACAAATNCAGCGATAACTAAAGAAAATTAATTTTTTCAAATATAGATACATCAGTTTGGAACTTTAAGTCACACGGTTCCAGAGAGAGTTAAGTCACAAAAATGCTCTTCAGCGCGTAAGACGAGATAAGTCGTCATAGAATTTTATAAATGACGAGTCACCTCGTCGCAATGGACGTTAGCTCCGAAGTTAAAAGGTTACTAATAAATAGACTGTGGATTTTTATGCATTTATGGAAAATTTGAAGACACGAAAATACACACAATGAACAAAAATACATCTACAAATAAATCTAATATAATATTCTTTATAATATTTAGTGAATAGAACAATTGCCTATTTATCTTCTATTTTCCTTTTCTATTTTAATTGTAATTATAAAAATTGAATTTGCATGAAAATCTGCAGTCCAATCATAAATATTCATAATAGTTGAATCTGTAATTTAATGCCAAGTTTTGTCAGTTGGTAAAATAACCTTTTATAATTATTGTAATCATCGAGATGCTGGACACGATGGAAAAATTTTAAGAGCACTTATTAAGTCACAGAAAAAATATACCTATGTGTCTATAAAATGTAATACGGCAATTATTGGCGTAGCCACAAAAGAAGCAAGTATCGTACAAAATTATTCAAAGTGTTTCTTAGATCGCTAATAATTACGGTTATGGTAGCACGTTCATTTTTTCTTTAATAATAACATAAAATACTCGTTTTTCGGGATTGTAGACTTTAGATCTGGTTAAAAATTCATGATTACATATTTATACAGGGTGACTCGAAAAAATTATAAATCTTTTTAACACTAGAACTACCGACGATTAAAATAGATTTATTTGTAGCAAAGAAATCAAGATGAATATTTGAAAAAATTCTTATAACAAGGTTAATAATTCTTTGCGCGTATTTTTTTGCAAAAAATTATCGAAAATCTTATTAAAATAAGATTAAAATGGACTTATTTGTAGCAAAGAAATCGAAGTGATAAGTATTTGAAAAAATACTTATATCAGGGGTAATAATTCTCTGTGCATATTTTGTTTAAAAAATTATAGAAAATCCCTGAAAATGTACTACTGTAAAATAAAATTCAAATCAGAAATTACGAACCAGTCATTTTAACCGATACGCTAGTTCCAGCGTTAACACATTGAGGACCGATCACGAGATATCTCGTATTTCGTTTCTTTCAATTCATAAAAGTGGAAAGTAATTATAAATGAGAAGTTACATTCCAAAACGATCGCTTTGTCTGAAAATTAAAATGAAGATCCCTATTTACCGTATGTATAAATATTTCGTAAAAGCATACAAGTAAAAATTTGATTCGAGTGTAACTTGATCCCATAGTAAGATTTTCAAAAAAGTCGCTGGTCTTCAATGTGTTAAGAGAAAATTTCTGGGATAATTTAAAGCAAGTTTTTCCTTAGTGAAACTATCCAATTCGATTTTGTTGATGAAATATTAACGAAAAACAGTGACCAATCGCGGAACGGGTAGAGCGGCCGGACTCCGGGCGAGAGTGGTGGCTACGCGCCGCAATCATGTGCAAACAAGTCGGTATGTACCAAAGAAAGAGTCGATGGATGTTAAAAAAGAAAAAATTATATCGAATAACTAATAAAATCAAATTATTCTATATTCCCAGATCCACAATTCGCGTCACAGAGTTTTCACGCGTAAGTTTGCGCGAGAGAACGATCAGCACAGAAGCGTAAATGCGAGGTCGAGACGATTTGTTTTGAACTTGACCACTCTACATTTCTACGATTCCAAGTGAAAATAAGCTCCAATTTGAAAATAAGCTGGCGGTTCCAGGAATTCGAGCGTCCAAGGCCAGACAACAGTTTCGTGGAATCGGGAAGGCTCGGCGCGGCATTCGAACGTGAACAAGGAATTGTACCGATGATGGTCGAACGCTTTAATAGTATGGGATCGTCCGAAGGAGTGGTTGTACGTATAAGAGACTCTCGCGCACGCGGAAAGATAAAATCGTAAAATGTTCGAAATAAGTTTTATCTCGCGAACGCATTGTTTTATAGTGTTTTAACCCTTTGCACTCCGTGCGATTCTTTATCACTGAAGAAAAGAAGTTTTATTTTGGAAAAAATTTCTATTGCTCGTGATAGTAATTTTGGAAAAAATTACTATTGCTAGTGATAGTACTTGTTTTTATCTATTTTATAAATATCCTTTTTCCTCTCGTAGAGGAAATATATATTTTTAATTTTGTAAATCATCGTGGTGCGATATCTTTGGAAATTGAGCGTAATCGTGTTGAAAACAGAATGTCTCCGTAGCGAAGCCAAAGGAGTGCTAAGGGTTAACCTCTCGTCTTACGTTTTAAGTTCCAGTAGTGAGTTTATTTTAATTAATTGGTGAGCTGTGACTTACGAGCTTTTCGAAAGGAGTTATTTTTTGTTAACAACGGTGTTGGACGTTATTCGCATAAATTGTGATCGGAATAAAGTATTATTCGTCATTTAGTTTCAATTTCTTTTTAATTAGATTTTGTTGATTCGTTATTCGAAAAGGAAGCTTGCTTATTCGTAGTAATTATTATTTTTAGTTTCTTTTGGAAGAAAACTTTGTATTCGCCTCTTTGCATTATAAATAATGAGAACAATTTCTGTTATCAGTGAACAGTAAATAATTCGACTATGTTAGTTATTTGGTATAATTTTCGCCCAACACTGATCAACAATTTGCTCCGATACACGCCGACTTGTTTGTTAGATCATAACCACGACACGTAACCAACACTTCCGTCCGTGTTCGACCGCTATATCCGCTCTGTGATTGGCCTGTATTTCTTATGAATATTTCGTCAAGTAAAAGGAACTGTTTAAAATTACCCATGTATTATTTTTTAACACTAGAATTACCAGCGATTTGAGTAGACTTATTTGTACCAAAGGAATCAAAATGATAGATATTTGAAAGAGTAGCTGTAATAATAGTAACAATCCTCTGTGTATACTTTTTATAAAAATTCAGAAAAAATCTCTATAAATGTATCATTGTAAATTTGTAAAAATTCTATGAGAAAATACGAACATTTTGACTGCTTCAATAATTCTAGTGTTAAAAGGATTTACACCTTTCTTGCGACACCTTGTAGATCCAATGCAAAGTCGTTCCTTATTATTCAGCGTTATTATTTATTACAGTAATATTATTTATATTTTATCCGGTATAAATACAGTACACCATGTTAATATAGTCTGTTAAGCATACGTATTATCGTCTTCTTTCGCATATAGTAAACAGAGGCGTATAATATAATTTTCTTCTTGGAGTGAAAAAATAATAGTTGAAAAATAGAAAGTTAACTTTTTATTATGAATTATTTTATAATATTATTTTAACTTTTCATTATAAATTATTTCATAATATTATTTTAACTTTTTATTATAAATTATTTTATAATATTATTTTAACTTTTTATTATAATTTCATAATATTATTTTAACTTTTTATAATAATTTCATAATATTATTTTAATATTTTATTATAATTTCATGCTATTATTATAACTTTTTATTATAATTTCATGATATTATTTTAAATTTTTATTATAATTTCATAATATTATTTTAACTTTTTATTATAAATTATTTTATAATATTATTTTAACTTTTCATTATAAATTCGTAATTAATACCCATTTAATTCGAACATAAATAATAAACAATTTTTTCTAACTAAAAAATCTTTCGTCCAGTGATCCGATCTACCCTAACTCGTGTTTTAACAATATTTTTTAAATAGTGTCGAATCGTTATCATATTTCGAAACGGAAGCCAAAACGAAAAGGAAAAGAATGCTTCCTTTCGGAGCGTACACAAGGTCCAGCAGGTGCAATGTTTCGAACCAAATTCAAGATGTAAGTTAAGCTCGCGATAAAAGCTAGTCTAAATAAAGCATTGTACGTATGGTAATCGAGTAGATAGGTATATCGATATAGGAAAAGGGGTGGTGAGAGAGCCGTGGTGGCGCGGTAACACCGAACATATTCTATCAGTATGATAGCTCTCGGTGGGACACTCGATGGCGGATGAAAGCTAAGGCGGATGCCTTGATATCTAATATCGGCTGTGCACCTTTATGTCGTCGGTATCGGTTTATGTTGCCCCGGGTAATCTTCACGTTCGCATACCGAGCTTAAACTTTTCACGTAAGTGGAGCGCTGACTGGTAAATAAAAGTGTGAAAAGTCGCCATCGAGAAAACGTCACGACCTCTTGAGAGCAGTTTGTTGCATTCATACTATTTTCTCCTCTCTATGTTATTCTATGAACGCATTCTATAGTGGGGAAAAAAAATTATTATCGTTAATAATTTGACAAAATTTCATTGTCGTCTCCCGTTTAACGTGCAAGATAGAATTAGGTGGCCATGTTTAAATCATATTTAAATACAAAAAAATACAGAAAATATATTCTAATAATTCTAGAATCCACTGTAAATTTAAAATTGGAATCAAGATTTAAAATAGTTGTCGCGAGGAAAATATTTACATACAAAAAATCACCATTATTCTTGATCGTATTTTCGATTTTCTCTTCACGCAAACACATTTCTCGCGTTCATCCCCTAATAATTTGAGCATCCACTGTAAATTCAAAATTGGAATCGAGATAAAAAATAATTATCGCGCGTGAAATATTTAAATACAAAAAATTACTATTGTTCTTGATCCTCTGATTTTATTTTCACGCAAACACATTTCTCGCGTTCATCCCCTAACAATCTGAGCATTCACTATAAATTAAAAATTGGAATCGAGATCAAAAATAATTATCGCGCGAAAGATATTTAAATACAAAAAATTACCGTTATTCTTTTTTTTCTGTTCGCCCAAACACAGAGAACACATTCCTCGCGTTCATCCCCTAATAATCTGATCATCCATTGCAAATTCAAAATTAGAATCAAGATAAAAAATAATTATCGCTCGGAAAATATTTACATACAAGAAATCACCATAATTCTTGATCGTATTTTCGATTTTCTCTTCACGCAAACACATTCCTCGCGTTCATCCCCTAACAATCTGAGCATTCACTATAAATTAAAAATTGGAATCGAGATAAAAAATAATTATCGCGCGAAAGATATTTAAATACAAAAAATTACCGTTATTCTTTTTTTTCTGTTCGCCCAAACACAGAAAACACATTCCTCGCGTTCATCCCCTAATAATCTGATCATCCACTGCAAATTCAAAATTAGAATCAAGATTAAAAATAATTATCGCTCGAAAGATATTTAAATACAAAAAATTACCACTATTCTTTTTTTCTGTTCACCCAAACACAGAGAACACATTCCTCGCGTTCATCCCCTAATAATCTGAGCATCCGCTGTAAATTCAAAATTAGAGTCAAGATTCAGAATAGTTGTCGCGCGAAAGAGGGTGTGCGTCTGGATGTTGAGAAATAGGTAGTCGCATCGCGAATAATTCCCACGTGCAGTTTAAAGGCTACCTGAGATGACAGGCTAGGGGGAAGCTACGGCAGCTATTTAACATTCCGCCTCATTTCCTGCCGCCTCTGCGGCACCGCCTCCTCCTTCTCCACCCTCTGCTCCTCGTTCTCCACCTATTTCTCCTTCTTCGTTCCGGAGGAAACGTTCGCGCTCGATGCGAAAATTGCTTCGCCAAGAATTATTGACTATAAATTACTCGTCTCGCTACCCTAACCTCTTGGTTTCACCGTTACTCATGCAAATGACGGCGAAGCCCGCGGGCCCGTTCGGTACACACGCTCTCTTCGTTCGCTCTCTCCAACACTCGCCACTTATTCACTGTTACGCCGATCCGACGAATAAACGGAAAAGTACCTCGGCAAGCTAACTCTCGATATTGGCCGCGAATTGGCGCGCATTTACATTTTATTACGCGTACTCAAGACAGACTGCCGACCCTCTCCGGCTCTTTATTCGTTTCTTCTTCCCTTCGATCGTTCGCTGGCCCGCTTTGCCTACAGTTTTCCCATTGTCATTGCGATCGCGATTGCGAAGATTCTTCTTGTTCCACGAGACGTCGCGTTCCACGAACGCCTCAACCCCTCTAATATTGGTTTTTAACGGCTACCGTGAAACGGCACCGATCCATTACTAACGAGTTAACGAATAAATCAACCATCGCTCTTTCTTTTTTTTTCTTTTTCAACCGTTTGTGTCCCAAGCAGCGCGATCGCGCTCTTCAGGTTTTGTGTCGAGAAATGCCAGTACATTTCAAGGGCTGTGGACAACTGGCGGCATAGTCGCCGACTGTCGAAGTACATTCAGATTTACTGACGCGCGTACAGCTCTTTTTTTTAACCGTACGCGTACCACGAGCCACTTTGGCGCTCTTCAGTTTTTGTGTCGAGAAAAGCCAGGGCATTTGGCCAAAACAGACAATTGACGGCCCGAAATTTCTAGAAACACGCTCAGTCTTTCAGACGACACGTAACTCTTCGGCTTTTTTCCGCACATAATCGAAGAAGCGATCGCGTTCCTTGGCGCTTTTCGATCGTGTTTTTTCAAAACTCTCTGGTACGCAAACGGATAATGCAAATAATACAGATAAAACATTTTGTATTTCATTGTCATCTTGTGAATAATTTTTATCGAACAAAACTTGAAATATTTATAAACTTACAGTACGCGTATATAATAATACAGATGTATTTCATAAAACAACGAATTACAAATTAAAGATATTTTTTGTGTTACGAACAATTTAAATGGAGAGTAATACTTATCATTTTTTTTTATTAAGACAAGCGCTATCACGCCGCCTGGGTCTTTTCGTACTCGTTTAGAGAAAGCGCGGTTGCGCTGTTCGCGATTTTTCGACAGTGTTTTTTCAATACCTCTTGGGACTCAAACGGTTAACCCTCTGCAGTCCGAATTTTGTTTATCAGAGAAAAGAATTGCTTAGAATTTTAGATTAGAATCTTTTTTTTTTATTTCAAAAGAAATTAGTCAAATAAATAGAAAATCAGAAACATTTATAATTTCTGTTTCTTTCCAAAAGAATATTTAAAATTTTCACAGTAGTCCTTAACACCAGAACTACGTGCCAGTCAAAATGACTGGTTCGTAATTTCTCATAGAAATTTTATAAATTTACAGTGGCGCGTTTTTAAGAATTTTCTATAATTTAAAATATGCGCAAAGAATTATTACCCTTGTTATAAGAATTTTTTCAAATATTCATCTTGATTTCTTTCCAACAAATAAATCTATTTTTATCGTCGGTAGTTCTAGTGTTAAGAAAGTTCAAGAGTGCAGAGGCTTGAAAAAACGTAGCTTTCAAATGCATCGTGTTATTTCAAAAGACGACCGTGCATGTAACTCCCGTAAGATTAACGCGTTTCCGATTTGTTGAAGGAACGATTTTACTGTGGTGCATTTTTACTTTCGATGCATTCGGTATTCCATACTTTCGTAAGGAAAACGCGGCAAGGATAGAAAAGAGCGAGGAAAAAGGGAAGAAAAGGGTCGGGAAAGGAAGAGTGGGCGAGGGAAGTGGAGAGAAGGGAAAAGGATGCGGTATACTGACGCTAAATTGAATTTTTTTCAATTCATTCCACTTCCCACAAGCGAGCTCAAACTCGATGAGTATCTGTACGCGACAGCGGCACCTATTCGCAGTAAATTCTCATTATTTTTAAATTGGAAATGAGAAGTGTACGCGGCGGGTGTGGTTGAAAGCACCTTTGCCGCCGTCGAATAAAAAACAGGAGGCCGGCAGTGTATTATTCCAGACCGATGCCTATCCTAACCGGTGGAAGAGCCGTAGAAATTAATTTAATTACCTGGCTGGTGTCAATAACAGTAATCGTTCACGGTTTGAACTTCACTTCTCAGGGAGCTTATTAAGCATTGTCAGCCGAATTTTGCGTACCTTGCGTCGATAAACGTGCTTCTTAATTTAAGCCAACGCGTCAAACTAAGTTGCGCAAATTTTCTATGAATTGTTTTAACAATTTTAACAATATTAAATTTGATTACTGTATTACTGACACCACGATCCATCTACGGTAATTATTAGTTAAAACATTTTCAAATCAAAGTGAAAAACTGTAATTAATCGTAATTTTTTCTCCAATAAGCAGACAAAATTCGAACTAAAGAGAGGGTTAACGTTGCTCTTTGCTGGATCCTCCTCTTGTCTTCTCGTTTCTTCTCTTTGCTTCGCCTTTCCTCTCGCCACGTTTCGCCGTGTCTCGTTTCGATTCTTCGTGTTGCGTCGCGTTGTATTCGCCATCAGTTTTGTTCCTTGCTTTCCAAGATACCGAACCATTTTGATAGGAATTATTCAACGCGGTGAAATAATTTAACCTTCTATGGGACCGTGTGACTTAAAAGTTACAAACTGATGTATCTGTTTTTTAAAAAATTAATTTTCTTTAGTTATCGCTGCACTATTAAATTTGATTACTGTATTACTGACGCCACGATCCATCTACGGTAATTATTAGTTAAAACATTTTCAAATCAAAGTGAAAAACTGTAATCGATCGTAATTTTTTCTCCGATAAGCGAACAAAATTCGAGCTATAGAGGGTTAATTAACCCTTTGCGTTATAACCACGAGTCACACTCGTGACGCCGATTCTGGTTAAAATAGAATAAAAACACACGATATTTATGACAAAGTTCAATTTTAACTTCAACTGTAACTTAAATTTACAAGATTGAAAATTAGCAAATACAAAATACGTGTAATATTTCAATACTTTGTGTTTAACGGTATAAGTCTACTTTTAGTTACAGATATTTAATGTTTAGCATTTTTCTTACTTAACCCTCCTGTTCCCCCGAATTGAAATTTATTTTTAGATAAATATATGTTTTCAAATATTTCTTTATAAATAAAATACGGTGTATTTAATTTTTACGTTTACTTCTTGTATCGTGTTGTATTTAATTTTTTCGTTTACTTCTTTGATATTGTACAATTTGTGAGTCTAAAGTATTTTAGAATTAAAGAAAGGATAATTTTAGAGGATACGAATGTATAGTGTAAGCGAATATCAGGGTTAAATATATTATTAAACGTTGATAAACTTGTTTTATGTTTTTAAGATTTCAAACGCGTCTAGTTTTATTATGTGATCATTTTTATGAATGTTATAATAAAATTTATATGAAATTAGTTAATATTAATATTTTTCGAATATATTAATTTACATGAATATTATAATAAAACTAATTTATATACGAGCAAAAAAGTTCTTTTTAATCGCAAATGGACTTATACTACTTTAAAAAATAATAAATTACCAAAAACGTGATTAATAAATTTAAATTTATGTTTCTATTAAAGTAGACGTTTTTAAAATATGATTTCAAAATATAAACAATTATTCGATCTCGTATTGGCTATAAAATATCCCGTTTTTTAAGTTATTTTTAGTAGTATAATAAATATGATGAATTCACACATATTTACTTTAACAAATACATTGTTTTAGTTTAGATATTAATCAAATTTTATTATCTTAATTTAGATTATAATTAAAACTTAATTAAGATATTAATCAAATTTGATCTTAATTTAGATGTTAATTAAATTTTAATTAAATTTTAATCAATATCTAAACTAAACAAATATATTTGCTAAAGTAATTACCTGCGAATCTATAATATTTAGTATACTATTAAAAACAGTTAAAAAACGGGATATTTTGTAGCCTAAGCGAGATCGAATAATTAAATTTTCGATGTGCTAGTTTCTTAAAAAAAAATAAGACTGTCACTCCCCAAGTTAACATAGGTTTTTTTTTTTTTTTTTTTTTTTTTTTTTT
>SMSQ01026150.1:8863-24601 GCA_019453375.1 Ctenoplectra terminalis | reverse complement strand
TTTTTTTTTTTTTTTTCTAATTAGAATTCATCGATTCTATTATGTTATCAATTATTTTGCATATATTATATATTACGCTATTAATTAGTATGTTATCAATTATTATTATTATGTGATCAATTATGCGTTAGTTTATCAAGGATGTAGCTTACAAGCTAGTTTATTAAGGACGTGGCTGCTAAATAGAATTTAATATCGCGAAGCGTTTGGAAGGAAAAATGAAATTAAAACTGCTTGTTACCTAAACGTTTTTTTTTTTTTTTTTTTTTTACCATATTTCGAAGGAGGACAAGTAATACTGTATTGGTTGTGGAATAATAATTATATCCTGTGAAAGCTTATTATGTAATATTTAGTGAGAAAAGTGACATTCTTCAGAAATATATATTATAAGTATTATAATTAGAAGCTATTTTTATGGTGGTTGACGCAAGTAAAGATATCAAGCATTTCAAGAGATCTCGTAAAAAATCGTTGACAGCGTGTGCAAAAAATTATTTTATATCGTTTGCAGTTATATTTAATGTTTTGCTTGTAATTGGAAAGAATAATAGTGAAAAAGTAATGATATTTCGGACCCTGTTCGTGAATCAAATTTTTTCGTAATATGTAGCTGTAGAATTCCCAGGACCTGTTTTTAATACTGCGTTTTATTAATCCTAGGTAACATA
Organism: Ctenoplectra terminalis; assembly: GCA_019453375.1. Lineage (NCBI taxonomy): Eukaryota > Metazoa > Arthropoda > Insecta > Hymenoptera > Apidae > Ctenoplectra > Ctenoplectra terminalis. Next base: position 23,930 of record SMSQ01026150.1, on the reverse strand, counting down.
ACGCCTGTAAGAGTTTTATTTTGTTCGGCATTCTTCGATAAAATTTCATTGATGCTTAATTTCGAACCAGAATCAACAGATAGATCGATTGATAAAACAAAACATTTATAACATTTACGTTGTTACAACTACGAGTTTACTTAAATTTATGCTTTCTCTGATATAAAAAGATATGTATTGTTACAAAATTTTTAGTACATCTTGAAAATTTAAATATTAGAAGTAAAAGTGTCATAAGCATTTTCAATGAAAAAAAAAAAAAAAAATGATATTCAACGTCGAAAACGGAGAAATTAATTGATATCTAAACACATATACCGTTCTATTTCCCAGATTTTTAAGGTCACTTGCAAAAATTATGTTCGATTTCTATTAATCTTATGAGAGAATCAAATAAAGTAGACACGTGATTCGGTAAATAAAAGGTATTAATTTTCGAATAAACAATACAAAAGTATTCTGAATGTACCGAAGAAAATTTCAGCTATCGTGTTCGAATATGAAAATGATAAACTATTCCCCTTATTTTGCGATTCTACCAAATCGTTATTTAAAAATAATGCTAACGATAAAAAGTTCTATTGGCGCTCGATAAAAAGATCAACCGATCGACGGGGAAAATGACCGAGAATATTTGTTACACGGTGGCTTTTTCTAACGTTTGCTATGTGGAATATCAGCATATATTATGCAGAGTCCTTTATAGCAGTCAGTCAATGTCGATAAATAAAAGAAAAAAATTAGAGAAATATAAAGAATAAAGTGCTGTACATATAAATATATATACATATTTCTCCTCCTTTCTCTCTAATTGTAAAATAATCGATATATATACATATGTCATATATATATATATATCGAAAAAAGAAAAAGATTATAGAAATGATTTCGCGTCCTGTTGTCATTGATGATGCCGTAACCATCTGTGTTATTATTATTACTATTGCTATTGCGTGCAAATTATTAAAAAGAAACAAATATCGAAAAGCTTTGAAAGCGATGTTGTACCGAGAGAAAGGTGTAAAGGTAACGAATCCTACGATGTAATACCGATATCGATCGATTAAACACGTATCAGAATAAGAATAACCAGTATACGTGTGTGTTCACGTACACATATATACAGGGTGTCGTGTAACTGATGGTACAACCGTATATGGGCCGATTCTGCGTGAAAAAAGTACGTCGAAAATATGGAATAAAATTTTTTTCATTTGATACTTGGTCGTCGAGAAAATCGACTTAGAAATCTGCTCGGTACATCATGTATGATCGCCACGTGTATATCATCGTACAGTAGGGAGACGAGTTGGGCGATTAATCACGAGCTGAAACGTGACAGAGGAAAAGGGAATGGTCTGTTCGAGGCACCCGATTGGGTCGAAAAAGAATAACAATGACACTGTAATTCAGAGAGCAAATTAGTCAACGAACAATGATGATCTTTCTGAATTTTGATGTCGCTGGTATCCTTTACGGATGCCACGAGTGGACTATTTCTCGTTTCCTTGGCATTTTAGCAAAGAAAAGATTGCACTTGAGAGGAATGAGGGTCTCAGTGGTGAAACTAGAGGAGGCAGGGCTTTTTTGTCACGCGTATTTTGGACTTATATTAATATATTATTAAATATCGTTATAAAATTATTATATTAAAAAGAATATTAAAAGTAATAAATTAAATAATAATATTGAATATAAATTATTATATTTGATATAATAATATAATTATAATTAATATGTAATCAATATAATATAATTGTATTAATATAGAACTAATATAATAATAGAAATGATTATATTTAATACTGTTATATTTAATATTATTATTTAATATTATTATTAAATATTATTACATTTAATAATATATTAATATAATGTACTATTATACATTGTATTAATAAAAATTAAATAATAATATTAAATATAATAACTGNTAATATAGAATTAATATAATAATAGAAATGATTATATTTAATATTATTATTTAATATTATTAATAAATATTATAACATTTAATAATATATTAATACAATATACTATTAAATATTGTATTAATAAAAATTAAATAATACTATTAAATTAATAATTTATTAAATTAATTAAATTATTATATTTAATATAATAATATAATTATAGTCAATATAAAATTAATATAATAATAGAAATTATTATATTTAATACTGTTATATTTAATATTATTACTTAATATTATTATTAAATATTATTACATTCAATAATATATTAATACAATATACTATTCAATGTTATTATATATAATAATATTTACATATCATATAGTATATTAATTCAATCGCGCGATAACAGGCATACTAAGCGACAGATCCCCTTTTGCACCCTGTACCATCCCAAGTACAATCTTTCCCGCTCCATAAAGTAATTAATCAGCCAACTTCTTTCTCATCTCCCTACAGTACATTACACTGTACACGTATGAATAATTAACTGCTGTCGAAGCATTATCGACACATTTTAACGCAAGAATCGTATCAATATACTCTCCATTACTGTACGCAGTCATATCGGTCGTCTGACAGAACTAAAAGTTCCATTCGACGAGTGTAAAAGTAAAGCAAAAGTAATAGAAAAAAAATGATAACATCGACGATGTTTACGGAAGAGTAATAGAAAATATGGTAACACCGACGATGTTCATAAATACAACAAATAGTGCAGCAGTTTTTAAAAATAAATTCAATCAAGACTTAGCCGAGGGCACGTTCAACGAGCTGATTTTTAAGTCGATTTTTCTCCCGGACGAAGTCTCGAATGAACAAATTTTATCCCATACATTTTCCTCATTTTTCCACGTAGAATCGACCTACATTTTATCACACCACCAGCTACATAACACCCTGTACACGGGAATGAAACTGTAATGAGTGTTAGACTATCAATGTACAATAGCTGAACTTGATCAATTGTGATTAATACAGGAGTAACTAATGACACTGTTAAAAAGAACAGAAGCGAGTACGCCAACTTAATGTTACCTAAAAATATCATCCGTATAATATTCTCTCAAGAAACATACTTTTCTCTCGGTGATCAGACAACTGTCAAAATGTGAAAAACCTTTTTTTACCTGAATCAACCTTGCTGTCGGGGAAGACCGCAAAACTGATTTGAACCTGAAAAAGCGTTAAAGTAGAATCTCTTCACATTTCATTAGTAAATTGCTTACGCTCAGAGTTTTTTTCTTTTTTTTTTTCTTTTTTGTTTTTTCTTTTTTTTTTCTGTTCGTATGGTTTTTCCAAATCGAAGAATTGTCGCGGTACATTCGAAGGAGAATTTCTGACGTTTCACAAAAAAAACTCGGGAGGGGCGGTAACATTGTAAAGAATGAGAAGTGTTTTGTACAAATTGAAACGAAAAACGGGTTCCACACAAAACGGGTGTCAACAAAACTTATTATGCGAGTATGTAGTTTTAATGTACGTAAACTACGCATTCCAAATACTCGTAGGTGTACCTAGTACGGGTATACAGATATGCTGTTACAAAAACAAATATCTTCTAGTAACGAACGAGGCGTATTGGGGATACAAGCTGTATGTGCATCGATGAGAATGTCGCAAATACAACAGGACATATACCGCTTTGTGACACAATGCCAAAAATATATGTTTTCCATCTTACTTTGCGATAATATCCTAAGGAAAGATCGCATTTCCCATTGATCTGCTTGTTGACTCTTATTATGTATTATATGTACATACAATGTATGTAGCACTGGAGTTGAACGAGCATGAAAAAAAATAAATAAATAAATAGACGTGCACGTAAATATTTTAACTTTGTACCTTGTGGTGCAATTTTCTTCGAATTTAGTAGCCACAGACACTTCGGAAGCTTTAGATTTATAGATATTAGATCTTTTTTTTTTTGTCTCTTTTTTTGTTTTGTTTTATTAAATCGATATTTGAAACGATAAACGTAGGCACCCTCTGAGTACAACCTGAAAGCCTATTTAAATCGGTTATGTGAAAACAACGAGTCTGCACTCTTCTAGAACTCGATAAATCGTTCGTTTCCTAGCTATCGAGATATTCCTTATAATATATATATTATAAAATGTATAACGATGTCGATGAAACTGATTGACTGACTCTTATATTAGACTCTACATTTTGCAACGATCAGAAGAAATTCAGAATTTTATTCCACATAACTTTCTCTTTACACTTATACTCGCAATGTAGATATTATTTTTATTAATATTAAAGATGTCGTTTCTTTTTTTTTTTTTTTCCTTTGTTTCTCTGTACCTTTTTGCGTGTAACGTTTGTGTTGTTAACGTCGTGGGTTTCGAGTGTCTTTATCGTTTTAATTTAGCAATGTGTGTACGCACGTCAGGACTTGGCAAAATTAAGAAAAAAATAACAAAAGCGTTGTGTTAAAAATGTTCGATCTAAAGTTTCGCCGATTCTTATAGAAAAGTAAATTTTAAGTCTCTTTAGTGTAAGAAAGTACAATTTATTTTTTTTTTGTTGTTGTTGTTTTTTCGTTAAAGAATGTCATAAATGCTACTTTTTAATTTTACGAGTCATGCATCAACGTGTTTAAAACTTGTTGTTATTTATCGTACGTTTAAAATTGTAGAGTGCATTTTGAAACTTTTTGTCGGAACCAAATCGATTTGCACGAACTCAATGATCGAAGCGTTTGAAAAAAAAAGAAATTGCCACTGTTATGTTTTAAATCATGAATATTGTGCACAGGAATTTAGTAAGTTTGTAATTGAAATGAAAAAAAAAAAAAAATATTCGTTTTAAAACGTGATAAGTACCGATCGAACCAAAACATTAAATGAATCAAGGAAAATTCGTTTAACAAAACTCGTATCTACGGAATTCAATTGTCGCATATCGAAGAATAGATGGTACATGCTCCGCGAGAAAAGGAAAGGGTTTCTACTTTCTCCATGTGCAGCGCCAACAAATAAAAACTGGGTAACAGTAGTCCTATGTGGTAACGTTTGCATTAATCATGCGTAAACACAAAAATTATGTTAACCAATACAAAAGAAAAAGGAAAAGCCTGGGGTCTAATACCGCAATTTGCTTTACTCTTGCAAGCTCTTTTTATCTCGTGTCTATTCTCAGATTTATGTGAGTTTAACGGTCCTTGATAATCGTTCGTACAGTGAATCTTTTTTTTTCTTTCTCAATTTCAAACGCATACAACTTTCATTTATTATTTTTTCTTTTTGCTCGCATTTATGAAGCTACGTACGAAGCTGTATAATCGTATACAGGGTGAATCGAACATGAAACAATTATGCTGTTAGAACTTATCGTGTGCAATACTATTCGCGAGAAAAAAAATAGAAAAAAAATAGAAAAAAAAGAAGAAAAAAAAAAAGAAAAAGTACGAACAGCAAATCCGTAAGTAAATAAGTAAACGAGAAAGAAAGTAAGCAAAGATGAGAAATTGTTACACAGAGCGTGTACCTTGACGAGCAAAATAAATAATGTGTTTCACATAAACCTTTGAGTCCAACGACATGTTTTGGCGAAAGCTTAATTTATGTATGTATATTTTAGTTATATATATATATATTATAAACACAGTTAAATCGAGATTACCGCTAAGAGTTATTTTACATGAATCTACGAGCATCCTAGGCCTTCGTTTAAAATTAAAGAAAAAGATAGAAGCACAGTATAGAAATATAGCAGAGCTCTTTTCTATGTAATTAGTCTAAATCTTTGGTAGAACACAAGTATACGCTTTCAGTCAATGACATCGCAGAGGCATCCATTTTCTTTTTTTTTCTCTTTTTTTTCTTTCTTTTTTTTTTCTTTTTTTTTCTTTTTTGTTGACGTAAGAAGTCAATTGTCCAGGTTAACGCAATTACGTTGCGATTAAAAGAAAATGTTGTTAGTAAAACGAACAATCCCACTCACGCTCAGACTCGAACGAATAATACGCTCACATTCGCATGTTACGTTAAAACTCTAACACGTATCACATCTCTAAATGCACACGGACAACACAAACTCTCCTCTACTCTAATATTAAACACTTACTGAATCTTCTTATTAGATTGCAGGTGAAAGATTCGGGGGCCGTGTTTGTTTCCTCGCACCTTAGGTCACAAATCGTTGCATCGTTTTTCGTAAATTTTAAATTCGGTACAGACAACAAACGACCTTCCCTTTTAGCTTGTTTCATCTTCACGATCTTCTTCAATCTAGGAGGTTTCAGTTCGTTCTCGGCTAACATTAGATTAACCGGTCGTACAGCGTCCGATTTTCCTATAACGTTGTCGCTCGAAAATCGTACGATAGATTTGTTATTGTCACCTTCGATCATCGGGCTCTTCGCTTCTTGATTCATCCTCTTTTTATCATCGTTTAAAGGACTCTCGCGTCCGGTTATCGAACCTTCCAACGGTAATGGTGGCTCGGACACGGTACTTTCAACTGGAGACAACGAACTCGCGGTTTCGTTCACGTTACAGTAAAAAACGGAAGATTTCTGACCGCTATTATCAGTGCCTACCTGTTAACAATGGGGTACTTGTATATACTTTTCAGTCCTACAGGCTTGACGATTAAGATCATTTTTTTCTTTTTTTTTTTTGGTGTACAAGCTCAAACGATCAAATCGAAAGGTATAATGGAGAACTAACGTACACACAATTTTTAAGAACTTGGTTATTTTCTTAGATTTGATTGGAAGCAAACGTCACTTAAAAGAAATGGTAACAGTGAAGAATACATTTACATCTTGTTTAATAACATAGATGAAAATTTTCTCGTATTATATTGCACGTCTGGAAAGTCCGTATATCCTGGTTATAAACTTTTAGATTTTCCTAGCAGCGTTCATATATACTTATAAATTTTTGACGATGAATGAAAAACGTCGATGTTGAGTCAAGATAAATATTAGATGGAGCGGTTTAAAAATTAAGTCTCTTGGACTTTTAAATTCTTACGTGGTTCGAGTCCAGATCGATGTAAGCCAGATTGGTTTCTATCTATAATAAATTTTTATTTTTTGCGCGCCAAAGCACTTAAAATTAATAATTATTAACTACTTTCTTCGGAAGCGTTCCTCTTGTTTGGAATTTTTCGCCAAATAAAATGATTATTCGTTGTTTAGGAGTAAATAAAAATTAATAATTATTAACTGCTCTCTTTGGAAGCGTTCCTCTTGTTTCGAATCTTTCGCTAAATAAAATGATTATTTATTATTTAGGAGTAAATCAAAATTAATAATTATTAACTACTTTCTTCGAAAGCGTTCCTCTTGTTTCGAATCTTTCGCCAAATAAAATGATTATTCGTTATTTAGTAGTAAATCAAAATTAATAATTATTAACAACTCTCTTTGGAAGCGTTCGACTTGTTTCGAATTTTTCGTTAAATAAAATGATTATTCGTTATTTAGTAGTAAATCAAAATTAATAATTATTAACTGCTTTCTTCAGAAGCGTTCCCTTGTCTCGTGTTTTTCAAACTCCCATCGCGAATCAGTTTTCCTCCTAATAACTAACGAAGTCCTTTAATTTACGATTCTCCTTCCAAATATTAAAAGTTTGTGGCGATATATAGACCTTACGAAGAAAACTATAAAGGTTTATAATTAGGATGTACGGACTTGTTAAACGTACTGTATATTGTACTGTTTCGAAACGACAGCGAGTTCAATGTATCACTCTAAAATAAATGTAATTAATATTAAATATTGTATCAGTTTGAGAATCTAAAATGAATCTAATTAACGTTGAATATTCTATCAATTTGAGAATCTAAAATGAATCTAATTAACGTTGAATATTCTATCAGTTTAGATTCATATATTTCTAACAAAAATACTGTACGAATTAATTCTGAATTTTTAAAACATTTTGCTTCCTTTATGTCCACGAGTAAAGATTGTGGAATATCCGTTGCCATCGGGTAATACAACACGTTAAATTAAACAAACTGAAATGTTTAAATTTCAATACATTAAATAAAGCTTGTTCTGAATTGCGCTTAATCAAAGAATTCTGAAAAAAGAAATTGCATAAAATGTTATGAGTTTAATGAGCTAAACATCTAACGAAGATAAATAAATCGCTATTAAATACAATTTTAATTTTTAATATCTTTGCTTCTTTGTTTGTCAATGTAAAAGTAATATTTAACCTCGAAAATTATATTAGATTTAAACAAAATTGTTATTTTCGACTATTTTCAGACTCGAATACAACTTTTTATATCGAATAAAGAATAGAACTTTAGACAATTGTTTCAAACACAAAAGTAAAAAAAAAAGAAAAAAAGCAATGACTAAAATAAAAGATAAAGAAATGGAAAGAAAGAATAAAAAAAAGTAACGATACGAACAAAGAAAGCAATTTTAAAAAATACCAAACATGTTAAAATGCGTTTGGAATCTATTTTCTATTCGTGTCGGTAAAAGAAAAATATAATAAAATTATCATATCATCATTTTGTGAAAGACAGGAAGATCGTCCAAATCAATTTTTGATCAACATTTTGCATCTGTACTTCGACACAGATAATACTGCTTCGATATTCTTTTTAATATTCATTGCTATAAAATAAACAATTTATGTACGAAACATAAATTTCCGTGGTTGATGTAATCTACAAAATTTAAATCTTGCAAACGTTTCTCACCGACAAAAAACAAAACAATTCTAAGCTTATACTTAGTTATAATATAATAATTAAAATATTTAATTAATTTTAATTTAACTAAAATATAAAAAAATATTTTTTCAATAATACGTACAAACTAAAGACTCATTAATTGAACGATTACTTTTTTTATATCTACGTACTTTCATAGCAAAATTATCGATTTAAAAACTAATCTTCAATAACGTCGATACAAATCAAAATATATCTAAAAAATCTTTTCAAAAATATATGATAAAATATACGACAAAAAAAATGTGATAAACTAATTTCGATTAATCTTCGAAACCATGCAAATACATAGCTGTGTAAAACTCAAATTTTCCGACACAAATAAAAAAGAAAAAAATAGAAAAAAAAGAAAAAAAAAGAAAAAAAAACAATTTCAGACAGTAAAATCAATCATCTCAGCTTACATGTCAATCTCTAAGAGTAACGAAAGGTGTATTCGAAGGATATCAAAAAGCATACAAGTACCCCATTCTGAGACGTCACCAAAGTCGGCGTGAAAGTACTTTTTATTTTCAGATCAACCCTGCTGAGTTGCCTCTTCAGACTGAATCCTTTCCAACCGTGATTCTTAGCACACTCTTCTTCGTTCGCTGTGCATCCAGGTTTATTGATATCATTCACAGATTCATCCACGGTTCCCTTCTCGTTATAGCTTCCAGTTTGTAATTCACCGCGAAGTGGACATTGTTGAGAATGTTGAGCATTTTCGGTTACCATTGCTAATAATCCTTCAGATTCCACGGTAGATTCTCCATGAGTCTGACGAATTTAACATGTTGGATTTTTCACAATGAATTAATGCGTACTAAATAAACGTTAAGATNGTTAAAATTTTTTTTTTTTTTTTTTTTTTTTTTTTTAATTCTAATTCTAAAAGCAGATCATTTGTCATGTATTGTATGCATATAATACACAGCATTGTTAATTATGTTAGAATATGTTAGTAACACTTGTCGATATTTATCGCACCTCATGGAATTCATAAGATATGAAATTAATATAATCTTATAAATATAATTGTACCATAACACTACGTTAAGTCTAATACACTATACCTATTGATACGTTTCGTAATAGAATTTTATTTTATATATAAAAAAGAAAAAAAAAGGAAAAAATATATATATATATGATTGCTGTAATTTTAACAATCAAACGAAGAAATATCGCAAACGCATGGTCACACTTGTCACTTCCCAAATGAACGGTGGTTGGTCGAAATGTTGAAAATGAAGAGTGCAGACAAGCGAAGGTATATATATTTTTTTTTTTTTGTCAACGTTTCACAAAACTCGGTCCACTAAATGCATTTTTAAAATTAATACAGTGAATACCTAAGATGCTCATAGAAACAATACCTTAATAAGTCTAGTGCTTTTTACACTTATCATAAATTGTAGATATATATGCAACACTGAATGCTTCTTCAGAAATTCAAACGGGTGAGAAGTATCTTTATATTCTCGATTGATTCAACATTTTTATATTATTTTTATATTAATCGTGTCGAGTGGACGAAGCTCTTTAAAATTTAATTGCTCGCTTAAGAATTTTTATACAGATAATCATTTTGTGGACGATGACAATGAAGATTTTAGTGTTAAATTTTTCTACGACGATATTAGAACTNGATATGAAATTAATATAATCTTATAAATATAATTGTACCATAACACTACGTTAAGTCTAATACACTATACCTATTGATACGTTTCGTAATAGAATTTTATTTTATATATAAAAAAGAAAAAAAAAGGAAAAAATATATATATATATGATTGCTGTAATTTTAACAATCAAACGAAGAAATATCGCAAACGCATGGTCACACTTGTCACTTCCCAAATGAACGGTGGTTGGTCGAAATGTTGAAAATGAAGAGTGCAGACAAGCGAAGGTATATATATTTTTTTTTTTTTGTCAACGTTTCACAAAACTCGGTCCACTAAATGCATTTTTAAAATTAATACAGTGAATACCTAAGATGCTCATAGAAACAATACCTTAATAAGTCTAGTGCTTTTTACACTTATCATAAATTGTAGATATATATGCAACACTGAATGCTTCTTCAGAAATTCAAACGGGTGAGAAGTATCTTTATATTCTCGATTGATTCAACATTTTTATATTATTTTTATATTAATCGTGTCGGGTGAACGAAGCTTTTTAAAATTTAATTGCTCGCTTAAGAATTTTTATACAGATAATCATTTTGTGGACGATGACAATGAAGATTTTATTGTTAAATTTTTCTACGACGATATTAAAACCTTAAGAAAAGAATTTAAAATTCAAAATTTGAAATTTTCTACTTGACTTCTGAAGAAGCATGTACTATCGTATAACTTATACTATAGAGGGTGTCTACAGATCTTTCTCCGATACTAACACAATGCTTAAAGTCTATAAAGTATGCTTACCAAATACCTAATGTATATTATTAACAAAAGTCAACGTTAACAAACGTGAACCACATTCAACAATATTATTATCCGAGTGCATAATCTTACACGTATACTCAAAGATAAATGTACATAAAGTATTCGAGCTACACAGTCACGTGAAACTTACATTGTAAAATAAAATACAGGAGTTAATTTTCTTACGTCGGAATTTACCAAATTTTAAACATGCACGATTTCAAGATACAGAAACGTTTATTATACAGGGTGTATTATTAAAAAACAGCGGATTTTTATGTATTTACACGAAAAGATGCAAGATTGCAACAGAATGCGGGTAAATATTAAAAAATACATAAAATATTCAAATTATGCTGCTTTTTATAACATCTGATAGGTAAAATAATTTTCTACCTAATTTCTGCTTTCTTTTTTTATGATGTTCTCAAAAATATGAATTTGCATAAAAATCCGCGGTCCAATTATTAAAGCTGTTGCAAAGTAATATCCTCGAATATATATAAAAGGTAGAAACCTGTAAATTTTTTGCTTTATTCGATATAAACACCCTTTTACCAGTCGCGGTATAATTTTTCTAAAGCAGAAAAGATTCACCAGAGCGGACGATCAATTTTTAACGAATCATCTTGCGGTAAACGAAAAGTTGCTTCACATTGAATGAAACGTAAAATTCTACAATTTTTTACGTTTTATATTTCTGCAAATATTAGCTCGTAACAGTTCTAATGATTTACCCTGTGTTGCCAGTTTTTCTGGATAAGATTCAAGAAAATCTACAAGTGAGAATTGGAAAAAGAATGAAGCACGAATTTTGACCGTAAACGTTTTTTTTTTTACGAAGTTATAAGAGAATATTAAACGCAACATGACGTACTGTCTTTATCGCTTTCACGCGAATTAATAAAACGCTGGAAGACTGAGATATTAACCGCTTGATATAAAAATAAAACAAAATTCGATGCGTCTCGGAGATACTATTCAATTTCGCTCGATCGATCCGTTACGTCAACTCATTGTCAGAAACAGAACGGACGATACTTTTTCACCTGGAGTACAAAGACGAGGAAAAAAACAATGAGAGATCTTTCGCGAATAATTTATCCGCGAATCGAACAACGGTGAATTAATTTTTTCCAAGAAGCTTCTACCAAACGCACGTATTATTCGAACGAAAACGATGGAAATAGTTAACTTTTTAAACCTTTTATCAATAACGTACTGTTTCTCTTGTCGTCGTAAAATATATCTAGCATATTTAGCATAAATAATGGCTGTGGTATATATTTATAGTTAATTACAAGCGAACTGTGACATTCCGAAGAATTCTTGAGTAACTTTAACGCTGGAACTACCGAAGTGGTTAAAACGACTTGTCTTAATTTGTAGCGGTGGATGTTTGAGAATTTTCTGTAATTTTCTGCGATTTTCTGTGATTTTCTGTGATTTTCTGTAAAAAATATTAATAAATATCTGTTTTTCTCCGCGTTGTGTATTTTTTTAAAACAATTTCTTTTTAATACTTTGGTACAAAGTAGTGTACTCCGATCGTCGGTAGTTCTAGTCTTGAATAAAAGCTAATGTTAAATAAATAACTTGGAAGAATTCTGCGGAATGCTTAAATTATTTACTTTACTCGTTATATTTTATACGTTTACATGAGTATATTTGAAATCACCTGATACAATCGTCATTACTCGATTAATGGTGTCGTTTACCGAGTCGATATACGTACGTAGCTGAAACATTTCATAACTCCTCGTTACAAATCAACATTTTTTGTTATATTTTTTCGTAATATTGTTTAATATCATACCTTGCTGCTCTCTTATTTTTTTAATCGTTAAATCAAATATTAATATAAAGTCACTTACTGATGTATTATTTTTATGCGTCTTCCCATTTTTTCCGAACTTTTTTTTTTCTGTAATTAATAATACTGTGCGACGCAACACTTTGGTATATTTTAGCAGTGTTTGTCATCAATGCTACAAAATAATATATGTGCATTATATAATCGACAGGATATTTCTTTTACACTGTTTGTCTAATTAAAAGGCGATACAGTGATTTTTTAATTATTTCTATAATTTAAAAACAAATAAGGTAAATGTTCCTGTTAACGTTTAGGAATTTGATTGCTTAAAAATAGAATATTTAAGTAGAATCTAGATTATTGTATTTGTTGAAATATCTAGTTTTCTAATTAAATCGCTTTTGGAGTGTTATTTGAATATTTACACGAATATCATGGTGAAAATTATATTGGATCTGATTTTGTGCTATCAATCGACCGCCTCACGTCGCTATTAATGATTTATTATTGCTAGTTGATTTGAGTTTCTAAATTTTCAGATTTATTGAGATTTATTATTTCTATTAGGAATATTAAATTTATTTTTGCTAGTTGATTCGAGTTTCTACATTTTTAGATTTATCGAGATTTATTATTTCTATTTCATGGATTCATATATTTTCGTTGTAAAATTAGTGATTTTCAATAATATCTGTAGTTCAATTTCATTTTATCAAAATATGTAAACTTTCATGTTAATAAACAAGTCTCAATTTATAAGTTGACTTATTTAAAAATGAACGCACTGACATAAGAAATATTAAATTTATTATTGCTAGTTGATTTGAGTTTCTACATTTTTAGATTTATCGAGATTTATTATTTCTATTTCATGGATTCATATATTTTCGTTGTAAAATTAATGATTTTCAATAATATCTGTAGTTCAATTTCATTTTATCAAAATATGTAAACTTTCATGTTAATAAACAAGTCACAATTTATAAGTTGATTTATTTAAAAATAAACGCACTGACAGAAGGAATAAAATACGAAAGAATAAATAAAATAGCTCTAATTGTAATGTCTAGACTTTTTCATTGATATATTATTTTATCTGTTTCTATAAACAATAAAAAATGATTAATTGATCGTTAACGGGTACATTTACCTTAAACCAGAAAATTTTCGTACCATATTTTTACAATCTGCAATCAGTTCGAATTATAACAGAATTACAAAATACAATAAATGGAATAACTACACTTGTTACGATATTCATCGTTCGATAAGTTAAATCTTTATGCTAATTTCATAATTTGTAAGAAACAAAGGTATCGATTATGCAGCTGGTTAACTATTAAAATACTACTACCACAAGTGTCAACGGTGGTGATTTTGTGCATAAAGCTTAACACAAGTCAATATTGCATGTACAACAATGAAAATAAGACTTCTGGACAAATATTGTGTCAACGTTTTATAAAAATCCTATAATAATAAATATCTATCTCAATATGAGAGTAAAAGAGATTCGAACAGCAAGTATTCAAAAACATCTCAAACACAATTAAAATGCCTATTTTAAATACTGATACAATTCTTAAATATTTACATAATTTAATACGTTTAACGTTTTTAATATATTTCGTTTTAATATATTTAATATATTTTAATATATGTTTATAATATAAATTGATGAGAAAAAATATTCTTCTATGCTCGGAATAAACTTTTATTATTTTCTACAACAAATTCAAAATTATCAAGGGAAATTCGAGTAGAAAGATATAACAAATTTTACACGATATTAATAATATTAAACTTTCACGAATCTTGAAATTTAAAACGTAATTTACCTCTCATCAGCGATCGCTTCTCGTCGATAAATCTCGCAGTGTAAAAACAAAACACATACGTGAACAAGCACGCTATGACATAAAAAATTGTTAACTGTGCAATGTATTTGTAAACGTGCGAGTACGAGGCAAATGCTTGATATTCAAATTGCATAAGGTTCGATTCGGATAAACGAGTCAAACGTTGGCTCTGTTCGGTTCAATTGTACATTACAAAAGACAAGACTTTCATCTGCTCGACATTCATATTAACAAAATATAAATTGCCATCAATTCCTCCATGCACTTTTTTTTTTT
>SMSQ01026149.1:37942-98716 GCA_019453375.1 Ctenoplectra terminalis | reverse complement strand
ATTTATTAAATAAAACAATTTAAGCTTGCATTTATTTTATTATATTCATAAAGATATAAATTTTCATAA
Source organism: Ctenoplectra terminalis (assembly GCA_019453375.1). Classification (NCBI taxonomy): domain Eukaryota; kingdom Metazoa; phylum Arthropoda; class Insecta; order Hymenoptera; family Apidae; genus Ctenoplectra; species Ctenoplectra terminalis. The sequence continues at coordinate 98,647 of SMSQ01026149.1, read as the reverse complement.
AAATGCACTGTCTACGTACTAAGTAGGAAGAAAGAAAGTGGTTCTTTATTCGTTTCGCAGAGGAATACGCTATTTTGCTAGTGTCTGACCATACGTCGACTTATACTACTGAAATCGTCTTCTTACCTCGTATCGCAGAAAATTAACTCTCAAACTATTTTCTAACGAATTGAATTCACTTTTAAGGACAGTATAACGTATCTTCTTCGTATTACAATTAAAAAAAAAAACATTTTTATAAATATTACAGTAGGAAACTTGAGAGTTAGCAGTAACAGTTTTCTCAGTTCCTCAAAAAATCTTTTCTTATTCACTCTTAACGTTCGTGATCAGTCGAGATAATTTTAAATATACTATAACGAACTATGATTTATGAATTGTTCGTCCTTATAAGCGAATAAGATTGCAATGACAGAGCGTAAAAAAATTTCAAGCTTTATTTAACCACTCCAAGTTAACCCAGCTGCGGTCCTCAAATTCTTTCCGACCTTTGCGCGCTCTTATTTTACTAAAACAAAATTCCTAATCGTAATAAAACTGTGCCTTTAACATGGAATCGAAACCAAAAAAATTCGCCTGTCGACGATAGCTTTTTATATTTTTCTGAAAATTAGAAAATTATCGAAATTGAAATTTAACGAAAGAGAAACTCGATGCCAGAAATGATCCAAGGATCGTAGCAAGGTTAAAGATGAGTCTAAAAATTTTCGGAATCAGCAAGCTTTCGCGGAAACTCGCGAAGATTCACGAAAATTGATTTCGCAGCGAAACGTGACCGTCGTCGAGATGATTCCATAAATCTCGAAACGTTTACCGATTAGATACACCAATGTTATCGAGGAATAATCTTCTCAAGTGCCTTATCTTCATCTTTCTCGATCGTTCCCGCTCGCGCGCCTCCTCTGCCCGATTCGTGGCGTCGCGTATGACTTTCGCATCCGAATAATCGATCGGCTACGCGATGCTATCGCACAGAAGCTCGTCCTCGGCGTTCGCATCGCTTGTTCAGGGTTGCCTTTGAACGATGACCCACGAAGACTCGCTCTCGATTTCTTTTCAAGGCTGCGTGAGAAAAGTACCGCGAGTCACTTGACAATGATCGAAGACGATGTACTCGGTTGGCTCGTAGAATCTTCCTGTATTTCTTAAAAAGCTTCGGAAAAATTAATTTCGTACGCGAAAGGGGAAATTTTATTTTTCTCGACAATTTTTTCTTTTTTTATTTCGAGCTTTTACGTCGCATCGACAAGGTTATTAGCGATGTTAAACAGTCGTTATTATTTTGTTATATTTTGTTTGTTAATCTTGTTTACTTGAAAGAAAATATGAAACAATAAATTGTGTATTTGGTTGTTATAATTTTTTTTAAGCGAAGGTTTCAGCTTGTATTTGTTAAGGAGAACTCTGTGCTTCGAGTAAAGTAGTATTAAATGGTCTGTAGTGATTGTTACATATGTTATATTCATGATACGATGGTATGGGTTATTAACCATGACTACTTTTTGCTGTCTTTGATGATTTTCCGGGATATAGTTCTGTACTTTTTGAAGTTCATAAGGTTCTCGGGAGAATTGTGCTTTTTTTTGTATCGGTTGAAGACGTGATTATAATTTTTGACCGATGCAGAGAATTCTTCGTTCCATAAAGGGGTGTGTTTGGAGGGGTTTGTTTGGGTTACTCGTGGTGATATTGGTTTTTAGAGATGGGTAGGTTAGCAGCTTCACACTCCAAGAAATATTTTTCCACAGAGATAAAATTATACCATAATGTATGGGATAATCATATGGTAGAATTTTTTTCCTTTTTTTGAATTTCTTGAAGTCGCGTTTCAGTTTAGAATAAAAACTAATAAAAACCAACGTATCTTCTATGAAAATTACACAATTTTTATTTACGCTTTAAATATTTTTTTTCCTCGTATTTTATCTTCTATTCTTATTTTCAATTCTTAGTTTCTAACGTCCAATTTATTTACGCTTTAAACATTTTTTTTCCTCGTATTTTATCTTCTATTCTTATTTTCAATTCTTAGTTTCTAACGTCCAATTTATTTACGCTTTAAACATTTTTTTTCCTCATATTTTATCTTCTTATTTCAATTCTTAGTTCAGAACGTCCAATAAAAATCAAGATATCTCCTATGAAAATTACACAATTTTTATTTACGCTTTAAACATTTTCTTTCTGGTATTTTATCTTCTTATTCTCAATTCTTAGTTCGGAACGTCCAATAAAAACCAAGATACCTTCAATGAAAATGACACAATTTTTATTTACGCTTTAAACATTTTTTTCCTCGTATTTTATCTTCTATTCTTACTTTCAACCTGAACTACAATCAGCACCGGTTCTTCCCAAACCAACCACCCTATCGACCTTTGAAGGACGCCTTTTGGAAACGCACAGAGTTTGCACGAAAGTTCATATACTAAAAGACATTTGGAAAAAGTTGCAAACGAAGTTACCCTGTTGGAAGGACGCCGGTGATCAATTCTCCATTGAGAAACTTTTCTTTGAGTTCACTATTGGTATTCGAAGCGAGCAACGTTCACAGAAGTCCAGGAAGGTATACAATCGAAGTACAGTTCGTCTTCGAGACGAAAAGGCGGCGAGAAAAAGACTCGAATTTTAGAACACGTTTATCAACGAACCTTCGAAATTTTTTTATTTCTACACGCATAACGAAAGGAGAACAAATCTTTAGCTATACTTTTCACAGAAAATCACGAAAAATTCCCCAAACCGAACCGTTGTAAATTTATATAATTTTTATGAGAAATTACACGCCGGTCATTTTGACCGCTTTGGTAGTTTTAGTGTTAAATATTTACATAACAAAACAGTTGTCTATTTAACTCCTATCTTTTTAGTCATAGTTATAAAAATATTATAAATATATAATAAATTTAATTTAATACTTAATTTAATAATTTAATAAATTTACATAAAAACCCACAGCCTAATATATATATATATCTTTTTTCAAATTATTATGAATTCTGTGGTCCAGATAGGTAAACTTTAATCATCGGTAACTTTAGTGCTAATAAAAAGAAACTTAAAAATCCGAAGAGCTTCTTAAAATCGATTTAAATAAATTCTTTGCTAAAAAAAGCCAAAAATTCTTCAAAAACAAAATAACACTAAAACTGCCTAAAAAATGACAAAAGATTGTATTGGAGGTAAAGGATCGAAACGAACTGTCGCTAATAAGCGTATAAGTTTATCATAAAAAAACACAATAAATAAAAAATAGACAGTAAATATTTTACAAAGTTCCATGTTCGAACTTCTTTAAAATACAGTAAGAAAGAAAAAAGTGTTGTACGAAACCAATATAATCGCTTGTCCCATACAACGAACGCTGAATGCATCGAGTCACTATTGTTCACCATCGAAAGGGTAAAGAATCTCGAGCAAGGGTCGTTATCGTCGCACGGTTTTCCAACTTCGACGTTGATACAGCGCAACGGTAATTCACCTGCACAGAAAACAGCGGCCACGAAGTATCGATGAGAATCGTCGAGCGTGAAGAACGATTGATCGGCTTTAATCGTATCAAAGAATCGACGCCGAGAGCCCGTTTTGTTCCCACAATTTAGGCCCGTTCAATCGGAACGATGCCTCGTGGACGCGAACTCGACCTTAGAGCGCAACCGATCGATCCAACGATCACGTGGCCCACGAAGAACGTCGCTAATGCGGATCGCCTTTAAGACTGCTAACGCGACACGACACGTAAAGAGACCTTTTCTTTCATCCGAGTTACGTAACCCTTAAGCCCGACCAATCGAATAACGACGTTCTTCTTAACGCGACCTTCAATTTTTGCGAAACAAAATTTCATTCCGAGGAATTCTTCGGTTCCTCCGACGCGTGAAACGAAACGACTTGACACGGTGCCGATTTTTTACGAAATTTTAATGCTGTAAGAGGAAGAGAGAGAGAAAGGAAGAGAAAAAAACGGAAGCGATAGACGCTAACACTTTTCGGAAGGTTTATCAGAAATGACCAAACACTGACACGTAAGACTACTTGGTTTATTAACACTAGAACTACCAAAGCAATTTTATAAATTTACTATGGCATCTCAGAGACAATTTTCCGTGATTTTCTGTTAAAAAAGTAGATAAAGCTTTGCTTCTCTTGCATCGCATATTTTTTTATATACCGTTCATTATGATTTTTTCGGTTGAAATAAGTATGCTTTAATCGTGGGTAGTTCTAGTGTTAAAAATTACTCGAGTTCAATATTACTATTATAAGGGTAAGAGAGAGAGAGAAAGGGAGAGAAACGGAAGGAAACGGAAGCGGAAGACACTAACACTTTTTCGGAAGTTTTATCAGAATCATCGAACTCTGGCACATGAGATTATTTGGTTTATTATTAAAAATTACTTAAGTTCAAATATTACTATTAATCAATACACGGCTTTCCTCGCTACTCTCTTCCCTCGCTACACTCGTACAACAAAATCTTCGCGCCCCGAACATTCACTCACTTAAGTACACATCCCTTTTCACTCGCACCCAAAATCTTCGCGTCCATTCCTTACAATCGCGTAGTCACGTATACTTCGTTCTCACGGCCCAGTTTCTCGGTCCCAAACGTATCCTAGACATAACCCAGACACTCTTCTACCACCCAAGACTTTCGTCCACGGTCACACTTTTTCAAACCTACCCGGTTCAGTCTCACTCGCAACCATAAATCTATTCGTAATAAATTTACAATAACTCGTAAAAATGGGATCGTACCAAAAAGTCGTCATACTCGATAAAATGAAAATTATCGAAACTTCCCACTCGGATCATAGATTTAAATTGTACAATATATTGTTGAAGAATATTTATATATTCGATTGAAGAAAAAAAAAGAAAGAACGACACGATTAAAATAATGGAGTGGCGAACATGTCGCGTCGTGGATCGAGTTTCTCGTTGAAACGAAGGTCGATTACGCAGAGACGTTAATTCAAGACTTTTTTGCGAACACGAAGCTCGCTGGAACGAGGATATTAACTTGAGTTTTTTTTTTTTTTTTTTGCGAAAAACACGGGACAGGAAAAGAGGGATAAAAGCAGAACGGCAGCGTTTCTTTTCCAACGACCAGGAAATCAGTTTTCAGAGGAAATTAACTCGGCATTGACCCTGCGCGATAAAATCTAGATCGCCGATTTTTCACACGAACGAATCGTTCTATCGCGAGAAATTTGTTGCCCTTTTCAGTCCTAGTTTCTATGAACTTTGCTTTTATCGGCGTCCGATCGCAGTCAACATTAAGACTTCTCGCATGAATTACTTTTCTTTGGTAGTTTTTTTTTTTTAAATTAATACCGTCTCTTGAAAACATTCTGGTAAAAACCTTCAAAATTATAATTATCGAACAGTAAAATGTTATTTTAGAATTGTCTCAATTCTGAGTTTTATTGTCGCAGAATTGTTGGACGTAAGAATTTTTTGTACATAGAAACTGCTGAATTGCAACATTTTTTTATCTAGGAAAGATCAAAGACATTTAATGTTATAAAGGTCGAAGGTTGGAATCTTTCAGCTGTCTTTAAGTAATTAAAAGCTAACATTTAATCTCTGGGTTAACTTTTAATTATCGATCTGTTGAACTTACGAGTTCTTGAAATTTGGAGCTTCGGAACTTTGAGGTTATGAGTGGGATTGTTCAACTTTTTAATATCTAGACTCTTGGAATTTGTAAGTTTTGAGCGGTTTAGACTTCGCGAAGTCTTACTTTAATAATTAATAGGTATAATAATAATAGGTGAAATTGTTTGGAAGAGAATGTTGAGGAGTCTTAGAACATTTTGGCCGCCTAATATGTATTTAATTATATTTTACTAAATTTTATTTAATAAAAATTTTATTAAATAAAATTTCATAAAATAAAACTTAATAAAATATAATTAAATATATATTAGATACATAATAGTATTTTAAAGTCGTTAAAATCTGACTTCTTCGAAATACGAAACTTTCGAATCTTTGAGGATTTTAATTTTTTTATTTTTGTTCTTGGAGTATTTAAATTTTTTATTTTCGTTCTTTGAGTATTGTAATTTTTTATTTTCATTCTTTGAGTATTGTAATTTTTTTATTTTCGTTCTCTGAGTATTGCAATTTTTTATTTTCGTTCTTTGAGTATTGCAATTTTTTTATTTTCGTTCTCTGAGTATTGTAATTTTTTATTTTCGTTCTTTGAGTATTTTAATCTTTTTATTTTCGTTCTCTGAGTATTAAAATTTTTTATTTTCGTTCTTTGAGTATTGTAATTTTTTATTTTCGTTCTCTGAGTATTTAAATTTTTTATTTTCGTTCTTTGAGTATTTAAATATTTTAATATTTGAACATTCAAATATTTTAATATCTAAGTTCTTTCGAACCGTCCAAAGAATTCCAAAGAGCTGCAAAAAAAAGTTATAATCGCCTCTTAAACTCGAACTACTTTTCGTATTTTTCACAATTATTTATAAAACTCTCAAAATAACGTCTAAATTGGAACGATCGGTGAAACGATCAACCCGTTCGTTGCGTTCAAATTTCGAAACGTTAACAAGCTCGAGTTTCAATTGGTCCGATCGCATTAGAACAATCGTGTTTTGTCCAAGCAAACGGAACGTGCTGTTTAATTTCCGCCAAAATGAATTACCAGGTGTCTCTATAGAGCAGTTAATTGATTTCCCGGGGTTCACTGTCAATCGGTCAACCGATTGATTAACCATGAACTTCTACACACGAGGTGGCACTTTATTATGCAGCTTGTTCCTGCTTGTGACAATTCCATCGTGTCAAATCGTGTGTAATATTATTTCCTTTGTCGAACCGCGCACACCATGTCAGATCGTGTGTAAATAAAAATATAATTAAGTCTGTGGTACGGAAAACATTTACGCATCATTTTATCAGATGATTACTTCATTTCGACGATAGGCTGATACTGTAGGCGCCAATTGGCGTCCAAATAAAATTTCGCTTGTTTCGACCGTTTTTAAATTTTTCAGTATTTTGAATATTTTAATATACTTGCTCAGAAATGCATGTCTAACGAAAAATTTCGCGAGTGAATTCGTACCGTACCGTACGACCAATGCGTGCCAAAGTCTGCCGTAGTCAAAGGGTTAATAAGTAATGAATCCGTAATATTTTACGTTTCACAATACATTATTATTTTATATAGGATTCATTTCGCAGTATTTTTCCCCCCATCTCTCGTTTAACAAATAAGCCTGAATGCTTATTTAAACATGGCTAGACGAAACCACCGCGTGAAGATAACGGAAGCAACTTTCGGGACAACCTAATACATTTCAATCTTGTGTAAGGCGTAAGAGCGCCTACGGCACCGTAAGGAGAGGATATTAAAACTTTCTTACTTCTCTCTTTATATTCGAGATTATAATGGATATATATTTAATTCAGTCTTGCTTACTTCTTACTCTTACACAGTTCAATCCCACTTCTGATATTTGTAAGGTGAGGATATTAAAACTTGCTTACTGCTCTCTTTATATCTATCATAATCTCTAATATAAAGAGAGCAGTAAGCAAGTTTTAATATCCTCACCTTACAGCACCAAGGCCCTGCACGAGGGTTAATTTATGATACCGCCTGAGTGAGATGCCTGGTCACCAAGTGTCTGGGAAATCGGCTAGGCAGAAATGCACATGGCCCGCTCTACTGGTGGGGCCCGGGTTTTCCGAAAACGTACTAAGAGGAGAGAGAAAGGGCAGTCTAGCTAAGCCCGCGTTAGGAGACGGTTTGGAATAAAATAATCTTTTTCAGACTTTTGTGTTTTGCCATATTTTGCCCTATCCCCTGTTTCGACCATCCTTACACTTGACTCTAACTTTTTCATCCGATTCCGCCAAGTAGTCAAATATTTACGAGTAGTGCATACCCTCCTCGTAGCGAAAGATTTGAATAATTTCTACAATATTTTATCTCAACGACACCCGATCCCGATCCACTCGAATCACCAAATTTATGGAACATTTCTGCCAATCCCTTAAATTATCCCAATCCTTCGATCCACCTTATCGCAACGAAACAAAGCAAACATTTATTCATTACGAGCACTATCGGGGAATATCACGCGTCTGTCCGCTAAAATTGATTCGTTTCACGATGCCGATGCTATAAATTGAAACTACCAAGCCGTTCAATTTATCGATCAATCGCAGGCTGTATTTATGGTTACGTATTGGGGAACGAAAGTAGCCGTATTTACCGGGAACTACAGAAATGCTGGGAACGCGAAGAGGGCTAATGGACTGATTCAAGTGTATGAAACGTGTTACGGAATATCAAACTGGAAATTGTAGATTAGAAACTGTAAATGAGGCTCTCGAATTGATCGCGGCGAAGTGTACGGTTATAATGGCGGGGATCACGTAGGATACAAATCCTCTTAACACAAAATTCGATACGGACGTTGTGAAGGAGGAATTATGTTTGGCAGTAGGTTTGGTGAAACTTGTAGAAATTTCAGACCAATTGTTTGAAATATAAAAATCTGTATCTAAAATAGATTTGCAAAAATTATTTATATGCAGGATTGAAAGTAGGTTGGGTCGCCGAAATGACTCGGGAAAGGAGGGAAAAGAACAACCGTGGGCCTACGAGCCACATTTTTTGGGAGAAAAGTTAGTCTTAACACTTTATCAACCGGGAGCCTATTAATCGGCTTTTTACAGCCAACATTTATCTACCGCGCGCTGCTTAATACTAACATAATGAAAATTAAAAACTTTATTCAATTTAATTAGTCTATAATAAGAGAAACGATATACCAAGCACTCTCACGAATTTCGATTTAAAAACAGAGTTGCAAGAATAAGAGCTTATAATTCCGCACGATAGCCAAAACCGAGCCGGTGTTAGCCATGTATCCGCGCTCGAATAAACCGGTCGGTAAAGTGTTAAGCTGAACTCTGGGTGGAAAAGTTGTATCAGTCTTGCCTTCCCTTTCGAAATTATAAGTTTCGTTTTTGTTGATCGTTCTACTATTTTTTATCCCATCCTTCTAATATAACAGAAGTGAAACACTGCAATCGTAGCTTTTTTCTCTGATAAACAAACAAAATTCGGACTATAGAACGTTAAAAAAAATTCCTAATTCCGATAGAAATGCGTGTTCATCGTAAAACCGTGAAAAAGGAATTTTGCATATTGGTAGTAAATTGTTTAGGAAATTTGTTGACCAAAGAATAACTCTATTTGGGTTCAAGAATGATTTGAAGACCGCAGCAGGGTTAAATGCGGATTTTTATGCATTTATAGGAAGTCTGAAGTAAAAGAATTGAAATTTTTATATTTCTTATAATAATTGGTAGCTTTCCAATTTTCTTTCATAGAAAATAAATATAAATTTGCATGAAAAGTTTCGGCCTCTCGATGATAGATCGGTAGGAAACTTAATGGGTTTATCTAGATCGTTTGTTATGGTACAAGGAGTAATTAGTTATGAAAAGTTTTGCAGGTGCAGAGATTTATGAAGTTTGAGGAATTTAATTTAAAGCTTGGGACTCTAACACCTCGGAATTAAAAAAAAGCTGAAAGATCGCGTGACTCGAAAGTTTCGAGGTTAGGTAGCCTCGAGACATCGGAGCTCGAAAGTGCAGGAGTTTCAAGATTCAAGAACATTAAAGATTATGAGACCTAATATCAAGGAACTTGAAGTTTATAAATTTGAAAATGTAAAGATTAGAATATTTTAAAGTTCGAGCATTAAGGTATTTGAAATTGTGAAATTTTAAGAATAGTAAAGTTCAGCAATTTCCGTACTTCGGAGCTCTTAAATTTAGTAACTTGTAAATTCTCGTATTCTAAAGCTAAGTAGATACTGAACTTTAAAAATTATAAAATTAAGTAAATTTCAGGATTTCAAATTTCTATTTTTTTTCTTAAAATAGTAAGTTTCAAAGTTCTAAAAATTATTACTAAATTACTAATAATAGTTCATGAATCTTGGAATTCTAAAATTACATAAATCCAAGCTCTAATAATTCTAAAATTACATAAATTCCAAAATCTTAGATTTTTAATCTCTCCTTAAAATGGAGAAACCTCGAGGTTCTAAAATTTAGTAATTTATAAATTCTGGAATTCTAAAATTACATAAATCCAAGCTCTAAAGTTTCTAAAATCAAATAAGTTCCAAAATTTCAGATTTCTGAGCTTTCTCAAAAACAACTAAACCTCAAAATTCCAAAATTTATTAATTCGTAAATTCTCGAATTCTAAAACAAGATAAATCGCAAGATTAATAATTCTTAAATCCTCGAATTATAAAATTACACAAACCCAAGCTCTACCAATTCAAAAATTACATAAATTCCAAAATCTCAGATTTCTCATCTGTCCTTAAATTTGAGAAACCTCGAACTTCTAAAATTTAGTAATTCGTAAATTCTGGAATTCTAAAATTACATAAATTCAAGCTCTAAAGATTCTCAAATCATATAAATTCCAAAATCTCAGATTTCTAATCTTTCCTTAAAATTGAGAAACCTCGAACTTCTAAAATTTAGTAATTCGTAAATTCTGGAATTCTAAAATTACATAAATCCAAGCTCTAAAGATTCTCAAATCATATAAATTCCAGAATCTCAAATTTCTGATCTTTTGTTAAAAAATAAAAAATCCTTAAAACCTAAAAATTGCAAGGTTCGATAATTCAGTGACTAAAGCTGTACCCTAAACTGCAACAGCTCGATCGAGTCGAGTGACCGTCTAAAATTAGTACGACGAAACGCTTCGTTATTCAACCGTGTATACTCGACTGACAAGGTTCGTTACTTGTGGACCTTGTATCGAGACATGATAGCGCCGAAGAGTCTGGAGGTCGACCTAACCGATCGAACTTCCTTACGAACGTGTAAAAGTGTTCTCACCGTGGCAAATCGAACCTCTCCTGAAACCGATCCCTTCTGATCCAACCGGAATCAATCGACTTCTGCTCGAATGTACCTCACTGTACTGTTTAACAGAGTTAAACGATCTTAGGAGATGTTCGATTGGATTAGGTCAAGCCTTGCTCTGAACCACTTTTGGTCGATGTGAGCTAGGCGTGATAGTTCCAATTATAAGGCTTGATACGTGTAAAGTAACCTCGAACAAGCTTATCTATTATTTCAAATTATTTCAAGATAGTATTGGTAAATAAATTAGATTTAATGCGTGGTGCAATTGAATTTGGTTTGGTTTCATTGAACAACTCTCTCAATTAAGCTTATTTAAAAAACTGTTAAAAATAATCGTCCTAATTTAAACAATTTAAGAATTTCCAACTCGTTTGAATATAATCTAAGAGCAACTAAAACTTATTAGTACATTCTATTAGAATATCAGCTTTATCCAAATTACACACTGAAATTCTACTATTTTGCTCTCTATTATTCAACCAATCCAAACAGAACACTTTCATCTGTAATAATTCCTAGCTTCAATTAAATCTTTAAATACCCCTGCAAATTTTGTTATATTTTATTATATTTATTATATTAATATGCAATCCAAATAGAACACTTTCATCTCCAATAATTCCTAACTTCAATTAAATCTTTAAATACCCATGCAAATTTTATTATATTTTATATTTATTATATTTTATTATATTTCATAATATTTATTATATTAATATACAATCCAAACAGAACACATTCATCTCCAATAATTCCTAGCTTCAATTAAATCTTTAAATACTCATTCAAATTTTATCATATTTTATATTATATTTTTATATTTTATATTTTATAATATTTATTATATTAATATGCAATCCAAACAGAACACTTTCATCTCCAATAACTCCTAGCTTCAATTAAATCTTCAACTACCCATGCAAATTTTATTTAACTCACAATTTAATTATTAAAAATCCTACATTCTATTCGACACTGCGAATTAAAGTTTCCCCAATTCCTTTCGTTCGATTCGATTTATCCAAACGTTGCAATACATTTCCTCGATCCGTAAGCACCTTCCATCCCGTACGTCTGCTCAGTCACGTACGCGTAATTTCCAATTCGAATTACGTCCGATACGTTTTCGATCCCGTTCGTGCGAGCACGCCACTAACTCAAGAAGAGCTTAAGGTTGAACCGGCGACCGACCGTTGCATGCTTGTAAAAACGACGATTAAGATACGAATCTCAAAGTCGATGGCAAAAGTGGTGGCAAGGTTCAAAGTCGTGCATGTATTCGCTCGCTCGCTCGTTCGCTCGCCAGCTCTTCACATCTAATAAGCTTGAAAACGACCACGACCGAGACCTCGTCCAATCCTCCTCGTTTTCCTCTTCACGGTAATGCTGATGCAGATCTACCAAAGGATTAAATCGCTGGGTCGTCGTGAAGTAGAAATTTCAAAACTTTCCACGACTTTATCGTTCGAAGCGTGTAATTGATGTATTTATTTATTTATTCAATAATGAGTAGAAATTGGCGTGAGTACAGTAATATAGTGCATATACTTAACTTATATAAGTGAGAATAGAATATACAGGGTGTCCCAAAAGGTCATTAAGTCTCTTTAAAGCGATTCCTGAGATAGTTCTGAGCAACTTTTTTCCTTTCCAAAAATCACGAATTCGGCTTTGTTAACGAGTTATTAACGAAAAACACGGACCAATCGCAGAGCGAGTAAAGCGGCTGGCCGTCAGCGGTAGCGTTGACTCCACACCGCGCTTGTACATTAATGAACAACTTAGAGTATATCGAAGCAACTATTGGCGAGTGTTGAACAAAAGTTACATCGAATAATTAGTTATTATTTGTGTAGAATAAATAAACAGAGTTTTAACACTTTCTAACGGTTGCTTCATTGGACCATTTTTACAGGTATATTAACACTAGACTTACGGAACCCGTCAATTTGACGCAATTCAAATATCGTGCTCAAGTTTAACTTTAATAGAAATTTATATAGAAAAATTGACTAAATAAATTTCTGTTTATGGAAATCTATTGATTTGAAGTTAAACCGAACTAATGACATTACAAAAAATTTGTATTTCAATGTGTCCATCAAAATGATCCAATCAACGCCCGTAAACCTAGAGTTAAACCGCACTTTCTTTGTAATAACATCAGTTAATTTTATTCGAAATCAACAGATTTTTATTGGCAGAGATTTACTTGGTACCTTTCTTGCATTTAAATTCTATTTTGAGCGTACATTTTCCATAATTACTGCACTGCAGCATGAAATTTGAAATGGCGTTAAGTTCGCGCGAAATTCAACAACTACCACGCCGATCTTCCTCAAATTTTAAAACATTACTCCTGAATAATCCAGGATGGACATAAACTATGTAACATGTGGCGAAGCTTCTCGCGCGATTTCTCTCGAGAGAATACCGCGGATACACACTGCCGTCCATAAGTATTTGACCATCTTCGGTTTATCTAAAATCTAGAAAATATGGAAAATATGGAAAATATAGAGAATATAGAAAATATATTCAGAACAAGGCATTTCGTTTGATCAGTGCCAATGAAAGTAGAGAAAACGTTGATCGTACACGTCTCTGCGCAATTTATTTTCAAACATGATTGAGAAATTTCGCCGGTTTTTCACTCGGAGCTGCTGAAAATGGAAAACTTTCGGTGTACACCGAATCCAATAAAGAATGGCACGCTGAACCGATAAAGTGCTGCTCCCACCCCTTCTTCCGGTTAAAAACATTTCCCGTGCTTTTAAGATTTTAATCCGATTAAAGCGTCTCACGGAATAACATTTAATCCACTTACGGAACGTTTCGTTAATAATTTATTTACCAATGTCCGGCTCGATTGTCTCAGAAAACCAGCAGCTACTTCATTCCGACGATAACAGTAACGGCTTTACGGCACGAAGAAACGTTCCAGGTAGCCAATAAGAGGAATAAAAGCTGTTTTCAGCTTTTTTCTATCGCCAGTCAGACTCGTGGAATCATGTTTCATGAAGAATTCCTGAATCCTTTCAATGGTGCGGTAAATAATCCGAGTCGGTTAGAAATTAGAAGCATCCATTTTTTAGACATTGAGAATTTTATTTTGGAATTTTATTTTCATTCGTGGATTGTGTACTGGGGAAAGGAAATAGGACAGTGGTGGATAATAGAAAGATTGATGTGAAGTTTCTAGGATATTTTTGAATAATTCTTATTTGTATTTTATAGTTATTGATCATTTTGTATTGTAAGTTGTCAAGTCTTGAGTTCTAAATTGTATACTTTATAAGTGTGAAATTTTGAGTATTACTTTAGTATTAAATGAGTGAAGATTTTAAGAAAATATTATCATAGGTTTGTAGAGCTCGTAATTTTGTTTGACTCGTAACAAAAAATTTCTATATTTCCATACGTCAATAAGAATTCTATATTTTATATGCTTGCAATTTTTAGTACCTTTTGATATTAATATTGAAAGTCTTATACTCCATTGCTCGATTAATCGTAAATTTCGTAATTTTCTTTCAAACAAATCGTAAAAAGATCCATATACCTATATTTTATAACTCAACTTTTTAGTACTGTTTTAATACCAGTCCAGAAATTTATACGTAAAAATATTATATTCCATCACTGGATTATTCATCGATTTAATCATTTTCTTTCAAAGGAGTAAAAAAAAAAATCCATACACCTATATTTTATAATTCAAATCTTTAGTACTGTTTCAACATCACTCCACACATTTATACAAATTTATAAAAATATTATATTCCATCACTCGACTGCTCATCCATTTAATAATTTTCTTTCAAACAAAAACAAAAAAAAAATCCATACGCCTATATTTTATAAATCAAATCTTTAATTACTGTTTCAACATCACTTCACAAAGTTATACAAATTTTTAAAAATATTATATTCCATCACTGGACTGCTCATCCATTTAATAATTTTCTTTCAAACAAAAACAAAAAAAAAATCCATACGCCTATATTTTATAAATCAAATCTTTAATACTGTTTCAACATCACTTCACAAAGTTATACAAATTTATAAAAATATTATATTCCATCACAGATATATTTTATAATACCTTCCATTTCAACTCGACTGCTCATCGATTTAATAATTTTCTTTCAAACAAATCAAAACAAAAAAACACGTTGCAACGGTAAATCTTTCTTTTCTCCCCTTTTTGTACACAACGAATATACCTATTCCTATTTAATTTGGACCAATTGTATGTCCGTACTTTCGCGAGATACGCTCGCAGAAGCGTGGCGACTGCACGAACCCGATGGGCGCAACGAGGGGTTGGGGGTGGAGAAGTGGGTGCATTCACGGCACCACCGAATATCGATCGTCCCACTTGTCAATTCGAGTATAAAGCGATATACATATTTGAAAACAGTCTGCTGTAAATATCGAGTGCACACCGTGTCGGCCTATGTCACCCTTCTGGGTAGGCAACCGATGGGGGGTTGAAATCGAAGAGGCAGAGTAGTTGAACCTGATCTTGATTGCTTCGCCAAGTCTCGATCTCGAGGTTCGATATTCGAGTGTTGATCGCTGTGAGAAAATTGAAGCGCTTTACGAGAAATCGTTTCTAAACGCGAGAGGGTGGCATTGACTGGTTTTTAACACCAACCCTACCACGCCCGGTCGAACGATCGATTTATTTTTAAAGGAAGTAAACTATGTCCCTATCTTTTCCTGCTTACGCTAAATATAAAAATAAAAATTGATGATTATTTTATTGTTACTTAAAAATTACCTTGTGCTATATTTTGTGTGATAAATCGACGATCATCTGTATTTCTGTCGATGAAACGTTTCTTAATGAAAAATAAGGAGATTATTAAGAAAATTTAATAAAGTTGGGAAATGTTCTGGATTTTGTAAAATTAATGCTACAATTTTTTTTAATATTACGATTGGTTGGCGATATTTTGTGGTGAGAGTGTTTATTAATCATTTATGTTATTAATCATTGAATATTAATTAAAATAAAAGTTTGGTGAGTAGTTTATTAATCTGGTTATTTTTTAGCTGGATTTTTTTGCTAAATTTTGTATAATTAAGTTGGGGGTAGGATTTGTCTTTTTTTTTTGTTTTGGTTTGATTTTTTAGAATCGGAATTAGAAATTAGTAGAATAAATTATTAGCTTAGAGTAATAATCGAAATTTAATTTGTTTAAAGAAGTTTGTGTCTACGTTTTTAATTTCTAATAGAAACGGTCTTTCTTGATATTTTATAACGATTAAACTGCGGTTTTTTATGTATTCGTGTTTAAATTTGTATTTGCAAAATTGTACAGAAAAAAAATACAAACTTTCCAAATTATAGTGTCTTTTATAATACCTGATAAATGAAATTAATTTTCTACCGAAGATCTATTTTTCTTAAAAAAAATATGAATTTACATAAAAATCCACGGTCTAATAAAAATTCTTCTTTCACAGCCAAATGTAATAATTGTTATTTTGTTGAAAAATTCTCAGCATAATGGTACAAATAATTTTTGAATAAAACTATTAAAACGGTGTCGCTAACGATTCCCTACGAGAATTATATTTTAAATCTTTCACAAGTACGTTTACACGGCATAGGTAATTTAGTTGTACAATTATGCAAATCGTGCTGTTGTACCTCGACGCCATTTTTCAATAGCACGTGTGCAACCTTGTTAATTATTTCGTTTTGCAATTACGAATACGACGGTGTAAGTATCTCAAACTATACAAACAGCGTAGTCGATCCGATATATAAGACTTAACAACCAGCATTGTTCGCATAATGAAAGCAGAGTACAAGCACTGGTAGCTATTTTGTTGGGAAATCGTAACGTTAATGAAGTCAGCTGTAACCATTCAGACAAAGATAATAATGTGTCGTTGAATCGTTTGGTAAGCAACGGAGCTAAAATTGCAAAGTATACGCGACACTTTTAAAAGTGTAAAAGCAAAGTTTGTCGGCACTTTTTAGTAAAATTCACGGAATAATTTTAGCGATACGCCGTAGCGAAACTTCAAAAGTAAGGTTTCCACTACTTTATATTCACTTTGTAAAAGCAAATGTTGCTCGATGCAAATCACAACCCTTCTGGTTACACAACTCACAATCAGAGAGTGGAAATAACGATCCTGGCACGTTTCTAGTTTTATTCCATTGAAGAAATAACATTTTCAAACTTCCTGCGAATAAAATGTTACATAGTTTTGGCACTCGATTGTGAAACGAACGAATGGAAACATAAAATATTAAGAGTCTCATTTTTCTAAATAACAAATTGAATAAAGAACGAATTCTCTTCTGTTCAGAGTAGATTAAATATTCCTTAACACGGAAAATTGTTGAAGACAGAAATCGAAAAACCTTGAGGAGGTTCGTTAAAATAATGTTAAACGTTAATATTAAATATTAAATATTAAATATTCTGGTTAATATTAACGTTTAACATTATTTTAATGAACCTCCCCAACATCTTTCGATTTCTGTCTTCGACAATTTATCTGTCAACTAAAATTCGAAAAATAATTCTTGTTTCTGTTCCCTGCTGCTGTCAAACAATGAACAATACAACACAATCCAACAACTATTCTGTTACCAAACAGAGGGATGAATTCATAAAGCGTCCTAAAAATGATCCATAAAACGAACAATGCTACCCTTCGTGAGGGGATTTCGTTGTAACAATGACGAATCACACAGAAACAGCCAATTTGTTGTTAAAGCGTACGAATAATCCAACAATGCCATTCTCCCAGAACTGCTGAACCGTAATTTATCAACGTCCGCCGTTGGGGGCTTTGCTAATTGTCGTGGAAACCAGAATCCGCATCTGTGCTCTTGTCCCTTTTCTTTGGTGTGACTTCAAAGTTCAAGGATCAGCGGAAGGACTGCTTAAAATTCTGCTCCTCCAAGAACAATGGTCCACTCTTTGCTTTGTAATTCACAACAAAGATCGATACTATTTTTCACTTATAAAAGTTTGTTTTAAATTGTATCGCTGGACAAAATTGTAACAATTTTTATCGCAACACTTCTTTTAATTTAAGCAGTACTTCGTTTAAACCTGCTGTCCTAATCAGTTACGCTACTCATAAATTTTCTTTCTTGATATTTTAGGGTCACAAAATATACGGTATTAAATAAATAAACGCAAAAATATATTAAATTTCATAGAGGAATATTTAAAAGCATTTGTGTAAAAGTAAATTAAATTTTTTAAAAGGACAGCATGATTAATGATTAAAAGAAATTATAGCGTAATAATGTTTAAGGAAAATTTAATATGTTTCAACCAATCGAGAAAATAATTCTCTAAATAAATCTGTAAATAATTTTTACTTAAAAATTGTTATAACTTTGTCCAAATGTATTATTAATGATTAATAGGTACGAGTTGGTTTCGTTTTAAATTAAGGAAGATAAATTTAATCTACGTTTTAATTTAAAAAGGAAAAGGAAAAAAAAATAGTATTTTATACAACGTTAGTTTTTACAACCCGTCGGGGATTAACATTGAAAAGATAATTGCTGCTCTCGTGACAAGAATCTAACGAGCCACTTTACTTGCGTCATGCAGTCTAGAAATCTGCTTGTTTACGTAACCGAAAACAACTTCTCAGCGATAAAACTACATCCGCAACGTTCCAAGTATAAAAATAACTCGTCGGTAACTATCACCCTGACCTTCCACGGCCACCTACCCCTTCGTTTTCGATCTGGTAACCACCATTCAGCTCGAATAGCTGCGATTATGTGGGATCGCGCGAGGTCAAGGTCACTGGTTGAGACACAGGAAATCTTATGGCTGATCTATGCGATCCGTTACTACTGGCAGCCTCCGCCAGCGACCAGTGAAAGCTTCGAGCCGCTTTAGATCAATTCGAACAAATCGTAGAAAATTGAACGGAGAACAAAAAAGAACCTGAAACAAACCAATAAATTGAACACCTGTTACTATTTCCAAATCCAATTATTCAGCACCATCTCTCACACCGAAATGCAACAAAATTCAAGTCAATCACCACCGCGATATTTTCTAAGATTCTCAACCAAAATGAAATCCAAACAATAATTAAACAAATCTAACAAACTTTGAAAGAAATCCAAAAATTACTATTTCAGCCCTCGATTCTCATCGTTCTCACCAAAGTATAACAAAATTGGAACTACAAATCACTACCATAATGCTTTCCAATATTCTCGAGCCAATTTAGATTTATTTTCCAAACCTCTATCTCCTCACCAAAGCATAGTAAATTTAAACCACTCACTATCATAATACCCTCCAATCTTTTTCACCCAATTTTAATTTATTTTTCAAACCTGAAAGAAATTAAAAAATTGAGCATCTATCGTTACTTCCAACTCTTAATTTTTAACCTCAGTCTTCTCACTAAAACATAATAAAATTAAACCAATCATTATCATAATACCCTCTAATTTTTTCCAGCCAATTTTAATTTATTTTCCAAACCTCTATCTTCTCACCAAAGCATAGTAAAATTAAAACAATCACTATCATAATACCCTCCAATCTTTTTCACCCAATTTTAATTTATTTTTCAAACCTGAAAGAAATAAAAAAATTGAGCATCTATCGTTACTTCCAACTCTTAATTTTTAACCTCAGTCTTCTCACTAAAACATAATAAAATTAAACCAATCATTATCATAATACCCTCTAATTTTTTCCAGCCAATTTTAATTTATTTTCCAAACCTCTATCTTCTCACCAAAGCATAGTAAATTTAAACCAATCACTGTCATAATACCCTCCAATCTTTTCCACCCAATTTTAATTTATTTTTCAAACCTGAAAGAAATAAAAAAATTGAACACCTATCGTTATTTCCAATCCTTAATTTATAACCTCTATCTCCTCACCGAAGCATAGTAAAATTAAACCAATCACTATCACAATACCCTCTAATCTTTTCCAGTCAGTCCCAATTTTAGTATTTTACAAACCGCTCCAAACTTCCACGTAAAAAAATTGTTCGATAACTCACGAAGAAAGGAAGAACCGCAGCACCCATCGCTACTTTCAACCCCCAAACCCCTCCCCGACTTTGATTCCTGGTCTTTACCAGAACAAAATGCCACCGATGACAGGATACGTTTAAGGGTCAAGGTCAGCTGGCCAGCAAGTCCTCTGCGCAGAGAGGGTGGAAGAGGGGTGGCTTGCAGTTGATTCGTAATTTCGTTGCAACTGCAGTTGAACAGGCGCGCTCGTAAATTTCCGACACGTACCACGCTGTTATTAATGACTGGTCATTAAAGGCGACGCAGAATCGAGCATGCCTCCTTCCCTGTTTATCGTTTTCAGCTGCATTCTCCTTGCCCGTTTTTTTTTTTTTTTTTCTTTGCGTTACGCGGGTAACGTCGGAGGAACGTCTCTTTCGCTCATTTTATACGAATCGTGAAGTTTTGAAGGTTAGAAACTGTACGGTTAAATAATTCTTTCTACTGCTGATATCATAAGATTTGCATAATTTTTCGATAGTTTAAAAGAAAAATAGTTTTATAATATATGAAGAAATATAAGGAATATTCGAATTACAATAGTTTGTATTATTGTACGCTGTACATAACCTCGAAAACTTTTCTTTTTTTGCTTTTTTTGCTTTTTTTCTTTTAGTAAATTAGAAAATACTGCTTGATATAATTATTTACTTGGTTTCAAAAAAGAAGAAGCTAATGATTCCTTTCATATTTCGAATACGAAATAATTTTTAGAATTAAACGATAAGTTTTCTTGCAAGTATAAATTATAAAAAGGAGAAGAGAAGAATAAAAGATTTTTAATTTGAAAAAAAAAATGTAAAAGTGAGATTTCAATTTTTAACAAAATCTAATTACAATTCGCTTCCAGTCAATTAAAAAATATGAGGCTCCATGAAATATAATTTACGGCGAGAAAAAACGGGAAGCAGCGTTAAAATTGATTTTCATTGAACCAGGAAGGCGCTAAGTTAATTACAGTGGAATGTTAAATCAAAGAGAATGTTAATAATGTAACTAATGGCCACTGATAATTTACGAAAGTCATGCGACGTTGAAAATAAAGTAACAGTAAAATTAAAATAAAAAATGTAGAAATACATGAAATTATTCCAACAATTGTTTTAAATCTCAAAAGCAACCATCCAGAGATTTTCGAACGAAATAGCGTGCGCGTGACGATTGGTCCTTTTTTTGTCGATGACTTTTTGCGAACACGCTTCCGACGACCACACGCTCGAATTTACATTAATGCTTTTTTTTTCGATCGACCAACGTTTCGATACTCGTGAACAGTTTCCGCGTTTGATCCGCGAATATTCGCTCGTTCAATTGTATTGTTTGTGTTTCGAGCTTTACCCTCGCTTCCTGGCACGGCCAGAGAAAAAAAATTCGTTTCATAGCTCGGAACGCGATTCATAAACCTTTATTACGGAGGACTTCCGGCGCGTTCGGACGATTCGCACGCGTTGGTCAATTGGTGGAATTTTTCTCAACAATTCGCAAGCCGCTCGTAATTGAGTCGTTTAACCAATTGCGCTCGAAAGACGTGCCACGCGCGTCGAGATGTTTTTGTTTCAAAGACGGAAGAAATAAAAGTGCACGGCGCGTCGAGTAAGATCGATGATAAAAGCTGTTTGAAAATCATGCAATGGTATCTTAGTTGCGATTTTAGTTTCTGTTCTAAAATAAATATAATAAATATGATATAAAAAAATCATAACTCTGCAAGATATTTAATAAGCGAATTATAGTGTTCGTATCTGTTTTTAGTTGCAATTTTAGTTTCTGTTCTGAAATGTACCATAATTCTGCAAGATAATTAATAAGTAAATTTAATGTTCATATCTGTTCTTAATTGAAAAATTTTAGTTGCAATTTTAATTGCTGTTCTGAAATGTACCATAATTCTGTAAGATAATTAATAAGCAAATTTAGTGTTCACATCTGTTTTTAATTAAAGAATTTTAATTGCTATTTTAGTTGCTGTTCTGAAATTTTCTATAACTCTACAAGATAATTAATAAGTAAATTTAGTGTTCACATCTGTTTTTATTTGAAAAATTTTAGTTGCTATTTTAGTTTCTGTTCTGAAATATACCATAACTCTACAAAATAATTAATAAGCAAATTTAGTGTTCATGTCTGTTTTTAATTGCGAAATTTTAGTTGCAATTTTAATTGCTGTTCTGAAATGTACCATAATTCTATAAGATAATTAATAAGTAAATTTAGTGTTCACATCTGTTTTTAATCAAAGAATTTTTGTTGCAATTTTAGTTTCTGTTCTGAAATATACCATAGCTCTGCAAGATAATTAATAAGCAAAAATTGCATTAAACGCTTCAATTGTACCGCGATATGAATTTATAATTTGCTCTCATTTCTGGATTATTGATGTCTACATTTTGCTAGCTGTAAAATTGTCGACGGAGATTGAATTAATTTTTGAAATTGAATTAATCTTCATTCTTTTCTTTCTTTTTTAAATTTCATACGTTAAATTGACTTATTAGATATGTTTTACGTTCAACATCGCGTTTCGAAGGCCCTTGAAATGGATCAGTTTTTTCATTCGCCTGTAATTTCCGAAAACCATACGAAACCGATTATCATTGCAGGCTGGCGAAAATAGCCGAAAACCACGATTTTATCAGAAGACCGCGAAATCCCATTTAATCGGTTTAACCGTTTCAACCGCTTTCAATCGGCGTCCTTAATTGTAAACCGCAGCAGCTGTAGATCAACATTCGATTGCAAACTTCAATGTTCGCGCGTTTCTCTTCCATTTTGAGAACTTCTGGTATCCACAGACTTTATTTTTACTTATTTGTGGAAACGAATTGAGAACGAAAAAAGGGAGAAAATGATTTACGTGTGTAACTTTTTAATAATACATATACACACAATAAAACTCACACCTATCAGTACCATAATATTCCCCAATATTTTTCACCCAATCTCAATTCTACAATTTATAAAACTCCGAAGATTTTTCTTGCTCAATTCAAGAACAAAATATGATAAATGAAAAATTTAAAGAAATAAATATAAAAGAAAAAAAAAATAAAACTCAAACCCATCACTATCATATCTTTCGCTCAACCTTAATTTTACAATTTATAAAACTCCGAAGATTTTCTTTGCTCAATTTGGGAGGAAAATATGATAAATAAAAAATTTAAAGAAATGAATATAAAAGAAAAAAAAATGAAACTCAAACCCATCACTACCATAATAGTCTCCAATATTTTTCACTCAATCTCAATTTTACAATTTATAAAAATCCAAAGATTTTTCAAAGTTGTAAACAAACCTTCGTAATAATTCATATAACAATTCATAATACAAAAATACAATTCATCATATTTAATAATATGTAAGAATATTAATTCATAATACAAAAATACAATTCATCATATTTAATAATATGTAAGAATATTAATTCATAATACAAAAATACAATTCATCATATTTAATAATATGTAAGAATATTAATTCATAATACAAAAATACAATTCATCATATTTAATAATATGTAAGAATATTAATTCATAATACAAAAATACAATTCATCATATTTAATAATATATAAGAATATTAATTCATAATACAAAAATACAATTCATCATATTTAATAATATATAAGAATATTTAAAAATCCCATCAGTAATAAACGCATAAACCGAACACAAGCAATCGATGCAACGTCCTACTAAAAATATCAATGAGAGGTACAAAGAAGCGTTCTAACTCGATTACACGAGTCGTAATCTTTCTTCCGCCCTTTAATCGTCTTACGAATCGCGCATCGTCGCGAACCTCGGCCACGTTCCTCTCCAACCGCGTATATTCCTGCACCGATCGCGATTCTTTCTAACGACACGCCGTTGCGCCGCCGTTGCAACTTCTGGAAGAACGCAGAAGGAAACGGAGAACATTGCCGCGAAATCCTCTTATCTCGTTACCGCTTGCAGAGCAGCGGCTTTTACCGTAACGTCAAAGAAAATGGAGTTTCCGGCCGCCTTTGCGAGACCCCCGCCATTTTACATGGCGTCGAGTCAGCATTGTTCACCAACCGGAAACTCTTCCTCTTTGAGACGATCCTTCATCTTCTCGATCAATGGATCGTGTCTTAAATTTGATGAAAGTGTCTTGACCTACCTTCTCAAATTCTATTTTAATAAAATTATTAATAGCGATGGTTCATCGTTACTGTAATGGCGGCCCGTAAGGATTTGTAACGGGGCTGTAGGAATAAAAGTAATTGAAAAAATTGTACGATTAATAGAGGTAAATGTTATTACTTAGAAATAAGATTGTAGACAAGAAAATCGTTTTAGATAAATATATATATACAAATTTAATACCGTTGATGATAAAACAAGAATTTTTATTTTATTTAGTTCGGAGTACCGTAATTCTTATGTACGAGTCGAGATTGAGATAGTTTAATCATTTGAAATGATTATGTATTTGAAATGAATCAAAAATGTATTTGAAATGAATCAAAAATGTATTTGAAAAAATACTTATAATAAGGGTAACGATTCTTCGCACATATTTTTCACAAAAAATGAGGGGAAATCTGTGAAAATATATTATTGTTAAATTTTGAAAAAGTATTCTTCAATGACTTTTTATTTCTATTAATAACATATTTTTCCATGCAACGTCAAATTTAAATCTTGATTAACCCTTTTGTGGACAACTGCGTACCCATTTCTATATTTCCATTAATAATTTTCTTTCCATTGAAAAATATTTCCATTAATAATTTTCTTTCCATTGAAAAATATTTCCATTGAAAATTTTCCTTCGATTCACTTTTAATCAAAATTTATACAAATACCCATGTATCCCGCTTATCCAATAACCGTAAACATTTTAATTATCCAGATAATAATTAAACTTGAATATTTTTCGATCAAAATCTACATTCTTGTTGAATTCTGTGGTACGAACAGGTTTTAACTTATCATTACCCCCCAAAAAAGGTGTCGTTAATATAACTCGAAGAGCTCTAAGCACGCGAATACATTTCCCAGTCACCGTGCATTAAAACACACGGAAAAAAGGTGGCGCTGTAAATTTTTTAGCGTCCAGAAAAACCTTTCGTCACCGAAAGGATTATGTGGCTGCCACGTCTTTAATTAACTCTTTTAATAAAAACCCTTCTAACGAGGTTAAGCGAGAAATCCTGCGGATCCTTTTATCGCACGAGACTTTGTAATCAATTTTAATTAACACCGCCACGGTATTTATCGTTGACGAACCGTCTCTCCTTTCCGAATATTCGCGTGCAATCATCGGTTCCCGCTAATTATCGGAGCCAAAAATTAATCACTCGGTGGAATAAAATTTGTATGGCTGCTCGAAACGCTTATAATTAATCGTTCGATCGATACAAACGAACTCGATTCGTGGGGTTGAAGAGGATAACTGCAAATGATCAGCGTTCGCTTTTTCAAAGTTTTTTTTTTTTTCTTTTTTTCTTTTTTTTTAATAATTCGTGTATTTGGGAAACGTTGATGAACGAACGCCAATGAAATATTTGCAAGAACGTTTGAATCTCCAAGCGTTCCACTGTGTTTTAATCAATTTTTGCGAATACATTTACGAAAGATCTGGAATTTATTAAAACCTGGTTATGTTTCCGGCTTTGAAATTTTAGTATTCCGTTTCGTGTTTAACGAATTTGTGAATGATGGACTCCCGCGATGAGAAATATTTGGATTATTTTTTCATCGGTGTATTGGAAGGAGCGTAAGAAAAATTAGAAACAATTATTGTTTGCGGGTCAGGCGCGTTTATCGATATGGTAAAAAATATTGTGAATGTAATCAGAATCGATTATATTGTTCGATTAAAAATTCACCGTTAACGCGTACAATTAAATTGTCTGTTCGAAAAATTTAATTACGCTCGAATGACCATTAAAAGTAAAGGTTAATATATTTAGTCGGCCGTTCCTCGCAAAGCGGAAGGCTCTTCAAAGGCGTTCGAGTAGTTGGAAGCAATTTTAAATACTTCAACCACTTAATTGTTTTATGAAATTTAAAACAATAATTATCTCGCTTCCGGGAAAACTCGTTTAAAGCTTTCGGGACAAAGTTTTCGCAAAAACATTCGGTGTACCGCATTCTGCGTCCCGAATATAATCAGGACCTGTTTCTATCGCATTTTCAATTAACGCTTTCAACCGCAGATACATTCTTCGATAGAGACAATGCTGAATTAAACGCTTCGTCACTTTTAACACGCGTGATACCGATCCTCTCGTCGATTCTATTAATATCGTATCAAAAAGAATTAACGCGGTAATCATCAGGCGTCAGGAACAATCTCCTGAACAACGAAACGTCAACCTCCGTTCCGTCTCTCATCGTAGAAAACCATTAGCGCCTCGGCGCTGGCAGACAATAAAAGAAATAAAAGAAACCATCGCAACTGTCTCGCAAGAAATGACTTCCCGGAGAAAATGATCCAGCTGTTCCAATCTT
Organism: Ctenoplectra terminalis; assembly: GCA_019453375.1. Taxonomy (NCBI): domain Eukaryota; kingdom Metazoa; phylum Arthropoda; class Insecta; order Hymenoptera; family Apidae; genus Ctenoplectra; species Ctenoplectra terminalis. The sequence continues at coordinate 72,184 of SMSQ01026149.1, read as the reverse complement.
TTAACCATGGAACGCTACAACTTTACACAAATTGTGTATCTTTTTTCGAATACCGATCATTTTAATTACCTTCGTATAAATATTTTGTTGGCAAAATGTTCGTGCAGCAAATGTTCGTTTTAACCCTCTATGGCTTTGTGTGACTTAACACTTTCGAAAATGTACACATAGCGCGTGGTCAGTCCTCTTTTGTGTGAAGATTTTTCTAGGCGTTAAATAGGAACTCTGTTTAACCCTTTGACTGTTAAAGGCGTATATATACGCTTTCACAAGTGTATAAATATATAGGAAAGCAATATATACGAAAGCCGTAAATATACGTCCTCTGCATTTTTTTACCATAACATCTTTACTGTTTCATCGATTGATTTAACTCTTTGCGGCACATGGTTTCAGATAATAAAATAGACCCATGTTGCATAGAAATTTGATTGCGTTTTGAATGAAACAAAATTGGTATATTTTTACTAATAAAGGAATCACATAATGTAAAAGCATAAAAAAATAATAATAATTTAATTGGATTTATTGTTATAGGATGGGAGTCAAATAGTCCCACCGTACCATATGGGTTCACGAATGGTACTTATTAAAGCGGATCTTTTTCTCTAAGTCGAGGTGGGACTAAAAATGTCCCACCATGCATTACGGTGCATCAAAAAGGTGGGACACTTTTAATCCTAGCGTGCCCCAAAGAGTTAACATGGAATATAACAAGTTAAATAGCACGGTGTTTGTTTCAGTATTTTTAATCAGTTTTTTCAGTATCTTTCGGTCAATTGTCGTTATATCGTTAAGTTCCATTTTTCTCGTACGTACGCTCTCGCAGTGGACGACCCCAGTCGCAGTGACTGACGTGCAAATAACGCGCCGCAGTCAAAGGGGTAATAAAACAATGTTTCTTCTAACAAGCGTCGTTTATAGTTTTAATATTAACCCTTTGCGGTCGGTGTCCCCGTAACGGGGACATTTCTAAGTCGTCGTAGAAGTCGGTGTCCCCGTAGCGGGGACATTTTTAAATCGTCGTAGAAGTTGGTGTCCCCGTAGCGGGGACATTTTTAAATAGTCGTAGAAGTCGGTGTCTTAAATCGTCGCAGAAGTCGGTGTCCCCGTAGCGGGGACATTTTTAAATCGTCGTAGAAGTCGGTGTCCCCGTAGGCGGGACATTTCTAAATAGTCGTAGAAGTCGGTGTCTTAAATCGTCGTAGAAGGCGGCGTCCCCGTAGCGGGGACATTTCTAAGTCGTCGTAGAAGTCGGTGTCCCCGTAGCGGGGACATTTCTAAGTCGTCGTAGAAATCGGTGTCCCCATAGCGGGGACATTTTTAAATACTCGTAGAAGTCAATGAGCCCGCAGCGGGACCTTCGAAAATCGCAAAAATGACAAAACATTATCGCCCCGTATGCCTCGTGATTCAAATGTTTCGGTTGTCTTACGAGATAACAATCTATGATTGTTCAGAGAAATATCCATATATTGACTTTAATAAAATATAAAAATATAAAAATCCTGAAAAGTAACTGCGAAACGTCAGATTTGCTCCGACCTGCTGGTACTCCCAAAAGCGAAATCTGCCGACCGCAAAGGGTTAAAAGATATTTATATAAAATTCTATCCCCCTTTTCGCTTGTACCACCAGTTACCGAACACCCTCTACATTTCTCTATCATAGAAACGCTCGGTAATCGATCAGCACTGGAAGACGATTATGAAAACCGCACGAACTTATTAGCCAACTCAATTTAACGTTGAATCGTCGGTAGGTAGAGAGTTGAAAGATTATTGTGCAAGCTCACCAGTTTCGGCCGCCGCTTGGAGCAGCATCTGCTGATGGTGGTGTTGCCTGGTCGAGGACCTGTGATGGTGCACGCTGTTCAGCACGATGTTGCTCGACGTCCTGCTAAGCGCCTTCCTTTGCCTGACCGCCTCCTTGTAGATCTTACAGTACATCACTATCATCACCAGGCCCGGGATCCAGAAGGAGACACACGAACTGATCACCGCGTACGGCCTGTTCACCACAAAGGAGCAAACCTGCAACGACACGGATATCGATGTTTCACCCTCTCTTTGTCCTCTCGCAATTTTACTCCGTGATCGATACGCGTATTTTGCTTGGAACATGCTGGACAAAGGGCTGCTTCAAAGGATACCTTAAAGGATTCTTGGTTCGCTTTGCAGTTTTTTTTTTTTTTTGTTGTTTAGGATCATTTTTCTGGAACCCGATCTTATGCTGCTCTTCTTTTTTTTTATGCTTCTGTGGTCTTTGGATTCTTTTTTGCTCGCTCGGGTTCTTGTTTTGGGGAAAAATTGTTTAGTTTGAGAGAATATAGAGGAAGTGCATTGAATTGTGTGTTATGTTAGTATGGAGTTATGGATTAATTAATGTGTTTGATGGTACGCTGTTTGGGATAATTAGAACGAAGATGTTTATGCTTTCGTAAGGAATTGGTAACTTTGATATTATTATAGTATGAGAGTCGAAAGGTTTGATCTGTTAGAAAAATTTTGTTTCTATATTTGCAATTCGTAAAAGAGATGAAAAATATTTTATAATCATTGGATTGTAGATTTTTATGCTTTTGTAAGGAATTGGTAACTTATAATTGGTAACTTTGATATTATTTTAGCGTAAGAGTCGAAAAGTTTGATCTATTACAAAAATTTTATTTCCATATTTATAATTTGTAAATTTCTTCTTAGTATTTTATAATAATAATATAATAATTTTTATGCGTTCATAGGAAATTCAAACGTGCAAAATTACACAAAACGTCCATAATATGAAAAAAAATATACAGAATATTCAAATTACAGTAGTTTTAATAACACCAATGGTTAATAAAAATCAGAATATTTTTATTAATATACACTGTACATAACTTCGAAAACTTTTCTTTTTTTTCATTTAGTAAATTAAAAAATGCTGTCTGATATAGTTATTGGTACAAATTTTAAAATATCGGATTTGATATTGGAAGGAGGAAAGCGAACATCGTTGACAGATTTGTTATAAAATACAGGGAATAATATCGAATAATCGAATTCGATTTTAGCCAAGAGCTAAACGGGATTTTTAATCCAATTTCGTCTCCTACTGTCGTTAAGTTCTGTCGTGCATGCAGAATTTATATTAAACCTCCGCCGTAATGAGATGAAACCTTTCCTCGTGCTTACGTAAACTTCGTTTTAAAATAATTTATTATATTATTTTTAACTTGCATTAGAGCCGAGTAATGGCCGGGCAAAATTAATCGTGCTTCAGGTTCTCATTAATTAAATGAAATACACCATTTTAAACGTTGATGACAAAATAACGAACTCGATTGTTTTAGTTTCAATTTAATCGAACGCGTTGTCGCGCTGCTGCTTTGATTTCAAATTCGTTGATAAAATATTTTTCGATTATACAAAAATGCAATTTTTTTTTTTTTTATTATTCCACGTCGACAGAAATGGTCGAGTATAAAATATTTGAAAAAATTTAGCACCGACTGAGAATTGAAACTACGATTTAATACTCGCGATAGTAGATATTTTTATTACAGCTGACTGAAGATACGTTCAAATTAGATTTGTCCAGCCAGCTAACGAAACGGATAGGGACACTTGACGCTTTTTTTTTTTTATGATGAACAGATACGGGGGGATCGTTCCATTAGATTAATGAATAATTGTATTTATTTAATGCAATTTTCATCCAAGAAACATTGGCTGACTTGGAAGTTCGCGCTTAGCTTAAACGTAATACGATTATTTAGATAACTGTGAAAGAAAATTGCGATGTATGATTGTCGGTCGTGAGACACTTAGGTACTTAGGAAAGATGGACGATGATAAATTAGCTTTTAGCGTAGCGAAATTTTCGTTAACTCGTACCGATGAAGATCTACTTAAAATGAATGTTTAAAGCGTGTACGTATAATATAGAAGTTTGTGTTAATATTAGTACAATTTTGTTGGAAAGCAACGGGAATAATAAACATAATTTTGTATAGAATGAATAGGATGTGAAGAAAAGGTACAAAATTACCAAATGTTATTAATTTCTATAGAACACAAAAATGGTAGAATTATTATAAAATAGTAGAGTAATTTTATACGATATTAAGATATTACTGGTTTTATGGAACAAGAAAATTACTTTATACTCTAATTATTATAAAATACTAAAGTAATTTTACACAACACCAAAATATTATTAACTCCCATAGAACACAAAAATATTTTAATTATTACAAAATAGTAAAGTAATTTCTCACAACCCCAAAATATTATTAATTCCTATAGAACACAAAAATATTTTAATTATTACAGAATACTAAAGTAATTGCACACAACACCAAAATATTATTAACTCCCATAGAACACAAAAATATTTTAATTATAACAAAATACAAAAATAATTTCATACAACCCCAAAATATTATTAATTCCCATAGAACACAAAAATTACAGAACACAAAAATATTTTAATTATTACAGAATACTAAAATAATTTCACACAACATCAAAGTATCATTGTTCATTAACAATTACAGAACTCTAAAATAATTATGCACAGAACGCACACGATTGAACATAGATTTATTCTACTCCCACGATCGTTCACAAATCTCCCAGGATAACTCATCAACGTTACTGTTAACCAACATATCTCGAAATCCGTTCGCAAGAATACAATTAAACGACGCGGAAGTTGTTCGACGATTGATCTTTCGCGCAGTAAATTCAATTCCAAGGCCCTGAATCGTCGCAACTTCTGAATCCACAATGGACCACGACATCCACGACGGTGTTCCCATGATGCATCGGTCACTATGCATAACCAAATTAGCCAATCAAGGAAACAATAGTGCAAGTTACGTGGACCACACGTAGGACGTGATTGGTCGATTTGCTCGTAACGCATGCGTATGCAAATCAATGAAATGCCTTGCACAAATCCTCTTATCCCTGAGGAATTATTGTCAGTATTCACAATTTGGTATGCAGGCCAGAACGCTTATTAAGTAGGCTTGTTGGGATATCTAATTATTATCCCGATGTCACTTTCAACAACGCTAACGAATGGACGCCCAACAAGATCCGTTAGGTTGGCGTAAAATTTTCAAAAATTATCCTCCCACGTCGCAAAATCTGAGAGTTGCATAAATTAATGAAGATAAGCGTTCTCTGCGCTTAAGCTCGTGATTAATGGTTTATTTTTGTTGCTCGTTGCAATCTTGTGATTTGCGATCAACACGGAGTACGTAATTAGGTCACTGAGAAAATTGATGATGCTATTTATTATAAATTAATGAAACAACGGTAGGTTAACACTGGAACTACCGAACAAGTCTAAATGACTGGTCCATAATTTCTTATAGGAATTTTAGAAATTTATAATAATGTATTTTTGCGGATTTTCCGCAATTTTTTGTGAAAAATATGCACAAAGAATTGTTACCCTTATTATAGGTATTTTTCGAAATACCTATATAACTCTGCTTTAACACGTTCGCGGACAGTAAATATTTCAGGGAGGTGCAAAAATTGACAGTCATTTTATCTTTAAATTGGTTGTGATACCCGAAATTTGATTAAACACACTTTATAAGGGTAGTCAGATTATCATATTTTAATCGTTACATACAATGAATCCTATAGCATCCACGACGATACAGATCATATGGTTATATAAAATTAAATTCAAAATAATTGAGTTTAAGATTTGAATGCTATAGCATTCATGTCATTCTGCATCATCACGAAAATTAATGCTATAGCATTCCGCGAACGTGTTAATCGCCGGTAGTTCTAATCTTAATACATCGACCAAAAATTCGAATTTTTTCAAATACAATAAAAAAAAAAAAAAAAAAAATAAAAGCGAAAATAAATATATCGTTTTAGTATTTCATTTTCGCTCATAACGTGCATTAAATGCACAAAAATCCGTTATCTATTCACTTACCATATTTCGTCGCGGACTTACGCGTGTAGCGGGCATTTCTTCGCGAATTTCGCGGAAGTTTGGTCGTTCAGTAAAATCGCAATAAATCGATAACTGCTTCGTTTCTCTCAACGAAACTTGTTTTATGTTGCGCTTAAATATATGCTCTATGATTATTAAAAAAAAAAAAAAAAAGACAACATACATACTTACAATGCCTATCATATTTATACGGTATCCGCTCTCCGGCACGAATCTATTAAATACGTACTTTTACGTGACCCGCGCTTCAGTGACAGATTGCAAAAAACGTAAAAGTACGTTTCCCGCGTGCAATGTGTTAATATGGTTCAACCTACCTCCGGATTCTTCACCATAAAGTCCAACTGCTCCTGAGTGGTGTACCATCCCATGAAAATTGGTATGAAGCTGATCAGAGCGGGCAGGATCCACGCACTCCCCAGCATACACCCCACTGTCCCCTGTCTCATGATCACAGTATACTCCAACGGACTAACAATCGCGTAATACCTGTCCACGCTGATGCAACATAGATGAAGTATCGAAGCCGTAGAGAAGTAAACGTCGAGCGAGTTCCACACGTCGCACATGAACCTTCCGAACAACCACTTTCCGCCCGACAATTCAGCCGAAGCGTTAAACGTCATCGCGCAAATGGCGACCAAAAGGTCAGCCGCAGCCAGGCTGACAACGTAACAGTTCGTCACCACGCGCAATCTTCTGTGTCTCCTGACGCTGGCGATCACTAAGGCGTTGCCTAGCACGGCGGTCGTAATTATACTGCCCATTATGATGCCCTTTATCACCACGACGAACACGTTCACGTTCTCGGGAAGGTTCTCAACGGTTGGGTTCTCCACTGGAACAGAGGTGACGTTGTTCGGTGATGTGCTGGACGGGGTGCTGGCGTTGCTAGGAGGCGTCGATGTTGGGTCCACTCGGCTGGGAAGGCTCGTAGTCACCGCCGCCATTACGTTCAACATGGTGGACCAAGATGTCGGACGATCCACAGCTGTTTTACACGGTCATGTCTGCGGTGGACGATTGATCGCGGTGTTCATGGCTTTTATTAGATTTGTTGCTTCTCCGAGGTGGCTTTATGATAGTTTGTAGTGTTTATTTTTATATGGTTCAGAGTTTTGAGAGTTAATTATACTCTGTTCGATAGTTTATGGTATTTGTTCGATGGAGTTCAGAGTTCTGAGAGTTAATTATACTCTGTTCGATAGTTTATAGCGTTTGTTCGATGGAATTTAGAGTTTTTAGAGTCAATTGTACTCTGTTCGATAGTTTATGGTATTTGTTCGATGGAGTTCAGAGTTTTGAGAGTCAATTATACTCTGTTCGATAGTTTATAGTATTTTTTCGATGGAGTTCAGAGTTTTGAGAGTTAATTATACTCTGTACGATAGTTTACAGTATTTTTTCGATGGAGTTCAGAGTTTTGAGAGTTAATTATACTCTGTACGATAGTTTATAGCGTTTGTTCGATGGAGTTAAGAGTTTTGAGAGTCAATCGTACTCTGTTCGATAGTTTATAGCGTTTGTTCGATGGTGTTTAGAGTTCAGAGAGTCAATCGTACTCTGTTCGGTAATCTATAGTATTTGTTCGATGGAGTTCAGAGTTTTGAGAGTCAATCGTACTCTGTTCGATAGTTTACAGTATTTTTTCGATGGAATTCAGAGTTTTGAGAGTTAATTATACTCTGTACGATAGTTTACAGTATTTTTTCGATGGAGTTCAGAGTTTTGAGAGTTAATTATACTCTGTACGATAGTTTATAGCGTTTGTTCGATGGAGTTCAGAGTTTTGAGAGTCAATCGTACTCTGTTCGATAGTTTACAGTATTTATTCGATGGAGTTCAGAGTTTTGAGAGTTGATTGTACTCTGTTCGGTAATCTACAGTATTTGTTCAATAGAGTTCAGAGTCTTGAGAGTCAATCGTACTCTGTTTTATATTGTTTTATAATTGGAATCAACGATACTCCTATCTTAACCTTTTTAGGTCATCGCTTGGAGTTGTGAGAAGTTTGGTAGGTTTCTTTGGATGTTAGATCCACCGATAGAGTATTTGGAAGTGTTTGATTACTCGGGATACTCTTTGATGGAGTGTTGCTGCACGTTTCGGACCCTCGAGTGGGATCTTCTTTGGAAAGCTGATGCTTTGACACGTTTGTCGGAGTGATAGAGAGTCCTTCTTAATTTTTGTGTGCTCATGGCGTTTGGTAACGATCGTTGGATAACCATTTTGGTTGGAAGGTCTCTTGAATTGATAGGAGGTTTCGTTTGGGGTTGTTTCGTTAACGGAGCCTCATTTTTGTTGGAGTCCGATGTTTAATTTCACGGTGATTGCAGGGAACACTGTTTGAAATTAGAGTCCAATCTCTGGGATGTTGTTTGGCTCGTGTTGCACAGCGACGACTGTTTATCGAGTTAAAACGAAAGCTATCAAAGGCATTAGCCTAATCCCACTTGCTTCTGATTCGCAGCGTAGTGCCTGCAATTCAGAGATACAGAAAATCGATAAATTAAGGTTGAAGAACTGCGTTGCTTATGTTAATAAATGCAATCTAATTTTTTTTTATTACGTTGATTATAAAATTATATTTACAGTTTTCTTTTGCTCAATTATTATTCGGAATATTTAATTTATCATCAAATCTCAAAATAAAAATTGGAAATTATTTTGACGAAGTCTAATACAATCTGGTTGCGAATTTTTGTGCGAGTTCATATTTTTATGAATATAATTGAAAAGAAAAAAAATGGAAGCGAGATCGATGGGTGTATTTATATATTTTTTCTTCTTACGTGTATTCCATGTATTTTTCTGCTTCCGAATTTTTTATAAGTGCATAAAAATTCGCAGTATATTAATTACAATTGTAGACTGGAAAAGATATGCAGAGATATAAATTTTTTTGATTTAATTTCTATGAACCAATAGGCTTTTTGCAGTTTTTAAATTACAAAAGAAAAATAAATTATGTTTATCATCAAAAGGGACTCAAGTTAATCAAGTCTCAAAAAAAGAAAGTTCACTCCATTTTATGACTTTCTTTCCACTATTCTTTTCAAACAAACCTACATCCATAAAAAAATATTTTAATAACACATCTAAACTCCCACCAACCAAAATAAAAAAAAAAAGAAGAACTTAACCCGAACCAAAATTAAAAATAAAAATCAATTATTCTTAGCAAAACCGCAACCATAAAAAAAAGAATTATTCATCACACTTTTAAGTTCCCACCAACCAAAATAAAAAGAAAGAAAGAACCTAATCCGAACCAAAATTATAAATAAAAATTAATTATTCTTAGCAAAACCGCAACCATTAAAAAAAAATACATCTTGTCCACACTTCTAAGTTCCCATCAACCAAAATAAAAAAAGAAGAAGAACCTAACCCGAACCAAAATTAGAAATAAAAATCAATTATTGTTCGCAACCAAAACCGCAACCATTAAAAAAAACACATCTTCACCACACTTCTAAGTTCCCACCAACCAAAATTATAAATAAAAATTAATTATTCTTAGCAAAACCGCAACCATTAAAAAAAAAAAACACATATTCACCATACTTCTAAGTTCCCACCATCCAAAATAAAAAAATATATAAGAACCTAACCAAAACCAAAATTAAAAATAAAAATCAATTATTCTTAGCAAAACCGCAACCATAAAAAAAACAATTATTCACCACACTTTTAAGTTCCCACCAACCAAAATAAAAAGAAAGAAAGAACCTAATCCGAACCAAAATTATAAATAAAAATTAATTATTCTCAGCAAAACCGCAACCATTAAAAAAAAAACACATATTCACCATACTTCTAAGTTCCCAAGATCCAAAATAAAAAAAAATAGAAGAACCTATCCCAAACCAAAATTAGAAATAAAAATTAATTATTCTTAGCAAAACCGCAACCATTAAAAAAAAAACACATATTCACCATACTTCTAAGTTCCCAAGATCCAAAATAAAAAAAAATAGAAGAACCTAACCCAAACCAAAATTAGAAATAAAAATCAATTATTATCAGCAACCGAAACAGCAATCATCGAAGAAGAAACTACAGTAATACAAAAAGAATGACCTCTTCCCATCCGTAGCATCGAAGCAATCTTCAACAGCTCCAATCTGGCGACCGGAAAAACAAATCGCCCTATCCACGACTGAACAAAGTATCATCGCTCACGGCGTGCAAAAAGAAATCGGAAGAAGCGCGGCGCGAAGAATTACAAAGCCCGCCTCGTTCCTTGACGCAACAGCTGCGAGGCCGCAACAAATGCTTCGTTCAACGCCGCGACAAGTTCATCCTTCGCGGACTTCCGTTACAAATTGCATCGATGACAAATCGCCCTGTCCTGGCGGTATTTCCAGCGAAACCGACGACGTTATCCTCGAGAAAGAAAAAAAAAAAAAGAAGAAAAAAAGTTGGCTGGCTGGCTCGGTCGTGGCCGTAGCTTCTAGTTAAAAAGTGATTGCAAGAAGATGGAGCTATTTGCGAAGAAGATTACAAGAGGGCCAGCGGAATTACGAGGCGTGACGATGAAATACTTTTCTTCAACGCCGTGGGACGAGGAGGCGCGTCGTTCCGCATGTCGGTGGATATAATGAAAGAGCCACGCGAATTCTGGGCTGTTGCGACCTGTTCTTCGGTCCTTTAATTACAGCCAACGTCGCTGCGGAAACACTTTGTGGAACCTGATTAAAATGGAAAAAGGGGTTAACAACATCTTCCAAGGAATATTTAGCGAGGCAGAATGGCGGCTACTCAGAAGAAGACCTGGTCGTTTAACGACGATTCTGAGTTTTTGTCAAAATACTCCATTGTGAACCAGACTTTTAACAGTTTCGCTGCGGTACGCCCTCGGAATTGAAAGAGCTCTTGGTGTAGCAATCGGTACAGTTTTTGTTGATATAAGAAAAATATACATAGCGAGATTTAAGTATGTTAGAAAATAGTTCAAAGTGAACGCTATTAGATTAGATTAGAGGAGGCAAGGAGGCGCCGTGGCGTCACGTAGCTTGTACAGTACTTTACGAGATCTCGATGTAGAAAGACGAACCACGTTGCGATAAACATTTAACCAAATATATCATACATTTGTTAACAGTGGACGAAGATATTATTCACCAAACCCACTTCCTTGTGATCCTGAATAAATAATCAAATAAAGTATATTGTTTAACCCATTCGCTGCCAAGGACGAGTGTACTCGTCTTTGGCAGGGTGTCATGCATTGCCAAGACGAGTATACTCGTCCTATTTTAAATATGTTATAACACGCAGGCTTTTGAATTGGCAAATTTTTTGTGGCCACAAACATAAATATAGAAATGTAAGAAACTTGAAAAAATACTACAGATAAAATTTTTTATAAAAATTATACTTTATTTCTTATTTAAAAAGAATGATCTTTTACAAAAAATATAAGTGGCAATGGGAATGACTTCGTATAATTTAGGCTTGGCAGCGAATGGGTTAACGAATACTGGCAGATCGTACGTAAATGGAAATATAAATAGTTGGATGGTACAGAAAACGACTATGCTTTTATCGGATGGTTACTTCATTTTTAAAGACGTATATGTACGCTTCTCGTAGGTAACCCTTTGATATGCGACATGCATAATTTTCTTCAGAGATTATGTTTTCAATTAGATTCTATATTTTAATTTTAAACATTTATAATTTTCTTTTTTTGAAAATAGACACAATATTTAAAGTTCAATTTTAGTTCTAACTGTAATTTAAATTTACAATATTGAAAATTAGCGAATACAAAATACGTGTAATATTTACGATACTTTGTGTTCGAGTGTCAAACACGCGAGTAACTATCGTTGATATGCATGAAGATCGAAGAAATCGTAAGCGAAGGACTTAACGACGAACCTTATTACCTTCGATGTTTTGTAACCGGATTTGGAACAAAGATAGTTAACAATTCGACGGGTTTATTAAGAGGATCCGGTGTACCGTACATAAAAAACCGATACGAGAGTTACGATCGTTCCGTCTACAACCCTAAAAGATCACTTTACCCCTGTACTTCGGTGATCGAAACGATTACACCTTATTCACGATCCACTAAACATCCTTTCCTCCATCGGCACATAAATTACGCCGAACCCCTCGGACGGCCAACCCCTGGGAAACGATCAAGTCCAAAGTGTCAGCTACCAGCAAATCACCCTAAACGACCAAAAACGATCCTCGAACATCGACGAAACGTAGGCGTAGCCGAACTTTTAATCGGCTCCGTATAAATCGTGGAAAATCCAATCTCACGAGCGGACAGATCGCTCGTGGTACGTACAACGGAGAGAAAGAATATCGGGAAGAAGGGAGACGGAGAGCAGAAATCGAGCGAAACTAGTCGCCCACACGGCACGTGGATGTCAGAAAAGGAAGGAGACGGAATGTGTGTCAATCGATAGACGTTATTCGAAGTATAAAACACAGGGAATAGATCGTGGAACAATTTCGCCGGCGGCCACGTTCCACGCGTCGTGGCCCTCGGAGGAGTCGATGGTCTCGATTCGACCTTTACGCGCCTTGTACTTCCTGTTTACGTCCGATCCACGCCACTTTCCGCCGGCTGGACGTGGTTCCGTTCGATCGTGAAGGCATCGCCTGGAATCTACAGGAATCCAATTCTTGTCATGCTTAGAATTGTTCGTTTTTTTTTTTTTGTTCGAGGTTAGATCGATACTTTGACGAACCGATTGGGTATTTTGTGAGAGGTGTAAATTAATGGTACAATATCTCTTTGCGACACGGGATTTCAGATAACGAGATAGATCCATGTTGCATAGAAATTTGATTGCGTTTTAAGTGGAACAAAAATTGGTATATTTTTACTGATGATCACATAATGTAAAAATATAAAAAATAATAATTTAATTGAATTTATTGTTATAGGATGGGACTCAAATAGTCTCACCGTGCCACATGGGTTCACGAATGGTACTTATTAAAGCACATTCTTTTCCCTAAGTCGAGGTGGGACTAAAAATGTCCCACCATGCATTACGGTGCATCGAAAAGGTGGGACAGTTTTAATCCCAGCGTGCCCCAAAGAGTTAAGGAGCGGTGATTACATGGCGGTGATACGTTTGTATATATGATTCGTAAGCGATACGGTCGTATGATAAAAATTTAATTTTGGCGCAAGGAGAAGAGCGCGTAAAATTTTCCCGGCATTCAACGTGCTAATGGGTTGATTATTTTTTATTGAGAAGGTTTCTAAAATACGATTCTGAATACTGGTTTTTTTTTTTTGTTTAATTTTTGTGTTGGAATGGTGATTCAAGTTTTTTGATCGGTGGTGTACGTGGAAGATTAAATAGATCGCGTGAATGTAAATTGTTGGTCAGTCGGGTAGATTTTTTTTATTGGAAAGGTTTCTAGAATACGATTCTGAATACTGGTTTTTTTTTTGTTTAATTTTTGTGTTTGTTTGAATGGTTATTCAATTTTTTTGATCGGTGGTGTACGTGGAAGATTAAATAGATCGCGTGAATGTAAATTGTTGGTCAGTCGGGTAGATTTTTTTTATTGGAAAGGTTTATAAAATACGATTCTGAATACTGTTTTTTTTTGTTTAATTTTTGTGTTTGTTGGAATGGTGATATATATATATTTTTTTTATTAAGAGTTTACTTTACAGTGGTCGCATTAACATTGAAGTCATTAGTGACCACTAAACGATACATAAGTGGCTATTACAATGTTACAATGTTTTCGAAAGTGAGATATACATTTTGTTTACAGTGAATTTAGTAGGTTTTGTGTGTTTCAAAAATTCTAGTACTTTATGGATATTGTCGAGATCGTTTAGATTGGATTTCATATCCGTTTTTATTTTTTGACCGGTGGTGTTGTGGAAAATTAAATAGATCGCGTGAATGTAAATTGTTGGTCACTCGGGTAGATTTTTTTTTATTGGAAAGGTTTCTAAAATACGATTCTGAATACTGTTTTTTTTAATTTAATTTTTGTGTTTGTTGGAAAGGTTATTCAAATTTTTTGACCGGTGGTGTTGTGGAAAATTAAACAAATCGCGTGAATGTAAATTGTTGGTCACTCGGGTAGATTTTTTTTATTGGACAGGTTTCTAAAATACGATTTCGAATACTCTTTTTTTTGTTTAATTTTCGTATTTCTTGGAATGGGGATTCAATTTTTTTGACCGGTGGTGTATGTGGGAAATAAAATAAATTGCGTGAATGTAAATGATTGGTCGCTCGGTTTTAGAGATATAAAGTTTAATTGTTCCCAATGTTGAGCAGCTTCTTAAAGAAAAAACTGTGGAAAATACGTTTGATTTATTCGAACTAAGAATGCGAGTATTAAAAAAGAAAAAATGAAGCGTGAAGCGAAGAAGATGGTAAACTATAAAAACAAAATGGTGGTCATGCGTCGACACCATTTCCCATGAGCAAACAGATACCACGTACTGTACGAAACGACTCAATTTATTTCGAATTCTTTTTTTCTTTTTTATCTTCTTTGAGCGAAAAGTAGGTTGGCCGCGTTTGAGCGAAGCGAACAGGGTGTTAATTAACGTTGACCTAGGGAAATTCAATTTTAATTTTACAACATTCGAGCCCAAGGCAATTTACTTGCGTAGCAAAAAAAAAGAAAGAACGGAACGGCATTTTACTTAATTTCGATTCACTTGGTCCAAGACAAACAAACTTCAGTTGCAACGCGTTCTATTTCCTTTCTTTTTCTGTACAATTAAAATCGTATGGCTGTAATTGTGTAGAAACGAACGGAAGAAAATTTCCATACAGGGTGGACCACGGCGAATCGGATCGAAATAAAGATTTAGTCAAAAGAAAGATTAGTAAGTTTAAATAATAATTTTTTTATGGTTAATGTTCGAATTAAATAGTTATTAATTACGAATTTGTAATGAAAGGTTAACTTGGTAAATTTTTTATTTTTTCACTATCGAAACAAAATTATTCTAAGGTGTTTCCGATAAATAATTCTTTAGAAGGTAAATGCAAAATATATTAGGTGTTAAAAATTTATAAATTACTGAAAAAATTATATATTTACAAGAATCGAATGAAAATTTTTCAAGAGCTCTGAAAATTTGTTTAACTGGACCCTCGATTTATTATTAATTCTAATCTTAAAATTTTCTTATTGGACACTCAATTTATTATTGATTCTAATTTTAAAATTTTCTAATTGGACACTCGATTTATTATTAATTCTAATTTTTAAATTTTCTAATTGGACACTCGATTTATTATTAATTCTAATCTTAAAATTTTTTAATTGAACACTGAATTTATTATTAATTCTAATTTTTAAATTTTCTAATTGAACAATCGATTTATTATTAATTCTAACCTTAAAATTTCTAATTGAATACTCGATTTATTATTAATTCTAATTTTTAAATTTTCTAATTGAACACTTACTTTATTACTAATAGTACACGACGATTTGCACAGGAATTTTTTTTATTTTCCAAGCAACCAGAAATTTGACGCTTTACAGAAAAATAAAAAAAATTCTTTAGAGGAAAAAGCAACGCGCTAAAAATATGAGCGAGGGCAGATAGACGAGTCAGCCCCATTTCCAAGGGTAAAGCATGTCTAATTAAAAGATGAAATGATAATTCTGGCGGGCCAAGATATTATGCTAATGTATAAAACGGTATTACGGTGCATATAATTTATTTAAATTCTCGGTGCAACAGATGTTGCTCCATTGCTGAGACAGGAAACTTCTTTTTCTTCCACGTTTCTTGCTTTCTTCGTTTAACTCGAACGTGTATTTAGCGAGATGAAAAATTAGGCCAACGCGGCTCGCAAGAATAGAAATGGATTTAAAAACATCTCGCGTGCAAAATAATAAATTTAATTCTTTAATTATTTATCTGCATTCGCAAAAGATTTGGCAACATTTTTTTTTAATTATTTCTGTAGTACGCAGGTCTTAATGAAATCTCTAGAAACGATAGAAATTAAGATAAATAATGTTAGGAAGAATTTTTAACTCTCCTATTTAATATTTTTAATTTCATTGTTATTTTTTAATGTGTCTTGGAAAGCTTGAGCAGAATTTTTGTAAAAACAATTTCATTAGTTGTTAGTAAAAATTGTTGACAGTGTGCGAAAATTTGTGTTGATAAAATCTAAATCACCGTAAAATCATCAGAGTACTAATGAAAAAGAAGTAATTTAATAAGTAATACAAGAATTGTTAAAGAAATGTTCACGGTATAAAAATTTAACAAGAATTGTTCGTCTCCGCTAATTGCTCCAACAAAATCTCAGCAATTACCTCACCAATTATCACAATAACTAGCCCACGAACGACCCTAGCAATTATCTCAATAATTGCAATAATTATTCGCGTGGAAACAAAATTATTCATTTCACAGCAATCAATTCAGTTATGTCAACAATTATCAGAGCAATTGGTACAAAGTTACATTTTCTTACAAAATAACTTCTACGGTCTCTACAATTAACTAATTCTAACACTATTGACAAACTGTTTCACAATATTATATTTTTTACTGAATAATATACATGGTTTCAATAATAAATTAAGTAGAATAATATTAATCAACTATTTCACAGAATAAGTAACATAGTTCAAATAATAAATTAATTCGAATAATATTAATCAACTATTTCACAAAATTATATTTTTTACTAAATAAGTAACATTAACATAACTAACCAAACAAACGTCCCAATAAATAACCAAAGTTACCCCATCAAATATCCACGCAACAATCCCATTAACGGCCATCTTGCATTTGTGAATCGTGATTCTTCGCGTTATGCCATCTGGAAACGGAAGTAGCGCGCTAGAAAGATTTGTGGGCGCGGCGCTGCGCGAAAGTTTACAATCCGTTGCTGATTACCGCTAGCAATTAGCACGTTCAACGCCGTGGGGGTGCATAACGCCTTCTAGCTACGAAATGAACCGGAACAATTACCAAGTGGACCGAATTTGTTCTTCCATCGCCAGTTTCTTTGATTGTGTTCGCGAAATGACAAAAATTCGAGTGTAACCCGCCAGAATATTATGAAACTCGTCAATTATTTAATATTTATCGAAATTTTATTATCGACGATTATTATTATTATTATTATTATCGTTATTTATTATTATTATTAATATCGTTATTATTATTATTATTATTACTATCGTTATTATTATTATTATTATTATCGTTATTATTATTATTATTATTATTATCGTTGTTATTATTATTATTATTATTATTATTATTATTATCGATTGAATATTATTATATTTATCGATGATTTTAATTAGTAAATTAAATTTTATATAATTTTGATGCAACAACATTGCATAATAATAATTACTGTTCACCCGTAGCTTTTCTATGTAAATTATGATTCTTTGCTTCGTTAATTTCGTTGGAAATTTTTTGTTGAATTTTAATTTAATAATTTATACAGAAAAATTTATTTTATCGTGTCATAATAATTTACTATTCGCACGTAGACGATGTAACAACGATTAATTAACGATCACCGTCATCGATAACACACGGAACATTTTCCGCGTATTAAATAAACGCGAATGAATATTTAAAAGATTAAAAAATCGTAATCGAAGGTTTAAAAATTAATCGAGCCCGGTGATTAATTTTTAATCGAAATATGATTCGTAGAACTTTCTTCGTTTCCCGTTGTGCAACGTTTCTAACAGATTCAATTACATTCCGCGGTTTAAATTGTTTCGTATCGTTCAAAATAATTCCCAGCATAAAGAACGCTGCGTTTAATTGCAGAAACAAAATATTTTACAATTAAACGTATTGTTTTTAGTGTTACCAAACATTCGTGCAAAAATTCTACCAACCTTAAATGAAGATTCTATTTTATGTTGAAATTTAATCGCGTAAACGCAAATAATAAAATCTGATTGCAAATTATAAATTTAAATATTGGAAAATTCGCCTTGATTTTAATGCTAATAATAATTGTGTTGAAATTATTTTAGAAATAACGGATCTACGAAAAAGTTACAAGATACGTTTTCTTTTATATTGATCTACGACGTGTCTGGCAACCGACAGACCATTTCTCCTTGCGCCATCCCTTTTCGTTCTTTCTTTCCTACATTTTATTTTTCCCTCGTGCAGTCGACGTATCAATCGACTCACACCTTAAATTATCTGGTTGACAATTTTTCACACGCGTTTAACACATCTTTCAATGAAAATATACACGAATCGCGGTTTAATGTTAAATTACCGACAATTAAAGTTTATTTATTTGTAGCAAAGAAATCATGATAATTGATATTTGAAAAAATATATAATATAATAAAAAGAAACTTTTAATCATATATTTTACAGTAAATCACAGAAAATACTGAAAAATGCATCGTTAAAAATTTATACAGTTTGTGCAAGAATTTACTGACCGAAGTTTTAGTGTTAATTTTTAATCTCTTCGCATTTTTTTCTTTAATTATTTTAATTATTCTTATAATTTATAAAATTTCTTTATTTTTTTAATTTCAAACATTCAAAGAAAATAAAAAATACATAATATAATAGAAAGAAACGTTTAACCATATATTTTACAGTAAATCACAAGAAATTACTAACCGAAGTTTTAGTGTTAATTTTTAATCTCTACGTATTTTTTTCTTTACTTTAATTATTTTTATAATTTATAAAATTTCTTTCTCTAATTTAATTATTTTTATTATTTATAAAATTCCTTTATTTTTTTTAATTTCAAACACGCAAAGAATATCAATACATCACATATTATTTTTTGTAACAAAACAATTTCTATCCTCGTTACAAATTATATTTCGACATTTGATAATGGAAAATTAATAGCGTATTTCTTTCGTGTCAAATATATTTTACCGAATACTTTACAAAATGTATTTTTCATTAAAAAAAAAAAGTCGTGTTTCATTTCTACACAAATATTGTAAATTATTCTCGCACTGAAATATTTATATTGTTTCATATTTCCATGTTAATATTGAAAATTTGTGTTCCACTGAAATTTTATCCGTACGTTCCTTTTTTCTCTGTTGCTTCATATCTCTCCGTGTAAATATTGCGGATTTTTCTTGCGCTAAAGTAATTTACATTATTATCTGTTCGGTCTCGTTTGAAAAATCAGCCGGTAACGGACTAAAAAATTACGAGAGCCACGTTATCGCGTTGATAAACTCGGTTTCGAAAGCGGAAGAGGAAAAAAGTGAATTGCGCGAAGCCAGCTCGCGTTCCCAGGAATGTAAAATGTCAATAGTTTCACCGCTAATCGCGAAAAAATTTCGTATCCACTTCTAAAGGGTGAAAAATTCAAAAAAAATGCGCATCTCACGAAAAACGGAGGACTGACGATTCAACGCGTGGAAAATCGCTCGTTTCGTGCGGACGATCAAAGAAAAAATGTGTGCAATGATTATTTGGTGTTTTATATGCAAAAGCAGAAAACAAACTGCCCAATCGTCGTTCTTTATCTCGCATGGTTCATGAAATAACAATTGCGGAGGGAATAATCGTACATTTTATGTACGCTAAAATGAGAAATTTCCTCGTCGAACGTGGAAAATGGTGGAAACGCTTATGCCGGGATTTCACAGTTTGTGTACCTAGAAGATTAAGCACCCAAAAATTGTAATCGCTCCATATTTTACTCGACTGCAACATCACAGATCGAAAAAAGGAGGAATATCTGGTGTTTTACGAGCATCCGTGAAAAACGATTCGAAGAAATGAACGGGCCACATTTTGTTCGTCTCGGAGAATAGAAGTCCGCGGAAAGACGGCCTCGCGTTTCACATGCATTGAAATATCGGTGAAAAGGAGCGATTGTTTGTTGGAAATTGTAATTTGTGGTGTTTGAAATTCGTTGATATATCGTCGATGTGGTTTTTTATGCATTCGTGGGAAATTTTGAGGCAAAAAAAATATACGGAGTGCGCATAAAAAGGAAAAATTTATAAATGAATCGAAAATACAGTACTCGTAATTAGTTTACAAATTTTTGTGCATTTATAGAAAATTTTGAGGCACAAAAAAAATACGCGAAAGACACATAAAAGGCAAAAATATATAAATGAATCGAAAATGTAGTACTTGTAATTAGTTTGTAAATTTTTATGCATTTGTGGCAAATTCTAAGACACAAAAATAAACTAAATGCACATAAAAAGCAAAACTACATAAATAAACCAAAGATATAAGCATACGTTATACTTAAACGGTGGATCTTTGTGGACTTACAAAAAATTTAATGATACAAAATTGCACAAACTGCACTTCTCTAATTAAATTCATAAAAATATGAATTCACATAAAAATCCTCGGTCTAGCCATAAGTAACTCGAGTATTCTTCTATTCTTCCCTTATAGTACTTTGTATCCTCAAATATAATAAAATAAACTAACACACCCAGAAATGTCAATAACCAATACATATTAGTTACTATTTTCTAAAAGATTTTCCAATTTATTCCCAATATTTTTTCTCCCATCTACAATTAATTCCTCTCTTTCGTTCTCAACATTTTAAAACACCCGTATTACTCGTGGTACGATCCTGCGTGTAAATAAAAATGATTTAAAAAATTGCTCCCGCTCGTAGAAAATATTTATTAAAATTTCACGTTCCTCCTTTCGACCCGACGAGTTTGCAAGAAGAAAATCTTACGTTTCACGAACATCAAAGAGAAAGAGACCAGGAAATTACTTAAATTCTTATCTGTGTACCAAGACACAAACCTTAAGTAGCCTTGAGTGCTTAAAGTGTAATAAACTCTTAAGTACTCGACCAACAATCCCTTTATTGCTTCAAGTAAGAGGTAGATCGCAAACATTCATGCCGAGGCACGGATTTGTTGTAAAGAAAATTGCCAAAACCTCAGAGAACAATAAATTAGATTGATTAACAGGGATCCACTTGCCTCCCAACGAGAACACTCTTCTTTCTTTCGCGTATTTTTTGAAACGAAAAAAGAAAAAAAAAAAAGAAAAACATTCCACGAGTGAATGTTTCACGTTTTATATGCATGGAAGAAATGGAATACAAAAGGTGGATACCACAGGCTACGTATTCGAAAGAATAACAATCTGGAAGATTCTTCTTCTTGTTTCACCTACTTTTAAGAAGAAACGTTCGCATCTGGATTACACAGTTCTCGTCGGAGAAAAACTGAAATTCTTCCTCCGTGCGATTGATATCCGACATTGTGATACTTATACAAGATACTTAAACTGGGACAATAATTTGTTACTAATTTAAAAGAACAGTGATTTCCGAATATCCTAAAAATTGTCTCTTTAAATATATTATTTGAACGTTGGGAATTTTTTAAGACGAAATTTGCACGAAAGCATAAATTCATCGAACCTTTCCAACAATTACATATCACATTATTTTTTCCAAGCAATTCTTAAAACAACCCCTAAGTACCATACTCTATTTGCAAAGAACACACGATTTATATCCCAAAAAAGACATCGACGCGAGAACACGGATCCAGCAAAGGAAGGAGCATGAAATCATAATCCCTAAGCCTCTTACAACCACCACTTAAACGATCCCCCAAAAACTCACCCTCTCAACGATAAACACCGCATTGCCTCCGCAGAGGAGCATCCGCGCGAAAAAAATGACCGCCTTGTAAACACCAGAGAAACCGCCCCTTAATCCCCAATAAATACAAATTAAAACGCCCTTCGGATATCCAACCCTCGTAACAAACAGCCACCGTCACTTTCACCGAGGACGTTCCAATCGGAAACTGACCTTCCCGCCGACGCCTATCGTTCTCTTGAGCCTCCACCGAATTCACGTTCATCTCCTTCGATCCTCCGATCGAGCAGACCCTCGTGAAGGGGAGAAAAAAAATAAGGAACAGCCCCTTTTTCCAATTACTCGGATCCTTTGCAACGCACGAATTCACCGCCGAGGTAGCACAGAAATCGTTTAACCGGCGAATTGAACATCGATCGGGCTCGCATGAACTCGTGGTCATCGAGGTTTCGAGCGAGCCACGTTAGAGTTTACACCCTGTGGCACCGATGGAAGGGGCGACGACACATTTTCATTCATCGTTTCGGGCACACAGTGTAGAAACGCGATCGCGGATGCAGCCGCGAAGCCGGCCGCTCGTTTCAGCGGGTCAGAGCGCACTGTCCGCTTCGGGAAGACACGGTTCGGTTCGACGATACGCCGTTAAAGGCGCCACCGACGTTGAAAACAACCCCCTCCTGGAGACAGGTGCGATGCACCAAGTCGCTGGCGAAAAAGAGGGGCGAACGTGGGATAGGGGCTGCCACCCTCTTGAGCGCGATAAGCGTCGCACTGGCAAGTGCAAGGTTAATTGGCAGAAGCGAGCGGGATGATTTTTCTTGGCGCGACCAGCCGGAGCTTGATGCTGTTGATGAGGAGGTTCGTGACGAGATTTCTTGAAGGATGTTGGTTTTCTGAAAGGTTGGTTTCGAGGGTTTGTTTTTTTTTTTATGTTTTACTGGGTGGGAGAGGGAGGGTGTTGGTTTGTAGTGGTAGGTGGTAGAATAGGTAGGCGTATTATGTAAATTGGGGATTGGTCGGTGGTATTTATAAGAAGATGGTCTGAATAGTTTGTGTTTTGGGTATTTTAGAGGGTAGAAGTGGAAGGACATTGGATAAGGGTGGTAGGTGGTAAAATAAATAGGAGTATTATGTAAATTGGGGATTGGTCGGTGGTATTTATAAGAAGATGGTCTGAATAGTTTGTGTTTTGGGTATTTTAGAGGGTAGAAGTGGAAGGACATTGGATAAGGGTGGTAGGTGGTAAAATAAATAGGAGTATTATGTAAATTGGGGATTGGTCGGTGGTATTTATAAGAAGATGGTCTGAATAGTTTGTGTTTTGGGTATTTTAGAGGGTAGAAGTGGAAGGACATTGGATAAGGGTGGTAGGTGGTAAAATAAATAGGAGTATTATGTAAATTGGGGATTGGTCGGTGGTATTTATAAGAAGATGGTCTGAATAGTTTGTGTTTTGGGTATTTTAGAGGGTAGAAGTGGAAGGACATTGGATAAGGGTGGTAGGTGGTAAAATAAATAGGAGTATTATGTAAATTGGGGATTGGTCGGTGGTATTTATAAGAAGATGGTCTGAATAGTTTGTGTTTTGGGTATTTTAGAGGGTAGAAGTGGAAGGACATTGGATAAGGGTGGTAGGTGGTAAAATAAATAGGAGTATTATGTAAATTGGGGATTGGTCGGTGGTATTTATAAGAAGATGGTCTGAATAGTTTGTGTTTTGGGTATTTTAGAGGGTAGAAGTGGAAGGACATTGGATAAGGGTGGTAGGTGGTAAAATAAATAGGAGTATTATGTAAATTGGGGATTGGTCGGTGGTATTTATAAGAAGATGGTCTGAATAGTTTGTGTTTTGGGTATTTTAGAGGGTAGAAGTGGAAGGACATTGGATAAGGGTGGTAGGTGGTAAAATAAATAGGAGTATTATGTAAATTGGGGATTGGTCGGTGGTATTTATAAGAAGATGGTCTGAATAGTTTGTGTTTTGGGTATTTTAGAGGGTAGAAGTGGAAGGACATTGGATAAGGGTGGTAGGTGGTAAAATAAATAGGAGTATTATGTAAATTGGGGATTGGTCGGTGGTATTTATAAGAAGATGGTCTGAATAGTTTGTGTTTTGGGTATTTTAGAGGGTAGAAGTGGAAGGACATTGGATAAGGGTGGTAGGTGGTAAAATAAATAGGAGTATTATGTAAATTGGGGATTGGTCGGTGGTATTTATAAGAAGATGGTCTGAATAGTTTGTGTTTTGGGTATTTTAGAGGGTAGAAGTGGAAGGACATTGGATAAGGGTGGTAGGTGGTAAAATAAATAGGAGTATTATGTAAATTGGGGATTGGTCGGTGGTATTTATAAGAAGTTGGTCTGAATAGTTTGTTCTTTGGGTATTTTAGGGGGTAGAATTGAGAGAGTGTTGATTTGGGGTGGTAGGTGGTAAAATAAATAGTAGTATTATGTAAATTGGGAATTGGTCGGTGGTATTTATAAGAAGTAGGTTTCAACAGTTTGTTCTTTGGGAATTTTGAAGGGTGGGACTTGAGAGGTGTTGGATGGAGGTGGCTAATGGTAGAATAAAGGAGACTGAAAGGTGTTGGATGGAACAAATATTAGATATTTAATAGGTATTTATAAAAGATTGGTTTGAAGGGTTTGTTCTTTGGATGTTTTAGAGAGTGAGGCTAAAGGGTATTGGGTGGTAAAAATAATAAGTGTATCATAGAAATTGTGGGTTTGTCAATGGTATTTATAAAAGGTTGGTTTGAAGAGTTTGTTCTTTGTACTGTAGGGTGATTAGTGCTACAATAAATAACTGTATAAAAATAAGTTAAGTAAAGCGAGTTTATTTAACGCGAACATTAAGTAAATTAATTTCTACGCACCTTTCTTATTCTGGTTCGCTCTTTCGAATAACTGTTTATGAATTATTCTCGAACAACACGTGTACGAAACACTGTATTTTTGTCGCGGATGACGTAATAAAGTCAGGAATTATTTCGGTGTTTAAATAAATGAATATACAATTATTTTTAAAAATAGCTTGCAACCAAGTAAGATAATATATTATTTAAGCAACATTTTTTTTAAATACTTTACTCAAATAATAACCAACTCCCAGTGGTATTATTTAGGTGAGCCATAAATTCTTGTCCAACCTCCTATCATGGTACCGTATCGACTATTATTTTCATAATTATTACGATCGAAATAATTGATTCGAGATCTTAAACAAATTTGAATAATTAATACCTCTCGAACGAAAACGTAATGATCAATAATTAAAATCAATTTCCCCCGCGTGGTGCGAGGAATCCGTTACATTAACGTGTACACGTAACACCATTAAATCGTAATTCGATTGAAATCCCAGGTAAACCATCCGTAAAACAGGTCTGATTGAAATCAGTTTACACAGAACGATTAACCTCTCACTTGTTTGTGCCGCGAGCAGCGTTCGTAAAGCGTATTACTGCTCTGTAGAAAACAATACTTTTCATCTTCATTAATTACCCATGAGGAAACTGTTGAGCATCGAGCTGTATTAAATTTATATGAACTCGGCTCGATCAATCCCGTTGGAACAATTGCTTGGCTGCATCGTGATGTGCGACTTTATTGATAAACTCGTTGATCCTCTGTAATCCGAATTTTCTTTGCTTATTAACACTAAACCGACCAACGATTAAATTATACGTGTTTGCATCAAAGAAATTACGATAATAGATACTTGGAAAAATACATAATGCTAGAGAAACAAATCTTTAACCATATATTTTATAGAAAATCGCAAAAAAATATTCAAAAGCGCACCGTTAATAATTTATAAAATTTGGAAAAGAAATTATGAAACGGTCATTTGACCGCTTTGGTAGGTTTAGTGTTAAAGAAAAAAAAAAAAGAAAAATACAATTGATCACAGTTTCTCGTTTTGATCTGAAAATTTTCGAACTAATAATTGTTATAAATGAACCGTCTGGCATGGTAAAGTGATATTAAATAAATTTAATAGTACAGCAATGCACGGTTAAATTTTACTACAATCTGCGCGATTAAATTCCGCTGAAATGTGCACGGTTAAATTTCATTGAAATCTGCACGGTTAAATTCCATTGATACCTGCACGCTTAAATTCCAACGACACTCATTGACACTTTATAATCCGAATTTTCTTTGCTTATCAGGAAAAAAAATTAATCTGCACGGTTAAATTCTACTGAAACCTGCGCGCTTAAATTCCAACGACACTCATTGACACTTTATAATCCGAATTTTCTTTGCTTATCAGGAAAAAAAATTAATCTGCACGGTTAAATTCCACTGAAACCTGCACGCTTAAATTCCCATAAATTTTAATATCCCATAAAAAAAGAGAGAAACAGCGGAATTAAATCGATGAAACAAAAAGGAGAATTAAATAAAATTATCTCGGAGGAAATTTACTTTTCGTACGACGAGGGATCCACCGTTTCCACAATCCCTTGCTTTGACTCGTTCCCGTAGGACATATATAAGCTGAATCGTTCTCTGCTTTTCATTCTAGCGACTTTAGAACCCGTTGAACGCGTACCGGGATTAAGGCTACTTTGTTCTTTCACTTTCTGCTTCTTTTACAGGAAAAAACCGGCTCGTCTGACTAATCGCTGGCTTGTACTACTGAAATTGGTCCACTTGTTCAGGGCGACAAAAAAAATAAAACGAGGCGAAAGACGGAGGTATGAAACTTTATATAGCATTTATTATTGCTCTTCGTGTCAATGTTAACCAAGTTTGTGGTAAAAAAAATATTTTTTATTGCAAAAAAAAAAAGAAAAAAAGCAGTCTAGATAGAAGTTGATTTTCACAACATTTACTATACTTATTTAATTATTAGTAAATAGTAAAGTTTGTTTATTATACATACATTTATCACAAAATAATTTTGTACATAGGAAAAATTTATATATATTTATTTATTGCAATTCTAGTCTCATCGACTATAGAATGAACTTGGTTTACATTTTGTTTAAGAAAAATTTATATTAAATTACATAAATTATAGGACACTTTATTATATGAGAAGATAAATCTATGAATATTATTTTAGTTGCAGAAATATTTATTTATTTAGGAATCCTCAGAATTTTCAACGATACGTTTTCAGTTTTCAAGTTTTCTTATTTTCTGGCATTGATACTACCTCTGTAATAGTATTACAAAAAATCATTCACGTTTTCACCAGTGTTCCGCAATTTCATCAAAATGTTTCATCGCGAGTTCGAGTTGTCGTCAGGTGGAAATCGTGTAGAGTGTTTGTCGCTTATTTTTCCAACGCCTCGGGCTAAGTTATTCTCGTCGCGATTAAATTTTTATGGTGATCTTTTTTCAGTTCCATCGCCGGATCGCGTAGCCCGCAGAATTTTCGAAACTTCGTCATGCAATAATAACGAGAAAGGTTCAATAACTGGTGTAAACTCTACGCTTCGTTTAC
This sequence comes from Ctenoplectra terminalis, assembly GCA_019453375.1. NCBI lineage: Eukaryota > Metazoa > Arthropoda > Insecta > Hymenoptera > Apidae > Ctenoplectra > Ctenoplectra terminalis. The sequence goes on along the minus strand of SMSQ01026149.1, from coordinate 45,169 downwards.
AATTTATACATTATTTAACCCTCCGGAAAACAGGGTCATCCGTTCTCGAATGCTATTTTATGTATGGAAGCGTCGAATTTTTTGTCTTCATTATTTTTATATGTTATTTAAAAACTTGTTCGAAAGATAATAATGACAAAAGAATAACAAAATTGAGATATCTATATCGATGCTTGGCTTTAATAGCGGTACATACTTAAAAAGTGTAAATTTTAGTTTTGTTGAAGTTAAATAGTTCCAAGCTTGTAATATTAATACCTACGATTTTATTACCAACCATATATTCTTCAGATCTTTAATATAATATTATAAATAATATTAATATAATATTTTAGCTCGCTAAAAAAAAATTAATAATTTGCAACTAGTTTTGTTGATTTTAAATAGTTCCAAGCTTGTAATATTAATACCTACGATTTTATTACCAACCACGTACTCTTTAGATCTTTAATATAATATTATCATATTAATATAGTATTTTAGCACGCTAAAAAAAAAATTAATAATTTGCAACATATTTCAAGTTTGCAACCTAAATATTTAAAATGACCGACCAGTAAGATAAATTCAATGAAGTTTGAATTTGAAGAATTTTCACATTTCTCAGATCTTTAAAGTAATATATATTATTTTAACGTCCTCAATAAATATTCCTCGCGGTTCTATAAATTCCGAAACATCTAAGAATGTAATAATATCAACCAGTGCCATATGCGATATGATGAATCGATTTACGGAAGTGGACGTTCATCACGTTCGCCGGTGGTCCACTGAAACCGTCGTTACGAGAGAGAAATATGCTTGTGCGTGACTCGATGTGATCGATAATGTTTCCTCGAAAAATATTCTCCTTGCTTGAGACTCTACATCGTTAAAAACCGTGATCGATGGACGATCTTCGATATTTTATTTTAACAAAGCTGTAATAGAATCTTTGTTTGATATACAAAACTCTTTTTTCTTTCAACACAGAATATTCTAAAATCTCTAATACAATACAAAATAAGGTAATTCCTCGTGACAAAGTAAATTTTTTTTGTTAGCTATAATTGTTTAAATATTTAATTTTTTGTGTCCAATTAATAAACTGTAAAACAATTAATATAGTATTTTAATATATAGTTGAATTATAAAAATTATAAAAATTGCAAAACTATAGTTGAATTATAAAAATTATATAAATATAGTTAAATTATAAAGATTATTAAAATATAGCTAAATTGTAAAAATTATACAAATTATAAAAATATAGTTAAATTATACATTTCTATAGTCAAATTACAAAAATTATAAAAATACGGTTAAATTACAAAAATACACAAATTATACATAGAACATAGTATTTTTATGCATTTGTAAAAAATTGAGGAGTGTAAAATTGCACAGAAAACATATAAAACGTTAAAATTGCACCGCTTTATATAATACCTGATAGGTGAAATAATTTTCTACCCAAGTTTTATTTTTTCTCTCTTCCCTTTTTCCTTTTACCCTACTAACAAAAAATTCTTTATGGTCTGCCCACGCTGAGTCCTTGATATTCGCTGGAAGGACCCCGTCGATAAATCGGAAACGGACGGAACTTGGCGTTGAATGACCGCAGCCCCGGAATATGGGGGAAGTTTGATGCAGTTTCTGCGCGAGAACGAGCCAGCCTGCTGGCAATGGACCCTCCTTCCGATTAGCCTCGTCATTGGAAAAGTCAGCGCTGCTTCTACCGGAATGAGGGTCACGAGTGCATAATCGATGCACCCTTCGTCGACCTCAACCCCCGCCTGCACGGTTGACCTTGTCAACTCGAGCCAAAAAACCTGCTCCCACGAAACGAGTCTCTCTCGGTGAGTCGAAAAAAATTTCTATTACAATTTTTATACAATTTTATGGATAACCTTACTGTAGTCTTTTATCTACCAATTGTACAATTTTACACGAATTTTTAATGTGAGTTAATAATTTTATGTTTCTAAGTTTCATCATTTTCTTTTCTTTTTTTTTTTAATTTTCGCGTGGATTTAGCTACTTCCCAAATTTTTAACATTTTTTAAAATATCTCGGCTTCCACACGTAACTTTTCAATCGTTGAGAGCTCAAATGAAAGCTTAGGATCTTGGCTATAGTTTAAAACCGGTTTCGTTGAAGTCGTTCTTATCGTTAATTTGTTATAAATAATTTAATACGATTTGCTTGTAACTCAGGAGCCAGGAGGAATATTTGAACAAAATTGGGCTTATGATTTAAGTTATGCTACTGGTAGTCTTAAAATTGTGCCTGAAAGAGGAGTTATTTCTAATTTTCTGATTTAATAATTGTGGATGATACGGGACTGAGTCGAGGCACTTGAGACATAGGTCAGATGGTGGACCATAAAATTTGTAAAATTCCCATCGCCGGCGAAAAGTGACAGCCGAAACACGGTACAGTATACACGCTTTCCTTTTTACCGTAGTTTTATATATTTCCGACCGCTCCGCCTTTAGCTTGGTTTAAAGATTCCTACAATAATAACTAATTTTTTGATTTTAAATCAAAAGTAGCTGTGATTCAAAGATATTTTCTCTCAGTCTTATATTGACACTTGTTACTCTTGGATTATCGTTAATATCTATTCATTATTCTTTCCAGAAAGAAACTCAGTTCCTCTGCAAAGATCTTCCTTGAGTGCGGTGATAAAAAATCCAGGAAACCTGCACACACAATTAATTACATTAAACAACAGAATATATAAAAATGACTAAATATGTTAAAAAATATTAAAACACTTAAAAGAAGACGAAAAGGTTGAAGCCACAGTTTCTTAGATCCTTCCTCTTCGACTGTCGGCTGAAGACTGACCGAGTACAGGCGCGCTTCCACCTCTGCTTAATTTTAATATTCAAATATGAACATCAACAGATCGCTGGGACTTAAATTAAAATCTGAAAAAGAGGATAATCGTTTTAATAATATTCTTTAAAAAAGAATTATTTCTTACCGTATTTCTGCACCCATTTTTCACATCTTTATCTTTGTTAGAAATTTTATGAAAAACAGTGGTGTGAAAAATTTCGAATTGTTCCAAACGTGTATGTTCATTTTTTAAAATATTAAAACTGTCATAAAATCATGGTTCTTGTTAATTAAGACCGATTATTATTGTGTAACATGGACGTGAAAAATAGCTGAGAGTTACAAAAAAAAAAAATGTGCGGAAATTTAGTGAAAAAAGTTACCAAAAATTGCACGTTACTTTATAGGTTGTTTTAAATTCTTCTTTTCTTTGAATTGGTTCGCCATCGACGGAGACGATGCATCAAATGAGAACTTGATCTACGCTGTAAAAAAAAAAAAAAAAAANTAATTTGTTATAAATAATTTAATACGATTTGCTTGTAACTCAGGAGCCAGGAGGAATATTTGAACAAAATTGGGCTTATGATTTAAGTTATGCTACTGGTAGTCTTAAAATTGTGCCTGAAAGAGGAGTTATTTCTAATTTTCTGATTTAATAATTGTGGATGATACGGGACTGAGTCGAGGCACTTGAGACATAGGTCAGATGGTGGACCATAAAATTTGTAAAATTCCCATCGCCGGCGAAAAGTGACAGCCGAAACACGGTACAGTATACACGCTTTCCTTTTTACCGTAGTTTTATATATTTCCGACCGCTCCGCCTTTAGCTTGGTTTAAAGATTCCTACAATAATAACTAATTTTTTGATTTTAAATCAAAAGTAGCTGTGATTCAAAGATATTTTCTCTCAGTCTTATATTGACACTTGTTACTCTTGGATTATCGTTAATATCTATTCATTATTCTTTCCAGAAAGAAACTCAGTTCCTCTGCAAAGATCTTCCTTGAGTGCGGTGATAAAAAATCCAGGAAACCTGCACACACAATTAATTACATTAAACAACAGAATATATAAAAATGACTAAATATGTTAAAAAATATTAAAACACTTAAAAGAAGACGAAAAGGTTGAAGCCACAGTTTCTTAGATCCTTCCTCTTCGACTGTCGGCTGAAGACTGACCGAGTACAGGCGCGCTTCCACCTCTGCTTAATTTTAATATTCAAATATGAACATCAACAGATCGCTGGGACTTAAATTAAAATCTGAAAAAGAGGATAATCGTTTTAATAATATTCTTTAAAAAAAAAATTATTTCTTACCGTATTTCTGCACCCATTTTTCACATCTTTATCTTTGTTAGAAATTTTATGAAAAACAGTGGTGTGAAAAATTTCGAATTGTTCCAAACGTGTATGTTCATTTTTTAAAATATTAAAACTGTCATAAAATCATGGTTCTTGTTAATTAAGACCGATTAGGCTATTATTGTGTAACATGGACGTGAAAAATAGCTGAAAGAGTTACAAAAAAAAAAAATGTGCGGAAATTTAGTGTAAAAAGTTACCAAAAATTGCACGTTACTTTATAGGTTGTTTTAAATTCTTCTTTTCTTTGAATTGGTTCGCCATCGACGGAGACGATGCATCAAATGAGAACTTGATCTACGCTGTAAAAAAAAAAAAAAAAAAAAAATATATATATTTTAACCGGTGACCTAAATCCCAGATGCATTTCCGTGTTACGATGATTTATGGCCCCAACATCGTAGCATTTAATATCGACGCGTTGCAGAAACGCGAGATCGGGAATTGTGATGCCATTTGGAAAAGCAAAAGCAGATCGACGGATAAATCGAAAAAGAAGTAACACGCGTAACGTTTCGTTGGTGCTATTCTTTGTTGAGAAACGTTTAAACACGCGAACGTTTGAGCGGGCTGATTAAACGGCGTGCAATTTGTTTTAATAATTGCGTTTAATTTTGATAGCGTGTATCGTAATGTGTAACGATGTGAATGATTTGAAAGATTACTTAGACTAGTAAAGTTTTAAGTTATGGACGATGAATGGATAGATTTGAATAAATGGAAAGGAAAAGAAGAAATAAAATAGATTTTTTTTTAATCGTCTGAAGAATTGTTAGAAGATTTGTTTTGTTTTAAACATAGAGGAATTAAGGAATGAATGGTTTAAAAAATTGATTGGTTTGAAACATTTATTGTTAGTACTTTACAGGTTTTGCATTGCTTGGAAAAATAATTAAATGTTTAAAGATACTATTATTATGTAAGCAGAAAAATTTGAGGATTTTAGAGTGATAAGTTTAAATGCGAAGGATTTTATGGGATTTTAAATAAATTGTAATCACCTTGAACAATTGGAAGTAAATATAATTATTAGTAGGTGATTTTATTTTTTATTTTCAATATTAAGTTTATTCAAATTTTTACGAAAATTAAAAATAAAACTAAAATTAAAAATAATACTAAAATTAAAATTACAATTAAAAATAAAATTAAAATTATAACTAAAATTAAAACTTAAATTAGAAATAAAACTAAAATTAAATTAAAATTAAAACTAAAATTAAAAATAATACTAAAATTAAAATAAAAATTAAAAATAAAATTAAAATTAAAACTAAAATTAAAAGTAAAACTAAAATTAAATTAAAATTAAAATTAAAATTAAAATTTAAAAACTCTCAGAATATTAAACAAAAATCATAGAAAATAATAAATATTATACAATAAACGAAATAAAACGGTACGATAACTCAATTTACTATTACCTCCATAAAACCAACATTACTCTCCAACCAACCCAATATAAATTTCATAAATTCACTTTTTAGCCAAACCATTAAACAAACAACCTATCTAACCGTAACTATGAGTGAAAAATAGATATATACACTGTATTATCCGTCAAAAACTACAATAAAACAATCTTCATGGTTCAAACCAAGGTAATCATTTGAGAAGAACCAAAATGGCGTCGCAACCAAGCGACCGTACATCGATTCTCACAATAATACTGCATCCTATGATAATAAATTTAACTGCACTCCATAAAAACGAAGCAAATACCATAAAAATGGTGCTCGCGTAACAAAACTCACTTTATAAAAGCGTTTCATCGAATAAAACCGATCCTACGACCGAGCGCAAGCCAAAGAACCGAGCGTAGATGATTCGACCGATACGACCGTAATCGTGGTGCATTAAAACGCAAGGTATCACGATGATATCAAGAGATCGATACAGTATCGGCGGCATCGTTGTAATCGAAGCTCGTCCCAGCGATCGTGATTAAAACAAACATCGTTAAAGCGAGAAAAAATTCTGCCATTATCGTTTCACCGACAAGACGAGCCGAGAAACATTTTCTTTATGAGAGAGCTACTGTTGCTCGTGATAATTCACGAATTTTTAATACCCGTGCAATCGGTGAACGGTGTAATATGGGACAGGAAAACCGAAGAGTTCGTGCCGATTTTCAGCGTCCCGGCTTTTGCAGCCGTGAAACAGAAATTGATAAGTCGAAGTCGGGGAGAGGAAACGTACAATTTCCAGGGAAGAGTCGTTACATTCTCTTATTACGAAGTAAGAACTGTGTTTCGTTTTATGAGAGGGCAATTGTAACGTGGAAGCTCTCGTTTCGTTTTGTATCATTTTTTGTTAAGCTTTATTATTGTAGCATTTTTTTTGTATTATTATTGTAGCATTTTTTTTGTATTATTATTGTAGTATTTCTTTTGTATTATTATTGTAGAATTTTTTTGTATTATTGTATTATTGTATTTATTTGTATTATTTTGTATTATTCTGGAATTTTGTTTGTATTATTATTGTAGAATTTTGTTTGTATTATTATTCTGAATTACAGAATTACAATTGTAAAAATTTTTATCTGTTTCCATTATTCTTCTTGGTTCAAAATTATATTAAATTAAATATAATTATTATTGATTTAATTAAATACAAGATTATACTGGCAATATTTATAAGTTTACTGTTTAATGTTTCAACCTGACTCTTAGGAAACGAACATAATTAACAGCAAAGCGAATGGAACAAAGGTGACTGGAATCATTGGCGAAATCTGGAACACTTTATCGGAATACTTAAATTTCACGTAATTAATAAAAACTATCTACTGCAATTATAATTATGAGAAATTAAAAACATGGAAATGTGTAATACAGTCTGAATTAATCGTTGCAGATTGAAACCGACTTTGGCAAAGGAGCGGACTTTAGGATACGCGGATGATAATGGTAAATATACGAGTGGTTTGTTAAAATTTTTAGAAAGAAACGAAACGGACGTGATACCGAGGGTGGAAGCTCACAGGAGACGAGCCAACGTTGCCCAGTTTACCATCCCGTTGTGG